>CM060313.1:46468815-46483815 GCA_030674185.1 Monoplex corrugatus
GGTTCCAGGCTTTGTAGTTGTTCTCTGCGTACCCGATTCCCCAGATGGCGTCTACAGGACTGGCTTCCACCAAAATTTTCGGGTAGGTGGAGAACAGAATTCCTTTCAGCTTCCCGTTTTGTCCAAACTGAAAAGAGAAAAGCAACGATTCAGAGATTGTTATAAAGAATGGGAAAAAGTACAAAAATCCTCTAGATTCACTGACCAGCTAAGAACAGCAACATCGACCTGTGGAAGAACACACACCAACTGGCAGCAAAAATCGAAACCT
The DNA here is from genome assembly GCA_030674185.1 of Monoplex corrugatus. NCBI lineage: Eukaryota > Metazoa > Mollusca > Gastropoda > Littorinimorpha > Ranellidae > Monoplex > Monoplex corrugatus. The sequence goes on from CM060313.1 coordinate 46,469,087, forward strand.
GAAGAAGAAGATGGGGATGGATCAGACACACACTACGAAAACCAGTGTCAAGTATCACCATACACACACTACGAAAACCAGTGTCAAGTATCACCAGACAGGTCTTGACATGGAACCCCCAAGGGAAGAGAAAGGCAGGCTGGCTGAGACACACCTGGCGAAGAAACCTCCAAACAGACACTAGGAGAAGAGGCCTCACCTGGAGACAGCTAGAGGCAAAAACATAGGCCACACAAACTGGGACAATCGTTTCCAGTGCTATAATGATGATGACGATGGAGCTGTTAATAATTTTTGGGGCGCATGCGCGGAAAATGGCGGCGTTTTTCAGTTCAGCGTTAGGGAATTAGGGAAATTGAAGTCATATTATATATTATTTAACTTTGTGAAAGATTGTGCATATTTATTTGTATTAGTGAAGGCTGTCAGTGCTGCTGATAGCTAGAACGTGCTTCCAGGACATTATTAGATAGCAACAGTGTTGTGTTGTTGGAGCACGCACAGTACTCAGTATTCACTCTTACGTTCACAGTTTCGTTTTTCGTTTTTTCATTACTAACCAAAGTTTTTGTCAGGCTGTAAGTATACTGCTCAATAGTTAGTACAATTGTAGTTTTATTACTTAGAAGGCTAAACTAAAATGTCCTGCAGGGGTCGTGGAGGTAGAGGTGGAAATCAGGGTCGCGTGGGGAAAGGGCAAAGAGGAAGGAGCAAAATAGAGGAATTAGGTACATGGCAATGTACGGTGTGCGACACCCCTAGCGAGGGACCTAGAGACCTTGAGTGTTTTGTCTGTAAACAGTGGACACACCAGAAGTGCGCCCAAATGAAGGACGAAATGTATGATACACTGAACTGCCCGAATGTGCAGTATGTTTGTCTTAAATGCATGGACAGTCAGGACATACAATCGCGTTCGGATGTCCGCCTAGACAAACTATTGCAAATGGTTTATGATCTGACCAAACAGGTGAAGGATCTAGAGCAAGGGCTAGGAGGAGAAAGCTTGGACAAAAAATCGATGAGGCAGTGAGTAAGAAAGTTGAGGAGGCGATGGAGGAGAGAGAAGAGAAAGAAAAAAGAAAGATGAATGTGATCATAGTGGGTGTTAGAGAGAGCTCTGAAGATAGTGCAGAGGATAGGAAGAAAGACGACTTGAAGGCTGCCAAAACGATTCTGGGAAAACTGACAAAGATAGAAGACAATGATGTGAAAGAGCCTGTCAGACTGGGAAAGGTGGGAGGAAATAGGCCCAGGATGTTGAAGGTAACCATGACAAATGAGGAAAAGAAGAAAGAAGTAGTGAGAAAGTCTCCTGAGCTGAATGCCGGAGTGACAGATTTGACAAAAAAATCTGTCAACCATGACTACACTCCCAAACAGAGGCAAAAGTACAAAGAGCTGAGAGAAGAACTGATTAGAAGAAGGGATGAGGGCGAACAGAACATAGTAATCAGCGCTTAGATTTGATTTGTCAAGATTTTGCGCTATATAAATAAAATATATTATTATTATATTAATCAGAATGGACAGATTGTGACTGTGAGTTCCAGGCCAAGAGGAGCAGAGGGTGGGAAAGGGCCAACAGGAAGTGGGAGGGAGAAAGCTACATATTGAACCGACAAAGGAGATCATGTACATAATGTAAATAGAAGTGAACATGTAACTCAGGAAGAGTGCATTGTTGTATACTCAAATGTTGATAGTTTGTTAAACAAAAAAGATGAGTTTTTGGCCCTCATAGATTATTTAAAACCAAGTGTGATTGGGCTGACAGAAATCAAGCCGAAGAATGTGAGAGATTTTATTGAGAATCAATATTCTTTTCCTAATTTTGATATGTTTGTGTAAAAAAATCCCCAAAGGGGAGTTGTATTATATACTGAAAAAAGGTTGAATGCAAGAGAGTGTGAAGAGTTAAATAATGAAGACCTTGAAGAAAGTGTGTGGTGCTCTTTTAGTGGTGCTAATGGTGAAGAAGTATTGTTAGGATGTATATATCGAAGTCCTAATACAAGCACAGTAGAAAATGACAAAAAGCTGTTTGATGTTTTAAAATCTGATAAACTTAATAAGTATGATAAGATTTGTATTGTTGGTGACTTTAACTTTCCAAATGTTGGTTGGGATGGAGAGTGGAGAGGTGATAAAAGTGACAAAATAATTGAGAATGTACGTGATGCATTTTTAATTCAAAAGGTATCAGAACCTACTCGAAGAAGGAAAGGACAAATTCCTTCTCTGGATGACTGGGTACTAGTAAATGAAGAAAACTTAATCTCAGATATAGAGCACTTACAACCGGTTGGTAAAAGTGACCACAACGTATTGAAATTCAAATTGTATGTCTCAATGTATAATGCACCTATAGTAGACAAATACAAGTATGATTTTAATAAGGGTGATTACAGAAAACTTAATAATATTGTGAAGGATGAAGATTGGAGTGACTTGGTCAATATGGATGTTGAGAGTGCTTGGGGTATGATAAAAAAAAGTGTTAAATGATGGTGTTGAGGAATGTGTCCCAAAAGTTAAAGTTAGTAATTATAAACATTTCAGACCTATATGGTTAGATAAAAAGGCTCTGAGGAAAATTAAAAAGAAGTATAATACATATAAAAGATATTTGAGAACCAAAAAAGGTAGTGATTATGATAGATATATAACAGTAAGAAATGAATGTGCCAAATTGTTGAAGAAAACCAGAAAAGAGTATGAGAAAAATATTGCTAAGGAAAGTAAAACTAACCTGAAAAAAATTTGGAAATATGTACAAGAAAGGACAAAAGTTAATACAGGTATTAGCCCCTTAAAAACCAATGATGGAAAACTGGTTGTTACAGATAAAGACAAAGCTGAAGTTTTAAATAATTTTTTTGCAAGCGTTTTTACAACAGAAGATATCAGTACATTACCAGATTTAATAGAAAATTCAAAGTCAAATGGTATATCATTATGTGATATCAGAGTTACTCCAACTGCGGTAGAAAAAAAGTTACAGGAACTAAACCCGAATAAAGCTAAAGGACCAGATTTGATATCCCCTAGGATACTAAAGGAAGTAAGTAAAGAACTTGCAAAGCCACTTTGTATATTATTTAATAAGTCCTTAGAATCAGATGAGTTACCAAAGGATTGGAAAACAGCCGATGTTAAAGCCTTGTTTAAGAAAGGAAATGGGAGTGACGCTGGGAACTATAGACCTGTAAGTTTAACTTGTATTGTTTGTAAAGTACTGGAATCACTAGTAAGAGATTGTATCATTTCTCACTTTGAAAGTAATAAATTTTATGCAAAATGTCAACATGGATTTAGAGGGAAAAGATCCTGTGTAACCCAATTATTAGAAGTTATGGAGGATTTCACCAATATGATGGACAATGGGGACCCTTTTGATATCGTGTATCTTGATTTTAGAAAAGCTTTTGATTCTGTACCTCACGAAAGACTGCTTATAAAATTAGCATCTTATGGTATTACAGGAAATACACTCAAATGGATCCAAAATTTTTTGTATGATCGAAAGCAGAGGGTAAAGGTAGGAAATGCTGAATCAGAAGAAACAAAAGTAAAAAGCGGGATCCCTCAGGGCAGTGTACTGGGTCCAATCTTGTTTACAGTATTTATAAATGACTTACCCGATTCACTGCACTGTACTTGCAAAATTTTTGCTGACGATACAAAACTATATGACAAGGTTGCCAATGTTAATTTAATTCAACAGGACTTGCTAATACTACAAACCTGGTCAGATACTTGGAATTTATATTTTAATGTTTCAAAATGCCATGTAATGCATGTTGGTAAGAAGAATATTAGACGAGAGTATTTCATGAACATTGAAAATGATGTACAGAAAATCAGTGTGTGTGAAACGGAGAAAGACTTGGGAGTTACATTTGATAGTGAATTATCCTTTGACCTGCACATTAAAAGAGTAGCAAATAAGGCTAACCAAATGATAGGAATTACCAAAAGAACACTTTTGTACATGAATAAACATACATTTTTAATGTTGTATAAGGCTTTTGTTAGACCACATTTAGAATACGCAAGTGTTGTTTGGAATCCGTATTTGATAAAACAGTCAAAAATGATTGAAAATGTACAAAGAAGGGCAACTAGGTTGCTTATAGAGTGTAAAAATATGAGTTATGAAGAAAGGCTTAAGTTTTTAAAACTTCATTCACTGAAAGGTAGGAGGGTTAGGGGGGATTTAATACAGGTATACAAAATAATGAATGGGATGGATAAGCTATCAGTTGAAACATTTTTTTCCTTTCCACAAGCTAGTATAACAAGGAATGCTGAAGGTAAAATATTTGTTAAACACAGAAATACTAACACAAGAGCGTTTTGTTTTTCTAACAGAATTGCTAAATTGTGGAATAAAATTCCTTTTGAAATTAAATTTACTAACAGCATTAACAAATTCAAAAATTTCCTGGACGATGACGCAGAATTCAAAATTTTATTTAAAAAAATAGACTGAAGCAGATTTGCTCAAGTATGAATATTAAGGCATGCTTTTCAGACCCCGAAGAAGAAAGAGTAAAACAAAAAAGATAGGGCGTTAAAAAGCCAGAAGACCTAGGCTATGAGCCAGCCCTCAGCTACTACTACTACTATTAAACTATGTCAGATTCATCTAAGACTGAGACTGCTCATGGAGCCTGAAGCTTTCTTTTTCAGGAGTTATTCATGGCACGGGGACAATTCCTTATGCACTCCGTCCCAAATCTGCCAGCATTTATCTGACAGACTCCCTGAGCTTGCGCAAAACCCTGTGCGCTGGCAAGGTCTTGAAGTGAGAAAGAGGGAGAAGAACCTATAAAACACTAATCTGACGCCATCAGGAGGTCGCTTGTTGACCGTCTATATCCCAAGAGGGGTGAAGGACCCAAGGAAGTAAGTCAGAAAAAAATGGAACAAACAAACAATTAAACAAACAAGTATACAAACAAACGATGACAAGTGTTTTTTTTCTAATGGCGGCGGCAGCAGAAGGGCATCCAGGAGTCATGACCTGGATGCGGACCAGCCGGCCCCTTTAGAGTGCCAGGAGTTAGGATCCGAAACACCTGGATGACGGAGGTTTCTCCTCTGAGGACCTTCTGTTGTCCGACTCTCCCCAGAGTTTCTTACTTCTGACTGGGTCACAATATGTATACTGTATACTGAAACACTGGAACTTGAAGGCTACACAATCTATTTTCCTGTGCATGTGAATGATGACCCCTCTGCAATTTCTCATCGAGAGACTAAACAACAACAACAACAACAACAACAACAACATCCTTAAAACTTTACATTGGTATGAAAAAGAAATAAATGCATTATATTCACACTAATACAGACGTAGACGAAATACCTATCGGTTTCCACCTTTGAGTCTTCAATTGGGTACCAAAACAACAACAACAACAACGAAAGAAAAAAACAAACAAAAACCCAACAAACAAACAAACAAACACAAACAAACAAACAAACAAACAAAGAAAAAGAACAACGTGTACACATTTATAAAATAGAAACGTCACGAAGTTGACATGTCAACAATGACTACAAGAGTATAAGAATTAACAAGAAAATGAATCGAACTGAACAGGAAAATAACACCTAAAACATAAAAATAAACACGTTTTTTCAACAGCGACAAGAGTTAGCACGTTACATACCTCGTTTTTTATTTTTTATATTTCAACATCATACGGCACTAAAGTAATATTTCCATCCGGCGATTTTTGCACACTCTATTGACTTTAAGTGGACGCGATAGTCGGATGAGTTAGATGTCAGATTTCCAATCGAAAGGCCTGGGTTCAATCCTGTATGAGTGAGTGCCTCCTACCTGGTGCGTAAATGGGTAGATATTTTTTCTCTGTTTCCTTGCTTAACATGTGTGCAGACTTGTTAGTGACTAAACCTTCTTCATGTGCATATGTACACAGATCATCATCAAACATACTGGTCAGATATGCTCTTAGTCATGTTAGTGTCCGATGGCTTATAGCAACATGAAAACCCATCGTGCACGACCACCGAACAGAGTCTGCGCAGTAACATACCACAGTGGGAACAACGTGCAAGCAGGCATCAGATAAAAAATTGGAGCGCTAAATAAGAAAGAAAGAAAGAAAGAAACAAAGAAAGAACAACAAAATTAAACCAACTGATCAACCAACCAACCCCCCAAAAAACAACAACAACAACCCCCCCCCCCCCCACAAACAACAACAACAACAAAAAACAACCACAAAAATACAAACAAACAAACAAAAACCCCACTACCACCACCACCACCACCACCATATGACACCATAGACCACGATGTTCTTCTAGACAGGCTACAAAACACTTTTGGTATTTCAGCCTCTGCACTCTCATGGTTTCAGTCTTATCTCACAGAGAGAACAGAAACAATTTCCGTAAATGGCAACCACTCTCTTCCTTCAAACATTCAGTATGGCGTTCCCCAGGGATCTGTGCTTGGACCGGTTTTGTTCATCTTGTACACCCAACCGCTTTTTGATGTGATCAGAAAACATTCGGTCAATCATCACGCTTTTGCTGATGATAATCAGCTTTACAAAGAAACGCATCCTCGTGACATCGATTCTTGTACTGATTCTATCCAAAACTGTACTGAAGATGTAAAGATATGGATGAATGAAAACAAACTGCAGTTAAACGACAGTAAAACAGAAGCTATTATCATTTCTTCTGGCAGACAATCTGTAAACAGCACTTTACCTTCTTCTCTTCGCATTGGACAATCTGATGTCAATTTCATTTCCTCAGTGAAAAATCTAGGTGTCACTCTTGATTGCAATCTTTCCATGAAGCAGCATGTAAATAATATTTGCAAAGCCGCATATCTCCAACTCCGGAAAATCAGTTCCATTCGGCATCTTCTCACTACTCAGGAAGCACAAACCCTGGTTTGTTCTTTGGCACTGTCAAGACTTGATTACTGTAATTCCCTCCTTGTTGGCTGTCCACACTACTTGATCCAAAAACTACAGAAAGTCCAAAATGCGGCAGCTAGACTGGTCTGTAGGGCTAAAAGGAGAGATCATATTACACCACTTCTGCAGTCTCTTCACTGGTTACCAGTATCTGCACGGATACAATACAAAATAGCTACTCTGACTTTCTCGTCTCTTACAGGCACAGCTCCCCCTTATGTTTCAGAAATGATTTCAACATACCTGCCATCACGACAGCTCCGATCAAGTTCAGACACCCGTTTGCTAATTGTACCTCGTGTAAAAACTCAGTCGTTTGGTGAACGCTCTTTCTCTTTCTCAGCTCCTCTCTTTTGGAACAGTCTCCCATATGACCTTCGCCATGCTCCTTCTCTCACATCTTTCAAAACCGGTCTCAAGACCTACCTGTTCAAAAATGCTTTTGAGACAACACTCCATATTCACTCTTGATTCTATCATTCCTCCTTATCCCATTGTTGAAGAGGGTGCATGCTGTGTGTGTGTGTGTGTGTGTGTGTGTGTGTGTGTGTGTGTGTGTGTGTGTGTGTGTGTGTGTGTGTGTGTGTGTGTGTGGGTGTTTTGTTGTCATGTATAGTTCTGTTTTCCTTTCCATATTTGTGTGTAGTGATGTGGTATGAGATGTGTTATTATGTTATTATGTGGTATTATGTGGTATGATGTGTTTTGTAGTATGAAGTGTGACATATCTGTCCATATGTCTTATGTTATATGTGTACACTATTTGTGGCTGTTCTGTGCGTCTATTATGTGAAGCGCCTTGTGCTCCCTCCTTGTGAGGGAGGAAGGCGCTCAACAAATGTCCAATATTATTATTATTATACCCACCTAAGCCAAACCAAACTTACACAAAAACACAGAGAAAGCTTACTTTGGCCATGTTGGCTCGTTTGACAATATTGACACACTCCTTGGTCCAAATGTCATCGTCAAAGTTCTTCACATTGCGACCCATCTTCTTCTGGAACTTCGGGTCTTGACTATCCATAATCTGTTTGGCGGCGTCTTTGTCACCAAACAACTCTGAAATACACAGAAACAAAACACGCAAATATATACGCATGCACAGAGATAAAAACGGATATACAGCGTGATACAAACTACTGGTTACTCGTTGTTCACAAGCACGTACAGATTTGTATTATGACAAACATGCACATATATCCCACCAAAACTGGACTACACGCACACGCACACACACACACACACACACAACACAAACGCACACATATACATACTACACATGCACAAACACACACACACATAAACATACACACACAATCATACACACACACACAGAAACACATACACACACACAAACACATACACACACGCATACACAACAGACGGACAGACAGACAGACAGACTGACACACAACACCACACACACACACACACACACACAGGTTGCTGAGCTAGAGTAAACTCAACCTGTTAGGCGCGTGACCCTTGACCCAAGCTGTCATCCTATTTCTCTGTCACCTACACATACACGTGCATGCACGCACACACAATATACGTACACACATACATACACACATGCACGCACACACATACACCAGCATGCATATACAAACACATAAACGCACATAATGTATCATACGCTTACATAAGATCTCAGATGTGTTCTTTTCCTTGTTTTTTTTTTTTTCTCTTTCTCTTTTAATTTTTTGAAAGAATCTTTGTAACGTTCTAAAACACAACCAACTGATTTCAATCAACTTGCAAGTGTTCTCTGGTAGTCTCTCTCTCTCTCTTTTGTGTGTGTGTGTGTGTGTGTGTGTGTGTGTGTGTGTGTGTGTGTGTGTGTGTGTGTGTGTGTGTGTGTGTGTATGTGTGTGTGTGTGTGTGTGTGTGTGTATGTGTATGTGTGTGTGTGTGTGTGTGTGTGTGTATGTGTGTGTGTGTGTGTGTGTGTGTGTGTGTGTGTGTGTGTGTGTGTGTGTGTGTGACTTTCCCTTCAATTCAATTAGTTCTAAATCCAGGACTAACTGATGTAATTTCTAATCCTGATGTGGGCTGACGATTACCCTGGTGGTAATAGTTTTCCTCTCCCGCCCACCTCCTCCCCAACTCTCAGTCACAATGAAAAGTTCCATGAGAATGCGGACTGGTTGAGGAGAGCGAGTCGATCGATCGCCGTAGTATAACGCCACCCACCTGTTTTGCTTGTGCATGCAGCCTGTTTTTTGTTTTGTTTATTACTTACCTACGAAAGCGGATTATCCCCCAAGTGAACTGAACCACAGGCAACTCGATCCTTTGTTGATGTAGGTTCTTCAACGTGCATTAGTATGCACCGGTAAAATGAGTCATGGTGGTTGGGAGAGTAAGGGTGGGAGTACAGGTGTGGGTGTGTGGGTGGGGGGGGAGGGGAGTGGAGAGGAGAGAGGAGTATGTTAGACAGAGAGAAGGAAGAGGGAGGGGCTTCCTGAGAGACGAGTCACCGCATACGGACGCAAATCAGTTCAAACTGATGCTTTCACCAACGTGCTTTGATTCGAGAGAGAGAGAGAGAGAGAGAGAGAGAGAGAGAGAGAGAGAGAGAGAGAGAGAGAGAGACAAAAGACAGACAGACAGAGAGAGAGAGAGAGAGAGACAGACAGACAGACAGAAGAGAGAGAGAGAGAGAGAGAGAGAGAGAGAGAGAGAGAGACAGACAGACAGAGACACAGAGAGACAGAGACAGAGAGAAAGAGAGAGAAGTCCAGCTGAAAATATACAGAAGCGATGTCATGTCAATCAAATGGAGCAACAGGAGGTAGGCCTATGGCCGACTATAACACCGCTGACTGCCACGCTTCATGGTAGCGGGCAGGAACGAGAGAGAACGGCCACATTCATCACCAACAGCCATTACAGACTTGATATATAAATTCTTACCAACAAATGCCTATCAGTTAATATCAGGAAGAGAGTTCTTGAATGTTATGTAGAACCGATAATGTTATACAGTTGTGAGGCGTGGACAGCAACAAGCAAAGCCAGAACAAGATTGAGGCAGCCGAGATGTGGTTTCCAAGAAGAATGTTGAGAGTTCCATGGACATCAAAGAAAACAAACGAGACAGTCTTGATGGAGGCAGACACAAGAAGATCATTCATTAGGAAGATTAGGAAAAGACAGCAACATTTATAGGCCATTTTATGAGGAAAGGGAATTAGAGCACCTGGTCACAACAGGAAAGTTGGAGGGAAAGAGAGTACCTGGCAGACCCAGGGAGAAAATGTTGGACGGACCTGCAGGGTGCCTGAGGACAGAGAGCGTGGAAGATGTGCTTGCGGCAACAAGGGATAGATATATATGGAGGGCCATGATTGCCAGCACTATGCGGCAGGGCACTTGATGATGATAGTGATATAAATAAGACACAAAATCCATACGCTAGGCGGGCCCCAGCAGCTCAGTTTGTTTGAGCGTCGGATTCATATGCTAATGGTTGTGGGTTCGAATTCCGAGGTACGCTACATTAAAACTGGCCTTCTCACAGTCCCATCTTAACATTATTGTTGTTCTGGTGGAGTCGGTATAGGATTAGATAGGTCACCCTTTCCCCCACTTTCCTAGGACCGTTATCCCCGTCGGCCATATCACCTGAGGTGGGTGTCGACGTAAAAACTGAACCAAATCAATCAAACCATACGTTAGGTAAACCTCAAGACTTTGCCAACACATAGGGCTTATGTGCGGGCCTGTGGCTTGTGCCACGATCAGTTTGGATTTTCTCCATCACATAGCATCAGTGGCTTGCCAACACATAGGGCTTATGTGCGGGCCTGTGGCTTGTGCCACGATCATTTGGATTTCTCCATCACATAGCATCAGTGCTTGCCAACACATAGGGCTTATGTGCGGGCCTGTGGCTTGTGCCACGATCAGTTTGGATTTTCTCCATCACATAGCATCAGTGGCTTGCCAACACATAGGCTTATGTGCGGGCTTGTGGCTTGTGCCATGATCAGTCTGGATTTTCTCCACCACATAGAATCAGTGATGTGAGTGCACCATCACCATCGTGTGCCCTGCTGCATGACGATGGCGATCATGGCCCTCATTATGAAGTAACCTTTTGTCGCTGCAAGCTTATCTTTTACCCTTACTGTCGTCATCACTTCAGCAGATCCGTCTAATATTTTCTTGCTGGTCTTTTTTCCTCCAGCTTTCCTGTTGTGACTAGGTGCTCAAATCTCATTTGCTCATAACATGTCCTATAAATGTTGCTTGTCTTTTCCCAATCTCCTTCATTAATGTTTCTTTTGTGTTTGCTTCTTTCAAGGCTGTATCACTTGTTTTCTTTGATGTCCATGGAACTCCTAACATTCTTCTTAAAAACCACATTTCAGCTGCCTCAATCTTATTCTAACTTTGTGTGTTGACTGTTCATGCTTCGCATCTGTACGGTTGTATGGTGTCGGTGCATATGGAATTTATTCCGAGTGCGTAGACGTCATCCTGAGAAACTGAAACTCAAAAACAGGAATACGTCACGTGTAGGCCTACTCGACTGAAGGTTTAGTCGGGATTAACAAGGCCACTGACTAATGTGGCATGACCATGTTGACGGCGAAGGCAGAAACAAGAGCAAGAGAAAATAAATAGGACTGTACTGTCCAAGAGGTGGGGAAAAGAAGGGTTGTTTCCCTTGCAATGGCAAAGCCAACAACGCGATGTTTTACTTGACAAAATAGACTGTCTGGTCTAGAAATATATTTGAAGCAGAAACTTTTGAGGAAGACAGCGAAACAAATAAATAAACAAACAAATAGATAAATAAACAGATAAGAAAACAGATAAACAAACAAACAAACAAATACATACATACATACAATGATACATACATACATACATACATACACACATACATAAATAAATGAAAATAAAGAAAAAAGAGACAGCTGGTGTTGGGAAGCAGCCCAGGAGACACTCCCAGAATGCTATGTCAGCATGTAAGTAATTCAATAAGAAAGTCCTATGCTTCCAAAGCACATGATGTGTTTCATGCTGTGAAGAACTCATCAGACCTGGTGCTTGGGACAGCAGAGGAAAGGAACATCCATACATATGTAGAATGAACCACCCAAACCTAAGGTAGCAAAAGTCTACAAAAGTATAGAGTCACCACCTAAATGATGGACAGAACACCCAGACTCAAGTGATGTAAGATAACCACTTAACTGACATTTCTTCAAGACCTCGCCAACACATTAGGTTTTGCGCAGGCTCAAAGAGACTGCCAGATAACTGCTGACAGATCTGGGTGGAGCGCACACACATTTCTCCAAGGGCAATGAATCATTGTTGACAAGCTTCAACCCCGAAACTCCAGATTCTAGTGGTTGCAGTTCGCTCTTGTTGAATCAGAGCAAATGTGAAGACTAAAACATCCAGGCAAAAAAATATATGTGAGAGCTACTGTTACTGTTATTTTTGTTTAAAGCCCAGCTGACTGCATAAAGCTATATCAGGATATAACCATTTCAAAACATACACAAAATTTCAACAGGGGGGGAAAAGGGAAAAGAATAAGTACACATATCAATGCATTTCTGCACATGATTTAAGGAGGGTGGTGAGGGGGAGTGAGAGTGTGTATGTAAGCTAATTGGCACTACTGATATACACTAGTTATTTTAACACAATGCAAAAATAATAAAGCTACGAACTGTGAGTAGCGATTTTTACACTGTTGGAGACCTTGTTCTTCAAAATTGTAGCATTATAAATAAATATGTAGGCTAATGAATACATAAAAAGTACATAAATCAACAAAATAAAATAAGCTGATCAAGATGACATGACATGAAACAAACATGTGAAATAATTGCTCTCACTCCCTCCCCCCCCCACCTCCCACACCTTGGGGTTGCCAGGGGCTTTCAGTATAAATAGTATCCCCACCTTCTGGAAATTCAGAGAGAGAGAGAGAGAGAGAGAGAGAGAGGTCGCTGACACGAGACTTAAAACCTTTTACCACAAAAACTTCATACCATAATCATGATAATGGCATAAACTGGGTAATAAATCAGCATAGATTGTAAATGACCACTGGACATAAAACTAATGTAGAGCCGCAGGTAGTCAATCACAAATTGTAATGCTCTGGACAGACTAAAAATAAATAAATAGATAAATAAATAAAAATAAATAAACAAATGAATAAATAAATAAAAATAAAAAAAGCACTCCCTACTTACACGATGTATTGCATGGTCTCAGGCTCTTACCTGCTTTTTGGTGCATCATATACTGCTCAGCACAGTTGTACGTTTGTCCATCTACCTGAAAGCTAGTCATATGCCACTGACTATAAGGAGAGACATTCTTCCAAAAGAATTCGTACTTCTGCTGCGCTTCTTGCAAGCTTGTCGCGTCATATTCCACAGGAGTCACTGTTGTATCGTCTGCTACAGCCGCCGTCATCTTGGATTGACGAACAAAAGTGGAAGAGAAAATTTTGTTTAAAACAGACCTTCAGCTGCTACAGCTTGGCTTGGATCAGGCAGATCTTAGTGCCTAACAGTGTCAGTGTCAGCTTTGCTAACTATTAGGAAACCAGAAATGAAGACAGCGGAATGGGAGAGGCTAATCTGTTTCACCACAGCATGGCAACAGCGCGTGGAACTATAAATATATTTTGCCCGGCGTACTTTCCGTGAGTGTGGGTTTTCCGCTTGGCCAGTCGATGACTGGCTTTCCTTTTATTGCTTGTTTGATCCTGTTCTCATCCATATTTGGAAAACAAAACAAAAAATCCAAAAAACCAAAACCAATCTATTGCACAACCAGTCTCAGTAGAACACCAAGACACGGTCAGCGTAAGTAGCTTTCAGCTAAGGGCCATTTGCAGCTTACCTGTGATCAAAAGGTAAATATAGTAGATCAACTAGATGGGGCTTATGTTATGTGTTGCTGGAATTGTGTTTTGATATGTTTAATCAGCGTAACTACAATCGTAATTTAGTAGAAGTAATAATGGAAGCAGCTTGTACATTAATTCTTATATTTAATTCTGACAGTTTTCCTGCCTTGTTGGCGTGTGTACTCATCGTCCTTGCGGTATATTATAATATTATAGTATATTATTTGTTGTTGTAAGGGCCGTAAGCTTTTTGTACATTAATTCTTATATTAAATTCTGATTGTTTTTCTTCCTTAAGTACTCTTCGTCCTTGCAGTACTAGTATGTTAGCTGTTGTTGCTGTCATATCCTAGAATGCATGATTGTACCGACCCAATAACACGCCCCCCCCTCTAATGTGCGTACGTGTGCGCATGAATAAGCCTTTGGGATGTGTGTAGTTCGACAATTTATCGGGAGTTCCTTCCCTTCCATACGGTACGCGACGGCTGTAGGCATGGACGCCGCAGAGCGAACGCAAGCACCGTCGGCATTTAAATGCGCAGAAAAACTCAATGAAAAGGAGAAACATAGGCATCATTTAAAAATTCTGGATATAGATGGAGTTATCCTTATGATATTCCAAAACAATCGTGGTCTGCGCATCCAGATAATCTTCCTGATATAAACTATATCAGCATCGTTAATTATTTTGTTTATCATCTTTATCAGTTTATGGGACCAGCGCCTACACAACGGACGAATTCAGGGTTTACAAAAGTCTGAAGGCATATCGGCTGTTCGTTTCCGGCTAGGTCCGTGATATTTGGACATACAGACCTGATAGATGTTAGAATTTGGTCGTTTCAGCTAAATATGCT
>CM060313.1:46486315-46496463 GCA_030674185.1 Monoplex corrugatus
AACTGTTTATTAGCCCCTTATTAAGTATAGAGCTTGTCGACAATTGACAGGCAGCCGTTTGAAAGGCAGCGCGGTCTTTGTGTATTGATTGAGGAGGGGGGGGTGGGGGTGTCTTTCTGTGATGTGAGACTATACTTAGCAGTTGTGTTTTGCTTCAGTCCTTTCATTATTTATTAATTTTGTTTATCATTCTTTTCTTTGAAGATACATACGCGCATACAGACGTCATTTCAATGTAACCAAGATTGTTCCAGTGATAGACTGATGCAGTACGTGTATAAAAAAAAAAGCTAGTAGATACGATACACAATACAGACGTCATTTCAATGTAACCAAGATTGTTCCAGTGATAGACTGATGCAGTACGTGTATAAAAAAAAAATGCTAGGTTAAGATACGATACACACATACAGACGTCATTTCAATGTAACCAAGATTGTTCCAGTGATAGACTGATACATTACATGTATGAAAAAAATGCTAGGTACGACTTCAGAACCTGCCCAGCTCATGGGTTTATGTGCTGGCTTAATGCTTGTGCCGTGATCATTCTGGATCTTCTCCATCGCATAGCACCTGTGACGTTAGTGCATATGGAATTCATTCCGAGTTCGGAGACGTCATATTGAGAATCTGAAACTGAAACTGAAACTAAGAATAGAGCCGTGGACTCAAGATTTGGTGCTTCGAGTTTAATCCCAGCTAGTGACATAAAACTGGTCTGTTCCCTGCTGCTCATCTTAATTCTCCAATCACTTTTGTGGTGTCAACTTAGTGTCTCATGAATCTTGTTCCCTTCTACCCCTCTCCCACTTCCATTTCAAGACTTTGCAGCACACAGGGTTTTCCACAGGCTCAAAGGCGCATAGTATTTTGTGCAGGCTGAAGGAGTCTGCCTGATGGCAGACTGGGTGGAGCACATATGGAATTGTCCGAGTGCGATGACTCTTTCTTGAATAACTTTCAACTGTGACTCTCCTTTACTAAGATAACCGTTTAATATAGTGGTAGAGTCAGACTAAATGTACAATCCCCTTTCCTGTGAATGTTAGATTTACAACTTCTTTTTCAGCCCCCTCGCCATTTTCCTTTTCTTTTTTTTTTAAAGGAGATTGTTTCATATCGACGAGAGAGAGGTGTGTGTCTGTGACAAAAAAGTGTATGTGTTGGCTGGATTTTCTCAACTGTTTCCAAATCGATTTCACCCAGCTTGGGTGAAAGATGTGGAAAGTTGAACTGTCGTCAATGCATAAATTAATTAAGGGGTCATGACGCCAATGTCAAGGTAATACGGACCGAAAATGTACCTAGAATCAGCAGTGTTTTGAGGAAGATGTACAAACAGCATTTTTGAGGAATTTCTGTACATGGCATTTTCACTGTTGTAACAGTCTATTATTGTCCTCGTTTCGCGTCGAGCTTTGTTTCATGTTATGCTTTTTCAAGGTCACAGTGACCATGAGAATTACAGACTCTGGATTTTCTGTGATAGTTTTCATTTGAAAAGAGAGATTGTTAGAAAGGCTTGACCATATTGCTTTATTTGTTTTTGTTGTTTTTTGTTTTGTAGTGCTAAATTTAAAACGACATACTTATTTTTATAACTGATCTAGAGTTTACATGTTCTGTGTCCTACATTTCGTATGTGTGTGTGTGTGTGTGTGTGTGTGTGTGTGTGTGTGTGTGTGTGTGTGTGTGTGTGTGTGTGTGTGTGTGCGCGTGTGTGTGTGCGTGTGTGTGTGTGTGTGTGCGTGTGCATGTGCGTGTGTGTGTGCGTGTGTGTGTGTGTGCATGCACGCGTGCCCACATAATGTGTTTTTCAGTTTTAAATTCACACATCCGCCACCACCATGGCTTCATCAACGTCGGAGGTAAAGAAAGCATCAAAGACCACATCCTCATCGACCTCGTCATCATCGCCGTCGTCGTCGTCCAAGGCAAAGGAGAGCCAGAAGGAGGAGGAGTTTGAGTTTTTCTTTAGCAACAAGTCTCCGTTCAGCCAGCACCATCCTGCCAGATTTGAAATAGATGGAATCGTCTACAACTGTGCTGAGCAGTACATGATGCACCAAAAGGCTGGTGAGGGACAAGTTGGTATTTTTGATGTTTTCACATAGGCCTGTTGGTTGTGCTGAGTCGGCTGTAGAGACTCAAGATCTGTTATCTTGGGTTCAATCCCAGCCTGCGACGTCATAAACTGTCCAGTTTGCTACCCCCATCTTTTAACCCTTTGTCTCCCGCACTCTACCCACTAGCAAAGGAAAAAACTAAATCCTTTTGATTCTCTCACCCTGTCCACCAGCTTCCTGCAGGAAGCTGGTGGACAGGGTGAAGGAATCAAAAGGGTTAAGTTTTTGTGGTTGGTGGACAGAGTACGATAGTCAAAGGGTTAAAACTGTGACCCGCCCAAGGATTGAGCCTACAACCCCTGTGTTATGAGCAAGGTGGTCTAACCACTGAGCTAATGAGCCACTGACAATAGAATAAACCTTTTCACCTTTTCTTTTTATTTAAATTTTTTTTTTTATTATTTTTTTTTTTTACAATAAACAGACATCAACACACAGTGTAGTAGCGAAAAATGACATCAATTCACACATTACAGTAAGAGGAACATTTTGGATATCTGAACATACAGAATAGACATGATAATGTTTCATACATGGGAGGTTTCACAGTGAACATCAAGATTTTAAAACATAAAGAAGAGTTTTGTTCTCTGTTGAGAAAACAATGGCTTAGATTTATTCCATTGAGCATTAAAGGTGGACAAGTGAAAGTTTATTTTGGCATTATACTGTTCAATTTTGAATCTTATATTTAGTAGTCTTTGAAAAGTAAGTACATTCGGAACACATTTGTCAATCTTACATTTATAGATAAAAGATTTTGCAAGGATTATAATAAGATCGAATATTCTATGTGTTTTTAAAGTTTGATCAAAACCGAACAATGCATAGTTCCGTGTGATTTTGGTGTTAAAAGTTTTTTCACATCATTAGAATGACAAAAGAATAATTATTTTAAACAGAAGACTCGATGGACACTTAACCCATAGAGGCTGTCAAAACAATAACAACAACAACAACAACAACAACAACAACAACAACAACAACAACAACAACAACAACAACAACAACAACAGCAATAACAGCAACAACAACAACAACAACAAAGAACGAATTTAAACAAAGAATAACATTTTTCTTGCATTGATCTAGAAGACCCTTAGACCCAAATCCAAACCCTAGACTACGCAAGACCCAGTAGTTAATTCGTGATGATAAAAACAAAGACTACTTGTTACACGGCTCATGTTTTTATTCATCCTAGAAAAAATTTGCATGTGTTAGCGCAAGCCATGCTAATCAGTTCCATTTTCATCCCCAACCTGACATACCAGCGCCAGACCTGGACCCTGACCATCCCCTTAGAGCATGTAGTCACCACCTGTGAGGTTTGCATGTTTGAGAAGAGCCATCAACAAGACCAGAAGCGGAATGATCAGAAAATAAATAAAAACAACAAAAAAACAACAACACCAAGATCACTAAATGGTGGGAGCAACACCAATCCACCATCATATTCATTAACAGAAAATTAAGTGATTCGGTCATTTGACCAGAATATACAACCCCACCAGCTGGCTCAACAAGCATAAAGAAGTCAGGATTCAAAGCGAGAAGCAGACCAAGGAAGACCGTGATTTATGGCGTGAAAGAGACCTTGAAGTCACTCGGCATTTCTCCGGTTCAGGTCTTCCAGCTCGCTACTGACTGCCCGCTCTTTCTCTTGGCGATACTCATGATGGCACAAGGGGACAGAAAAAGAAGAAGAAGGAAGAACAGGTTGGATCTTTATGTGAATTGTTCATATTCCATCAACATAATCTCATGACATTTCTGGATATTTCAGTGCTGTTCAAAGACGCAGCCATGACCAAGAAGATCCTGGCCAGTAGCAATCCAGTGGAGCAGAAGAGATTCGGGCGCAAGGTTCAGAACTTCGATAAAGACGTTTGGGCCAAACGGTCCAAAGGCATTGTGAGGGAAGCCAATCTTGCTAAGGTGAGCTTCCTAACCTTTTCACTCCCTCTTTTCTTTCTGCCTTTGTGTTTGTGTCAGTATTTCCTTTTCTTTTCTTTCTTGTCCAATTCCGTTATTTTTTCTTTTCTTGTTTCTTTCTTTGATCCAACATTTCTGTCTTTTCTTTTGTTTGTTTGTTTGTTTATTGTTGTGTTGTGTGTGTGTGTGTGTGTGTGTGTGTGTGTGTGTGTGTGTGTGTGGTGTGTGTGTGTGGTGTGATGTGTGTGTGTGTGTGTTGTGTGTGTGTGTGTGTGTGTGTGTGTGTGGTGTGTGTTGTGTGTCTGTGTGTGTGTGTGTGTTTGCGCGAATTTGATAATCTTTCTTAAGTTTCCTGGAGAAATAGAATGATTTCCCAGGTCCCTCCCCGGGAAAACCAATTAGCCTTCCTGCCTTTTTGAAATCTTGGCAAAAAGGTGGTGCAGACCGAGTTTCACATGATAAATCCACTGTGACAAAAGAAGTGAATATGAATGTGAATATGAATATGCATATGAATGGGAACATGAATAATCAGTCCCTAGACTGTATCAGTGTATGCATGGGCCAAAGTTTGAAAAGGACTGTACTCCAGATTCCTCCAGCTCTGTCGGTTTTGCGCCAAAGCCTGGGTCTCTGCAAATAGTTTCTCTCTGTCCATTTGGCAATGTTCCAGTCCTTCGTTCTTGTTTTTTCCCCCCTGTCTTTCCCTTTGTCTTTCTCCCTCAACAGTTACGCGGAAGAGGGGTTTAACAAGGCCAGTGGATCTTGTTACATGCCATACCAACTTAGTTTTCTTTTCCTAACTGAAGTCAGCAGATCTTCATATGGTCCAGTGTACTGCTTGATGGTTTGGTGCACTTGTTCATTGGTGACATGATCAGTATATCTGATGTTGAATCCACAGGTCTATAAACAGAGGCAGCCAGTCTGAATTAAAACAAAAAGTTCATCGTACTGGGATTCAAACTTGCATCTCTGGTCACTAGAACGACTGAGAAGTCGTCCCTGGCCATTTTTCTTTTTACAGACAGTCAGACATATTCACAGCCCATGTATAAGCGTTTAATAAACCCTAACCCTTTCACAAAGCACATGTGTGTGTGAGTGTGTGTGAGGGAGGGGGTAACGGTTATTATTAATTATTATTATCATTATTGTCATAATTATTGGTGTCCATTGGTGATATGATCAGTGAATCTGATGTTCAGTATCTTGTGATAACACCTTATTTCCAGAGCTTGGATTCGTTTTTTCCAAATCCAGTGTGAGGGTCCATGTCTCGAATGCAAGCATTTCATCATACTGTTTGCAAAACGTTATATGTATAAATGGAAACAAAGCACAGTTCAAGCGGATATTGCTGTATTGAGACGAACGCGACATAAGTGATATCAACCAGAATACAACGCTGAGTTCAATTCGTTATCGGCAACATTTTCTATTAAGCAAGTCGCCGTGATGTAGTGATTAGCTCGACAGATTCCCCCGTCCGGTTTCCGGGGGCTCTTTCAGTATAAATAGTATCCCCACTTTCTGGAAATTCTGTGCTAGAAATTTCCTCTTTTCTGTCACTCTCTTTGTTTCTGCCTTGTTGCCTTGCTTTCTGTCATTTCTACTTATTTTTTGCCTTAATGGTCCATTCACCTGTATTTTTTCGACAAAGTCTTACATACTTTTTCTTCGGATTGATAGTTGGGTACATGTATTAAGTGCATTTTTGGCTATAAGGAGGTGAGATATGTGGAAGCAATTTTAGGTAATTTATGCCTCTTTTTATATATGTTTTGGTGTCCTTATGTATGCTTATATTTGTATTCTGGTGTTTTTTTTTAAAATCTCCTTTGTGCGATAAATCGGACGGAATGGTTCTACGCCGGGGCATGTCCTTAGATTATGTGCACGAATGCATTGATATGTGTACTTAATTTTCTTTTTTTTTTTTCCTGTTGAAGTTTTGTGTGTTTTGAAGCGGTTATAGCCCTGAAATGGCTCTGCGCAGTCGGCTGGGCTTTAAACAACAATAAAAGAAAGAAAAGCTCGACAGATTACCGACTGGAAAGTTGTGGGTTCGAATCCCCATTAGTCTCTTTAAAAGTAATCGCGGGATTTTTCGGCAGCAACCGGCTCCTACCCAGAGTTGAGCATGCTAGGGCCCCATTGGGAAGACTAGGACTACATAGTCGAGTCTCATCCATTTACGGATGCGTCTTTGAGGGTACAAGTCAACTCTTCTGACCGACACTGCAGGTGTCTGTATCTCTCGAGCCTGGTTGACGCCAGGATGTATTGTGATAGAGAGTAGAGTACAGCCTTGTGACGCAATACATGTCTGAGTCCTAGATGGAAGTTCATAGTATCATGACTATCATCTTCATTGGCATCATCATCATAGCATTGTAAAAACTGTGCCAGTTTCTGTGACTGTTAAGGTGGAGTGGAAAAAGACACACACACACACACACACACACACACACACACACACACACACACACACACACACACACACACACACACACACACACACACACACACACACACACACACACACACACACACACCACACACACGCCTACTTTGTCATGTAACAGAACATAAAGCAAGAAAATGTGTGGAATGTTTGCTGTTCCAGAATAACTTATAATCCGTGCCAATAGTGTTTCTCTTCAGAGTGTCATATATCCTTTGTCTGACAGCGTTTCTTGAAAATCTTTCCCTTTCTCTTCTTTGTGGTGTTTCGTGTCAGGGGGAGCATTAGGGATGCACACAGACACACAGACACACACACAGACACACACACAGACACACGCACACGCACACGCACACACACACACAACACGCACACACACACACACACATGTACAGAGAGAGAGGGAGAGAAGAAAGGGGAGAGAGAGAGAGAGAGAGAGAGAGAGAGAGAGAGAGAGAGAGAGAGACAGAAACAGAGAGAGAGAGAGAGAGAGAGAGAGAGAGAGAGAGAGAGAGAGAAAAGAATATTAAAACAGACACAGACAACTGTCATAGTTCTTACGCTTTTTTTGATATTTGATGAAAGATACATTGATTTTATATTTATGTTTGTGATGTAATGTGTTGTTTGTAATAGGTAGAAAGAAACTCTAGGGAGAGCTAGACAACAGAAGGTCTTCAGAGAAGTAACCCCCTTTAGACAAGTGTTTCGGCCCTGAATTCCTTACACTCTCGGGGGGCCGGGCCACATCCAGGTCATGACTCCTGGATGCCCTTCTGCTGTTGTCTATTTTTTTTCCCCACGCCGGGGATCGAACCTGGGCGATTCTGTGCTTCAGAACTGCGGTACGCGGTTTTACCAATGTGCTAACGGGGCACACATCATCTGTAGGGAATTTAATCCTTATGAAGTTCACTTTTTTGGTTCCTCCTTGCCCAGATCCAGCTTGAGCTCCTTTCTGCTGCCTCTGCCATCGCTTTAAGGGCTCTAGTCCTCTTCTTCCCAGAAATGGCGAGTTGTTTCATGAGATCATAAGCGGAGATGCCCACAAACCCTCTTGCCCCGACCTCTATGGCGAAGATTTTGACCCGCAGACCTGCTTTCTTCAGGGTGCTGGCAAGACCGGCGTATTTTTCGGTCTTGTAGATATGTGCTTCTTCCATTCTGCTTTCGTATGGCACAGTGAGTTCTCTCAGAATCACTTGTTTCGAGGAGTCAGAGTGGAGAGCGATGTCTGGTCTCATGCCTGTCTTGCTGATGACATCTGGGTAATTTCTCCACTCTGGGAGGTCTGCTGTACACTCCCAGTCGACTGCTCCATCCAGAAGACCCTTTGGCAATGTGGTAATATGATATATTAATGTAAAAATTTGAATGACAAAAGATTCTGCCAGAAGATTGATGAGCACTGTTTCCATAGCATCCTTCCTAATCATCTAAGCCACTGGGCTGTTTATGAATAAGCACATTAAGGTCACTAGTTGCGATGGTGTAGTGGTTAGCGCAACAGTCTACCGACTGGAAGGTTGTAGGTTCGAATCCCCATCAGTACTTTTAAGATCATTGTGGGATTTTTCGGCTGCAACCAGCTACTGTAGAGTGGGGCGTGCTATGGGCTCATTGGGAAAATTGGGACCACACAGTCGAGTCTCATCCACTTCACGGGATGTATCATTGAGGGTGTTGCTCAAAGCTTCTGACCGTGGGTGACTGTATCTCTCGGGCCTGGTTGACGCCAGGATATATTAATGATAATAAGTGTAAAGTACAGCCTTATCATGCCGTCTCAGTTCTAAATGGAACTCCATAGCATCATGTTTATCATCCTCATCGTGATGGCATTGTAAAACCTGTCACAGCTTTGGTGGCCATTAAGGAGACGCAGAAAATGGGGGGGGGGGGGGGGAGGAGGAGGAGGAGGGGGAGGGAGGGGAACGGCGAGCAAAGGAAACTGCCTAAGTGGGATGATCGTAAAAGAAAAATAAATATTAAGATCGAACGTACCCATTTGTGCACCACCATACACACAAACCACCCACGTACACACGCACATCTACACACAACACAACGCGCGCGCGTACACACTCCACACACACACACACACACACACACACACACACGTACACACACACGTATGTACACACACACACACATGTACACACATACACGTACACACACACACACACGTACATGTACACACATACACGTACACACACACACACACACACACACACACACACACATGTACGTTCAGAGAACAAAACACCAGGCAAATGACATACGTTCTTACGTGAACAAAAAGTACGGGTGACAGGCAGCAATTGAATATCTTAAGCAGCTGTCTTGCTGGTAGCACTCGGTGGAACTCATATGGAAATATCCGAACGCCAGGGATTCCTGTCGAACAAATTCTATGTGAAGTTTCCGTTTTTGATAACTTTTCTTTTTATATTGTTTTCTTTCTTAAAAAAAAAGTCGAACCATTTGTTATTCCTTTTTGTCTGTACCCTCTGTTACAGTTTTCGCAGAATCCTGATCTGCTGCAGAAGATTCTGGCCACGCATCCAAAAACTCTGGTGGAGGCCTCTCCTAGAGATCGATTGTGGGGGATAGGTCTGGGAGCCTCCAACCCCAAGGCCCGGGACCGCTCTCAGTGGAGGGGACGCAACTTGCTGGGACAAATTCTGACGGAAGTGCGAGAAGAACTGAGGCAGGATGAGGAAGAGGCAGCAGCTGGCTTGTCTCAGGACACTGCCGAGACGAAAGGTGAAACTTCGTAAAAAGATGCCACTTTGAAAAATATGATCCCTCCGAAAACAATCTAAGTGATGTAAACGACTTCTTTTAAAACGGTTTAAAAAATACGTGATCCAGAAAACAGCTGGAAAGATACTGATGACTTTCTTAAAAAAAAAAAAAAGAAAAGACCCCCCCCCCCCCCCCCAAATGTAAGCGATGTGAAAACGACTAAAGTTACAAATTACAGTTGACTTTTCATAAAAAAAAACAGTTGAAAAGATAGTTTCTCAAGATAGCGTTTCCGCGTTCGGAATAAAATCCATATGCACTGAAGCCACATCTGCTGTCTGATAGAGAAGATCCAGAATGAACGTGGCACAAGCCGTAAGCCTGCGCTTAAGCCGTCTGTGTGTTGGCAAAGTTTTGATGTCCTAACGTATAGTCAGTCACCTCACCAGAAGGCAGAGGCATATTACAAATATCCAGCAGAATTGGCCAAGCCAAAACAACATTCAAGAAAACGAAAAGAGTGCTTGCCAACAAATGCGATCAATTAATATCAGGAAAAGACTTCTTTAGTTATATAGAACTAATACTGTTGTACCGATGCGAAGCGTGGACAATCAACACGCGAAGTCAGAGCAAGATGGAGGCAGCTGAAATGTAGTTTCTAAGAAGAATGTTGAGAGTTCTATGGACAGCAAAACAAACAAACAAACAGACAGACAAACAAACAAACAAACAAACAAACAAACAAACGAGACAATCTTGGAAAGAGGCAAACACGAAAAGAACGTTAAAAAAGAAGATGAGGAAAAGACAAGCAACATTTAGAGGACATTTTATGAGGCAAAAAAAAAAAAATTTGAGCACATAGT
>CM060313.1:46496563-46501563 GCA_030674185.1 Monoplex corrugatus
TTAGGAGTTCAGATCAGATTAGCTGTTTAGATCACCTGGCCTTGATGGTGTTTTTGTTTTGTTGTGCTTGCTTTGTTTTTTAAACATGATTGTGAAGTCTACGCAAATTGCCGTGAATTTGAAATATTGCCATGATGTTTAAATAAATGATTCCGACTGTGTGGTGATCTTTAGTGTGCTGTCATGTGTCGTGAGTCTCTCTCCCGCTTCAGTATGTGCGTGCGTGCGTGCGTGCGTGCGTGTGTCTGTGTGTTCGTATGTGTGTATGCATGTATATGTGTGTGTGTGTGTGTGTGTGTGTGTGTGTGTGTGTGAGAGAGAGAGAGAGAGAGAGAGGTGTTAGGACGAGAAAAACAAAGAGTGAGAGGGAAACTTAAAAACACTTTATTACTGAAGGAGAGTTGCAACAAATCCCACTGGGCGTGTCCTACAGCTCGTCTTTGCTGTTCCACATACGCAAACATACAAACATAAAAAAGAGCGAATTGCATCAATGAAACCCAGAGACACAAAATCAAATGGACGATAAAAGAATCACAAACACAAAAAGTAAGAAAGAAAAAAAAAAAAAAAAAAAAGAAAGAAAGAAAGAAAGGAAAGAAAAGGAAAGGAAAAGAAAGGAAACAAAAATATTTGTCAACAAGAAGACGCAGAGAATGATGATGGTGATGACTATGAATGTCGACTGTCCCACACAAAAAACAAGCTCTGATATCGGGTCACAAAACAAACATAACTATACCAGCCATCGTAACAGAATCCAAATGGTTTGATAATACTCATGGCCTCCAAAAATGAACGTACTGTTAAAAATCCTGGCGACGTGTATCTGTAAAGTTCATAACAAGATGAAAGATTGCCTTTTTACCTAAAGGTCAGTTTCTGTAAATGTCACAACAATCAATTCATTTGCGCTCATTGTATGATTGAAGAATGACTATGTGACCCCTACTGTATTGCCATATTATTTAAAGCATGCGGCTTTGGTTTTTTAATTCTGTTCATTCATTCATTCATTCATTCATTCATTCATTCATTCATTCGTTCATTCATTCATTCATTCATTCATTTATTCATTCATTTATTCATTCATTCGTTTATTTACTTATATATTTATACATTCATATATTTATTTTTGTATTTATTCATTTGCTGTATGCGATCCATATTGCATTTCCATATTTTTAAAGCTCGCAGCTGTGTTTTAAATTTTTTTTCTTTCTTTCTTTCTTTGATATAGCCATGGACTCAAAATCTGGTAATTCGAGTTCTGTGCCAATCCACGACATTAAAAACAAACAAACAAACAAACAAACAAACAAACAAACAAACAAACAAACAAACAAACAAACAAACAAAACAAAACAAAACGAAACCAGGCCTGTTCGCTGCCCATCTTTATGTTTCCATCATTCTGGTGGTATCAACTTATGTGTTTCATAGATCCCTTTCCCCCACCCCCCCTCCCCAATCAAGGCCTTGCAACGCATAGGGTTTTGCGCAGGCTCAGGGAGTCTGCCAGATAATTGCTGGCAGCTGTGGATGGAGCGCATATGGAGCTGTCCGAGTGAGATGAATCCCTCTTGAACAAACTCCAAACTTCTTTTGTGTATTTATTGTAAAAGAAGCAAAGCCAGAACAAGGTTGAGGCAGCCGAAATGTGGTTTCTAAGAAGAATGTTGAGAGTTTCATGGACAGCAAAGAAAACAAACGAGACAGACTTGATGGAGGCAGACACAAGAAGATCGTTGATAAGGAAGATTAAGAAAAGACAGGCAACATTTATAGGCCATTTTATGAGGAAAGGGGAATTGGAGCGCCTGGTCACAACAGGAAAGCTGGAGGGAAAGAGAGCACCAGGTAGACCTAGGGAGAAGATACTGGGCGGACTTGCAGAGTGGCTGAAGACAAAGAGGGTGGAAGCGGTGCTTGAGGCAACAAGAGATAGAAACAGATGGAAGGCCATGATCGCCAACGCTATGTGGCAAGGCACTTGATGATGATGATGATTGTAAAAGAACGACTATGTAATGTATTTTGTTGGCATACTATTAAATATATGTTCACACACTTTCAAAACTGGGCTTTGGCCTTTTTGACTAAATTTCTGATTCTAATTCTGATTCTGACACCATGACGAAGTGGTTATGCAACGGACTGAGAGGGCGTGAGGTTCGAACCCCCATTGATATACTAAAGTTTATGCGGGATTTTCCGGCTCTGAACAGCATCTACCCAGAGCTGAGCGTTCTATGGGCTCATTGGGAAGACTCGGGGCCACACAGCTGAGTCTCTTCCACTTCACGGATGCCTCCCTGAGGGTGCTGCTCAAATTTTGCTGACCAACACCCACAGGTGTCTTGTTTTGATCTCTTGGGCCTGTTTGACGCCACGGACCTCCACAGCATGACGATCAGCATCCCTGTTGTCACGTAATCTCTAATCAGTGGAGCGTTGTGTGAGCATTGTCCCACATTCTGTGGCTCGTGGGTCTAGGGGTTTGATTCTCGCTCAGGGTACGAGAGGTCCCGGGTTCATATCCCGGACGAGCCAAGTTTTTTTCCAGGACCCGGCCAGCTGATGAGTTTATGTGCAGGCTTAAGGCTTGTGCCATGATCACCATACACGTGGCACCTGTGACGTTGGTGCATATGGAATTCGTTCCGAGCGCAGAGACGTCATGTTGAGAAACTGAAACTGAAACTGTCGCCCTTCATGATCTGGCATCATTTCGGTTTCCTACACCGCTACTGTACCTAATGTGACTCATTCCCCCCCCCCCCCCCTTTTTGTTACATGTTTCGGTTCATTTCTTTCATTTGGTTGTGTGTATATGCTTGTTATTTGTTTGTTTGTTTGTGTGTGTGTGCGTGTGCCTGCGTGCGTGTATGTGATGCGTGTGTATGCATGTGTGTATACGTGCATTCATACGTGTGTGTATGCGTGTGTGTGTAAGTGTGTGTGTATGCGTGCGTGTGTGTGTAAGTGTGTGTGTGTGTAAGTGTGTGTGTGTGTATGTGTGTATGTGTGTATGTGTGTATGTATGTGTGTGTGTGTGTATGTGTGTGTGTGTGTGTGTGTGTGTGTGTGTGTGTGTGTGTGTGCGTGTGTGTGTGTGTGTGTGTGTGGGCGTGCTTTGTACAAGTGTGATTGTTTGAGCAAGTATGTTTGTGTGATTGTGGAAATGTGTGGGTATACGAATGCGTTTTTGTGTGTATGTGTCTTACTGTGTGTGCGTTCGTTTTTGATATAACGTCATTCACTATGAGTGATGTCAGATGTCAGATATCAGTGTGTGTGTGTGTGTGAGTGTATGAGTGTATGTGTGTGTTTGTGTGCGTGCGTGTGCGCACATGTATGTGGTGCGTGTGGATGTATGTGTGTATACATGCATTCATACGTGTGTGTATGCGTGTGTGTGTATGCGTGCGTGTGTGTGTACGTGTGTGTGTGTATGTATGTATGTATACATGTATGTACGTATATATGATTGCATGTATGTATGTATGTATGTGTGTTGTGTGTGTGTGTGTGTGTGTGTGTGTGTGTGTGTGTGTGTGTGTGTGTGTGGGCGTGCCTTTGTACAAGTGTGATTGTTTGAGCAAGTATGTTTGTGTGATTGTGGAAATGTGTGGGTATACGAATGCGTTTTTGTGTGTATGTGTGTTACTGTGCGTGCGTTCGTTCTTTGATGTAACGTCATTCACTATGAGTGATGTCAGATGTCAGATATCAGTGTGTATGTGTGTGTGAGTGTATGAGTGTATGTGTGTATGTGTGTATGTGTGTGTATGTGTGTGTTTGTGTGTGTGTGTGTGTGTGTGTGTGTGTGTGTGTGTGTGTGTATGTGTGTGTGTGTGTGTGTTTGTGCATGTGTGTGTGCATGCGAGCATGGACGCCTGTGTGTATATGTGTGTGTGTGATTTCTTGATGTCGGTAGTTCTCTTTCACTATGAATCACAATGAATTTATCTTTTTTCATCATGTTCCACTTTACGGTTTTATCTTAATTTCTTTATCTATCTGAGTAGAAAGTCAGAATAAGATCGATGCAGCTGATATGTGGTTTCGAAGAAGAATATTAAGAGTTCCGTGGACAGCAAACAAAACAAACGAGACAGTCTTGAAAGAAGCAACGCAAACAGAACATCAACGAAGAAGGTTAGGACAAGACAAGCAACATTTTTAAGACATTTTATGAGGCAAGAAAAATTTGAGCACCTAGTCACAGTAGGAAAGCTGAAGGGAAGAAGAGCACCAGGTGGACCAAAGGAAACAGTTTTGCCGTATGGATGAGGACAGAAAGGGTAGGAGATCTACTTGCAGCGACAAGAGATACGTTCCTACGGAAGGCATGATCGCCAACGCCATGAGGCATGGCACATGATGATGATGGTGATGACTGAAAAACCTACCACCACACACAGCACAAAGACAAAACCGTACATTTCATGGTCTATCTAGCTACATAAGTATCCATCTCTTACTAAATTCTTTATCCCTATTATTAGAAAACTCGAATTTCATACATATCTAGACATATCCATGAAATATGCACGCACGCACACACACGGACACAGACACATACATGCATACATCGATCGCACGGGCGTGCATGCACACACACACACACACACACACACACACACACACACACACACACACACACACACACACACACACACACACACACACACACACACACACACACACAGACATAAACACACACACACACATACATGCATGTACCGTGCGAGCGCGCGCACGCACAAAGACAAACACGCACTTAAACACAGACACATACATGAATGTATCGCGCGCACACGCGCACGCACAGACACACACAGACACACACACACACACACACACACACACACACACACACACACACACACACAACACGCACATACACACACACACACACACACACACACACACACACACACACACACACACACACACACACACACACAATACATCCACCCAAATACACCACACCA
>CM060313.1:46506563-46514063 GCA_030674185.1 Monoplex corrugatus
TATGATGTCGTGGAGCCCCAGTTTGCAGGCGTCAGTAATGTTGTCCATGAAGGATTTTGTTGGCCTTCTTCGTTTTCTCTTTGCCTCGACTCTCCCCTGCAGGACTGATGTCATCAAGTCGGTTCTTGAACCAAGAACACGACTTCTGTGACGATGAACTGTAAACTTAAAGTTATGTAGACTAGATTGTATGTTATTGTTGTTGTTCTTCTCCTTGTTGTTGTTGTGGATGTGGTGGTGGTGGTGGTGGTGTGTTGTGTGTTGGTGTGGTGGTAGTGGTGGTGGTGGTGGTGGTTGTGGTGTGTGTGTGTGTGTGTGTGTGTGTGTGTGTGTGTGTGTGTGTGTGTGTGTGTGTGAATTCTTACGTAAATATACAGCACAGCACAACACAGCACAACACAGCACAGCACAGCACAGCACAACACAACACAACACAACACAACACAACACAACACAACACAACACAATACAGCACAACACAACACAACACAACACAACACAACACAACACAACACAGCACAGCACAGCACAGCACAGCACAGCACAACACAACATAACGCAACGCAACGCGACACACACGACACGACACGACACGACACGACACGACACGACACGACACGACACAACACAACACAACACAACACAACACAAATGTTCTGAAGTATGATACATAATTCAACATGATGCAACGAATTGTTTAGTTCGGTATTATTCGGACACATCATCATGCTGTGCCCTGTTGCATTGCGTTGGCCATCATGGTCCTCCACACGAATCTTTCTTTTGTCACTCAAGTACATCTCCCACCCTCTATGTCTTAGCTTGGGTGATTCTGCTGGCTATTTCTAATGTGCATCTGGCGTCTGGTGAGATGATTGTTCCCAGATATCTAAACATGTCAACTTGTCTCAGTGGGTTGCCATTTGCTGTTATTTTGCATGGAGGGATTTCTTGTTTTTTACCGATTACCATGACTTCAGTCTTCTTGCTATTTAGCTCCAGCCCTTTATTTCTGCTTTCTATTTCTATAATGTTCACTAGATTGTGTAGGTCTTTTTCATTTTCTGCAATCAGAACGGTGTCTTCTGCATAACGAATTTGCCACGACAGACATTTCAGATCAGATCCATTGTTCAAACTGATTTGCTGCAAGCCAAGTCCCACATCTACAAGTGCAAACTATACTATACTATATTATACTATACTATACTATACTATACTATACTATACTATTCTATATATACTATACTATACTATACTATACTATACTATACTATACTATACTATACTATACTATACTATACTACACTACACTATACTTACATACTATACTATACTATACTATACTATACTATACTATACTATACTATACTATACTATACTATACTATACTATACTATACTATACTATACTACTATAATTTAGAGCCAAATTTGGAATTTGGAATTGACCCCTGGAGATATGGAACCTGAACCTCTGCTCAGCGAAGTTGAATCTGCCATTAAAGATCTAAAATGCAGAAAGTCTCCTGGTCTTGACAATATTCCTGGAGAGTTGTTGAAACACTCAGGTGAAGGTGGACTCAAAGTAATGCATCACTTATGCTGCAAGATATGGAAGACTTGTCAATGGCCTACAGACTGGAAGCTCCAAGAATTTGTCATGTTACATAAGAGTGGAAATGTCAAAGACTGCAACAACTATAGAACAATTGCACTGATCAGTCATGCCAGTAAAATACTGCTGATAATAAATTTAAACAGGTTAAAGCCAAAAGTAGAGGAAGAGCTATCCGACTGTCAGGCAGGCTATAGGAAAAACAGGGGAACAATAGATATGCTGTTTGTACTCCAGATATTGATAGAAAAGATTAGAAACACAGACCAAGAGATGTTCATCGTTTTCATTGACTACAGCAAAGCGTTTGATAGCGTGATTCACCAAAGTCTTTTCCACTTCATGATCAAAATGGGTTTTCCAAGACATCTGGTTTCCCTCATAGCTTCATTATATAATGATCAAAAAGCAACAATCAGATGGAATAATCAAAACTGCAAATTTTTTAACATCACTAAAGGGGTAAGGCAAGGTTGCATCCTGTCTCCACATCTCTTCAGCATATACACTGAACATATCATGAGAGAAGCAGACATAGAAGACATGGGAGTAAATATTGGTGGTAGAAACCTGTCAAATTTACGCTACGCAGATGACACAGGATTACTGGCAGACAACATTACAGGCTCTAGGAGGATCCTGAACAGGGTAGACCGGGTTGGAAAGGCAGCTGGGCTGGACTTAAATTCAAAGAAGACAAAGGTTATGCGTGTTGCAGGCAAATATAACACTAGACAGGACCAGATCATGCTAAACCAAGTCCCTCTAGAAAATGTCAAGGACTTTAAATATTTAGGTTCAGTCAAGACACACGATGGAACATGCTCAAAAGACATAAAGATGAGAATTGGAATGGCCAAGAACAGTATGGTTCAATTGAACAATATTTGGAAAGACCACAGCATAACAGCAGACCTTAAGATAAAACTCTTAAAATGTCTTGTCTGGCCTGTGATGTTATACGGCTGCGAGGCATGGACAATGAAGAAAGAGGATGAAAGACGAGTGGAAGCAGCAGAGCTGTGGTTTTACCGAAGACTGCTGAGGGTCAAATGGACGGATAGGCGCTCAAATGAAAGCATACTGAATGAGTTGGGTACTACACGCAAGCTCCTAGTACTCATACAACGGAGGAAACTGAAATATGTTGGACACGCAATCCGTAATGAGAGAACAGACTTGATGTCCACTGTCCTCCAAGGTAAAGTGGAAGGAAAGAGAAACAGAGGACGGCCACCTGCATCACTTGCTAGAAACATCACAAACATCAGTGGCAGGAAACTCCAGGAGGTGGTCAGACTTAGCCAAGATCGAGAGTGCTGGAGGCAACTTGTGAGGACATCATGTGCAGCGGCCAACACTGTTCCCGGTGACGCCGACAGGTGAGACAGGTGAGACTATACTATACTATACTATACTATACTATACTATACTATACTATACTATACTATACTATACTATACTATACTATACTATACTATACTATACTATACTATACACTGTTTTCCATAAGCTGATTTGTTCAGGAGATGATTCAATATTGTGTATGATATTGAAAACCGTGTCACGAACGAATACGAGCTACAACAGACTTCAGACTGATTCTTTTACAAAGTATTAATGGAAAGTGTTTGATTTGATTCATCTCTATCATTGTCTTGGCTTAAATCATCAGCTTGAAGTGTACGTGATTTATTTTGGTAAATGTTTGTACATCTGCATAATGATGTTTTGACGATATTGGTGCATGTACGTATATATAATCGGTAAGTACCTAAGTCTGTATTTTTGTGTGTGTAAAAACTCAACCCCCCCCCCCCCCAAAAAAAAAAAATCATTTAGACCTTGGAATGGTAGAAAGCTCTTGGCGTTTCATTGAGTGACATTATATTGTACGATTCACCCAGTGCACAAATTTAGCATGTACAACGCACACACACACACACACGCACAACACACACACACACACACACACACACACACACACACACACACACACACACACACACACACACGCACGCAAAACACGCACACACGCACACACACACACACACACACGCGCGCGCGCGCGCACACACATACACACACACACATACCCACACACACACACATACAAGCACATAATATTGTTGTTTAAATCGTTACTTGTGGTAATTTCATTTCTTGGCGTTTTTCCTTCCCCTCTTCGAAGCAGTTGTTTTCTGGTTCATTTTTTCCTCTCAAGATTGACCTCATTGAAATGTCCCCTGTATCTTTCTTCCATTCCCACTCCAGCCACCATTTTCATTTACCATTTTTAGTCTAAAATCACATTCGCGAACAGACGTTTAACCAATGACCAACACACACACACACACACACACACACACACACACACACACACACACACACACGCATACATATACACACACGCGTACACTACGAGCAAAACAAAACAAAGCAAAACGAAACAAAACAAACAAAACAAAACAAAACAAATCAAAACGAAACGAAACGAAACGAAACGAAACAAAACAAAAAGACCAAGACAGACATGCAAGAATTAACCAGGGAGCAGGTATGACAGTGGGGCATTTCAGACATACTACACCGGTAAATAGGCACCGACGCGCTCCGTTAACCTGGAGCGGACAAAAAGTGTACCCCACGAAGACAGTCACGACACTTGCACCGACACCTACCCACCGGGTGAAATCATAGACTGTGCAAGGTGCTTGCTGTGTGAGCAAACCGGGAATGTTTGATATCACAAGTCGTGTTTGTACCAAGACCGGGCTAAGTGACTTCCAGCTAATAGGAACTAGAAATACACACGAACACACGAACAGAATGAGAACACGTATTTGATGCACAAAACAAAACCGACACAAACTTTTGGCCAACTGCCCTTTTGACAAACGTGTACTAAAGACAAAGATAGATATCGATAAACGAGAAACAATAAGTGCACAAGATTTGTTCTATTTTCTTTCTTTCTTTCTTTATTCATTTGTGTGTGAACTCTTCACAAAGCCCAGTAGGCCGAAAATTTGTGCCTGTCTCATTTGTGTATTAGACACGCATTCTCATTGTTTTTGTGTATTTCTGGCTAAAGGAGCAGACAAATGGCAAATATGTGCGTGGACTTTTGTAGAAGAAAGTTGTATAAGAGACCAGAATGAAATATGAACGTTCTTTGTTCTTTGGAAGTGTAGAACCACACCTAACGAATGAACCAAATGACGTCACAAACTGTGTAGGATGCTGACAAAAAGTCGCCTCACCGTGGAGTGGTCAGTGTCACTGTGATATAATTATTAAATGTGGACAGGTTTTTAAAACACTTGTATCAATGACACGACAATGTTCTCCCATTCTTAAGAGGGAGTGTGGAATCGTCTGCAAAAGAGATTAAAATCCACTGACTAAACCTACGCCAAACACCGACACAATCTTTAGTGACTGCCTTTCGTTTTCAAATGAATCAAACTTGGCATCAGTGACAACACAAACGTTCTCCAATTCTTTAAAGAAGTTGTGGCATCGTGTAAAATGAGACTGAAATCCATGGACTAAAACTCAACCCAAAACAAAGACGACCCTAGTGATTGCTTTTCGTTTTCAAGTGATTCAATCTTGTTGCATCAATGAAATTACCTTTCTCTGGTTCTTCATAGAGACTGTGGTATCCTGCAACATGAGACTGAAATCCATGGACTAAACCTCAACTAAAAAAATCAAGTGGCAGCCTTTGATTTTTCAAGTGAACTTTGCTGAAATAGGTCACTCGTCCTTATCATCTTAGCAGTGGAGTCAAACCTTTAGTGAGCAAGTAACTGTCAAAGTACTTGAAAAAGTGAATTTTCCTAAAAAAAAAAGTATTTGAATGATATCTCCTAGCCATTTGTGTACATGGGACATCGGGTAAGAAATCGTGTTGTAACAGACGTTCCGTCGGGTGAGAAATCGTGTCGTAACAGACGTCCTTATTTTGCCATGACTGAAAGTGTTTTCTTCCTCTGGCTCTCATCACCAACTGTTCATGGATACGTTCAATAAATGTTGTACAGGCGAACACCAACACTCCAAGTTTCTTGCACAACTGAAGTTGAACATTTCATGTGTTGATGGCTGATTGTCTGGCCCTGTTCAGCATCAAAACTTGGTAAACAGACAGGATTTTGTGACAGGTTGTAATTATATGAATGTTACTCATCATCATCATCATCATGTGCCCTGCCACATGGCGTTGGCGATCACGGCTTTCCATATGAATCTATCCCTTGTCGCTGCAAGTACGTCTTCCACCCTCTCTGTCCTCAGCCAGTGTTACTACTGTGCTAGAAACGAACTGGACACTGTGTGTGTTTTAAATTCTGTCAGTGACAAACCAATAACAGTGGATACTGACTCGAAAAGAAAATCAGTTTTCAACAGAAACAGCGATAAACGAAGAATGACTCAGAAACAATAAATCCACAAAGGTGAAGTGCATAAATCTATTCACCAACTGGCAGAAAAGACAAAACTCAAAACGTAACAGATAACCGAGTTCGGATTGTTCCAGGAAGACATAAAACAATTATGAACAACAACTCCAGCTCTCTGTGCCTGTACACCAGACTGCTACAGATCACAGCACCACCAGCACTGAACGATCACACTACCACCACCACCACCACCACCACCACCACCAACATCACCACCAACATCACCACCACCATGGAGAGTTCTGCCCTCACTGAAGACCACAGAGGCGCCATGCTGTTTGTGGTGGTCACAGTTTGTGTCTACGGCCTCAGCATCGTCTTCTTCATCGCCGGTCACCTGCAGAAGAACCAGATGAACAAGGACGAGGACAAGCAGATCTCACGCTACCTCAAGCGTCTGCATGTCAACGTCGCCGGATTCAACGACCAAAAATTCCGCGTGCTGAAGCTGAAGAGTCGGCTTCTGACGGACTCGGCAATGGGGCAACGCCATAATCGCCGGTCGTCCATCAGGCATCAGCGTCCATCAGGATTTGGAGCGTCTAGACAAGAGTCTAGACATGACAGCTGCATTCAGGAGGACCACACTGACCATGTCACGGATACTAGTGACAGTCGATCTCCAGGCTTGGATTCTGTGTTCTGTGGTAGTGCTGAAGTGACGGTGGTGAATGAAGAAGCCAAGCCTTTTGTCTTGCCTTTTCCTCGAGGACGACGTTACGGCAAAGTCAACCTCGTTGGAGATCCAACGAGAACCGCCTCCAGCGGTAGCAACAACAACAACAACAACAACAACAACAACAACAATAACAACAACAACAACAAC
The DNA here is from genome assembly GCA_030674185.1 of Monoplex corrugatus. Lineage (NCBI taxonomy): Eukaryota > Metazoa > Mollusca > Gastropoda > Littorinimorpha > Ranellidae > Monoplex > Monoplex corrugatus. The sequence continues at coordinate 46,513,476 of CM060313.1, forward strand.
AGCAATGAAGGTGGACCTGAGTCTTTTTCTGAACCAAGGCCATCGTCGCCATATCCTCGTCGGAAGGCTTTCTTCCTACCCGGCATAGAAGAAGACGAACAATGTTTATCTTCTACCACCGGTTCACAGAGCTGTCAGGAGGAATCGCCAGACCATCCCTTGCTTGTTGCAGGAACTAAGGACAACGAGTCATTAGACAATTAAAAAACACGTGTTCTTCTGGTCATCATTAAAAACTCGTTCATTATCATCATCATCAAGTGCCCTGCCGCATGACGTTGGAGATCATGGCCCTCCATATGAATCTATCCGTTGTTGCCGCAAGCACATCTTCCACCCTCTCCGTCCCCAGCCACCCTGCAAGTCCGTCCAACATTTTCTCCCTGGGTCTACCTGGTGCTCTCTTTCCCTCCAGCTTTCCTGCTGTGACCAGGTGCTGTAATTCTCCTGGCCTCATAAAATGGCCTATAAATGTTGCCTGTCTTTTCCTAATCTTCCTTATCAATGATTTTTTTGTGTCTGCCTCCATCAAGACTGTCTCGTTTGTTTTCTTTGCTGTCCATGGAACTCTCAACATTCTTCTTAGAA
>CM060313.1:46524063-46526563 GCA_030674185.1 Monoplex corrugatus
GTGAGACAGAGAGAGAGAGAAAGAGAGTGAGACAGAGAGAGAGAGACACAGAAAGAGAGAGAGAGACAGAGAGAGACAGAGAGACAGAGACAGAGACAGAGAGAAACAGAGAGAGAGAGAGAGAGAGAGAGTGAGACACAGAGAGAGAGAAAGAGAGTGAGGCAGAGAGAGAGAGACAGAGAAAGAGAGAGAGAGACAGAGAGAGACACAGAGAGAGAGACAGAGAGACAGAGAGAGACAGAGAGACAGAGAGAGACAGAGACAGAGACAGAGAGACAGAGAGACAGAGAGAGACAGAGAGACAGAGACAGAGAGAAACAGAGAGAGAGAGAGACTTCAGACTTCAGATGGTTTATGTCTACAGGCCATAGCCCCTTATAAGAGGGATGCACATAACTGTGCGTTCTCACGATCATATGAGCATTAAGCAAGGAGTAACAGTATTTCAAATTTCAAATGTTTTGTACATGTGCATAACAAATAAGTGGAAAGAACATAAAGATACAGACATTCTATTTGTATTCGAGCCTTGGGCTCCTTGGGAAGAATCAGTTCCAAAAGAGACTCAGGAAATTGCTGTCTCTCTAAATTTGAACGCTTCGTATAGAAATAAGGCTAAATTTCCAACAACTTCAGTGGCAGTTGATGACATCAATAAAGTGAACTTAAATAAGGAAGGTTCTCTATAATATTTTGAACGAAGGTATTTCTCACGAATACAAGGGAGTACTGGACAACGTAATACAAAATGAACTTCCTCTTCTTCTGAAATTTTGTACAATGGACATAGTCGATCACTATCACTATGAAATAATGACCTGTGACTTCTGATATACCTAACCTAAATCGTGTCATTGTATATTTCAGATGTCTGTCCCTATCTGTCTGTAGATGTGGTTTCAAGTCATGTATAATAGAAAAAGTTCTGTATATGTTATATTTCTCACTATTTTGAATACGTTCGTTCCATTTCTGCCACCTACAATCAATCAAACCTTGATGAAAAACACCAATGAATTGATTCAATCTGCCAGTACATTGACACAACCAAGAACACCAAACCATAGTTTAGTGAGCAAATACGTACATCGGATATTCAGTTTTGCTTATTTTCAGCATTTAAAACCATATAGCATAGTGTATGCTTTTAGCGGAATTCTATGGTCTTTCAAATGCAGCAATTTAAACCACTGACGAACCCAACTGCAGAGTTCAATTTCATTTAATGTCTCTCCACATAATGTGATATTAGACGATGATGGAAAGAGGAGAGGGAAAAGGTTAGAGGAATAAGAACTACAGCGTACATGAAATTAGGAAAATTGTCAAAGTATAACTGACAACGTAACAAGAAACTTGAAAACAAAATTTAAATTACCATTATTATCTTTAAAAAAAACCTTTTAGTTTAACTGGATTTCTCATAAACAATAACGTTTGTGAATGAACAGGTATTTCTGACAAAAATCGTGTCAGTGCAATAAACTATAACAGTGAACCGATGGGGCTTTTCAATAATGAGGTGAAAATAATGTGGAGAGTTCGTTTCGTTCGTTCTTTGATTTAACGTCTTTTCACTATAAGTGATATTAGACGGAGAGGTGGAGAGTGTATTTGTATGGATTGGCGATTTGTTTCACCAAATACAAGGTCATCAGGTGTTCACACATCAATTCTTAAAAAAATTTCCAAAGCAAAACTTTGAACTGCTTCACAGCGAATTGGAGCTTTATTTAATCCCCAAACTTCAGACCTATATTGAGAGAGAGAAAGAGAGAGAGAGAGAAAGAGAGAGAGAGAGAGAGAGAGAGAGAGAGAGAGAGAGAAAGAATGAGAGAGAGAGAGAGAGAGAAGAAGAAGAAGAAGGACAAGAAATAGGAGGACGAGGGGGAGGAGGAGGAGGAAGAGGAGAAGAAGAAGTTCGCATTCTATAGCCCCTACTTTCTTTGGAAGTGCAATGAAAATCGATTTTCACATATCTCTAGGGATTTTTCGGTGTCATAAATTTCACTTAGGAGGACTTAATTTTTCAATACCAAACTTATCTAGACATTCAATCATATCTGTAGTGATATTGTCTGGTCTTGGGGCTTTTCCCGGTTTCATCTTTTTCAGCGCTGCTTTAACTTCATCATGTTTTTCGATGGTCCTTCAATGTTCTTTCTTATAATGTGTTCTTCCTTACTGTCATCGTCAAAAAAGGTCTTTATTGTATTCTCGCTATCTATTTTTCCATAATAATCGTACCATCTTTAGATTTCAAGCAACCAATTGGTGTGCACGTCCTTTTCCTGTGGAAAAATTACATATAATGTAACTATATACCCCACTCCTCCTCCCCCCCAGGGAAATAAACCTTTATGTCTTAGAGAAAAGAACATTTGTTTTGATTACAGTGATTTTTGTCGGCACAGGGGCTTGTTAATGTCCCAAAATGCATACCATTCTATGCGCAAGGTTGCCTATTTTAAAGCTGCTTTTTAAACTTTCCCCGGCTCCA
>CM060313.1:46536563-46539063 GCA_030674185.1 Monoplex corrugatus
TCTCCCATCCATCTGATTAGCTATTTGATAGATGAATACTGACAATAAGATAGGACTTTAGGCACACCCCTGTCTCACACCAACTGGGTAGTCAGGTAACTCAGATAGCTCTCTTTTCGCCCTGATACACTAACTCAGTGACATACATTGCTCGCAGCGAAACAAGAAACTTACCTCCCACTCCCTGAGTTTTAATGCATTCTAAAAGTTTATGGTGACGAACTGAATCAAAAGTTTTCTTAAAGTCTACAAATGCAACATATAATCTTTGAGAGAGAGAGAGAGAGAGAGAGAGAGAGAGAGAGAGAGAGAGAGAGGAAGAGACAGAGACAGAGAGAGAGAGAGAGAGTGAGCAGGAAAGACAGAGAGAAAGAGAGAGATGGGGCAGAAAGAGAGAGAGAGAGAGAGAGAGGAAGAGAGAGAGAGAGAGAGAGAGAGAGAGAGACAGACAGACAGACAGACAGACAGACAGACAACGACAACGACAACGACAACGATGCTTTATTTTTCGAACGGTAGAAGCTATAAGCTAAAAACATATCTGCAAGAAGAGAAAGATGGAGGTAGACAGACAGACAGACGGATAGACAGACAGACAGACAGACAGACAGACAGAGAGACAGACAGACAGACAGAGGACAGGAAGGGAGAAAGAGAGGGAGACAGTGTATCGCCAGTATCTCTAACAGCCATAATTTATGTCTCCATCCCCACCACCCACCGAAGCAACAACCAGCCCGATCACAACCACTCACCCTCCCCCTCCACATCCTTTCCTCACACACCCACCACCACCACCACCATCATCGTCACCGAGAAACCGTTTCCACGACAACAGTTTTCGTAGCTGACGGTCGGTCACCACACCACAAGACGTAAGCTGGAAGCTACCATGCACCGCCCGTCCATCTGGCGCTCGCTTCAGCGACGGCGCTGGAGACATGCAGAATTCTTGAGGCTTGCTGCCTGCCACCAGGTTTTCTGGTGCCTGAATCTTGCTGCCGCCAGGAGGAGGACTCTGGAAATGCTCTCTCAGTCAGTTAGTCAGCAGGGGGAAAAAACCGGGATTGAGGAGAAGAGAGACAAGAGGTGAGGTAAGGTGTGGTGAGAGCGAGAGAGAAAAAAGTCTTTTTTTCCCTCGTTTGTTTTGCCTTTAATTGAAAAAAAAGAAAGAAATCGTTTATGTAATTAGAGGGAATGCGTCGCTTATTGTTCATCTTCATATCTGTTATTATTGTTATCATTATTATGATTGTTGTTGTTATCATTATAATCATTATTATTGTTATTATTACGTTGTTGTTATTTTTGCAAAGAAGAAGCAATAATGAAAAGGCGTTAATTTTCGTGTGTTTTTCTTTCAGTCTCATCTGACCTTTCCCTTAAAAACTGTTATGTTTGCCATACTTTTTTGTACTTCATCATTTGCTTTCTTTTTTTTCGTTGTTTCTTTTCTTTCTCCACCACCCCCCCTTTTTTTTTTTTTTTTTCGTTTCTTGCTAATTTATCGTTGCTGTTACAGAAGAATACATCAAAAATTCATTTTTCGACTTGTCATAGCATTCTTTTTTCGTTTCCATTGGTTTAGTAATATTCCTATTCTATACAAAAAAAAAAAAAAAAAAAATTTAGGGAGGTTATTTCATTGTTATGTTGTTTTTGCTGTTACAAACAATACAGAAATAAAAAAAAGTTTTTTTGTAATTTAATCTCTCCTCAGGGTCACTGACTAAATTATTTGTCGTGCTTATTTTTCTTGTCCATTGTTTCTTGTTGCTTTTTATGGATTTTGTGTTTGTGTGATGCTGGTAATTTGTAGTTATTGTTGTCATCATAAAGAGGGAACCCATTTGTTCCCTTCCTCTTAATTTCTTTCCTTCCATAGAAAAATTGGTTTGCTCCATTTTCACATTCAGCTGCTTCCTTTCGTTTCTTCTCCTCTTTTCTTTTCTTTTCTACCTCAGTTGCATGCGGGCATACAAAGCACCCTTTCTTTCAGTTTTTTCTTCTCTCTCTCTATCCCTCTGCCTCTCTCCCTCTCTCTTCTCTCTCTCTTTTACATCGACTCAGTTGGATACCGGCACACAAAGCACCCTTTCTTTCATTTTTTCTTTCTTTCTTTCTTTCTCTGTCTGTCTGTCTCTTTCTTTCTCTCTGTCTCTTTCTCTCTCTCTCTCTCTCTCTATTTTACATCGCTCAGTTGCATGCAGGTACACAAATCAACCTTTATATTATTTATACTGCAACACTGAAAGAGCCCATGATATCCACACGGAGGGTCTGCATTCGGTTTTATTTATTTATTAACTAAACCTAATGCATTTTCATACTCTGTGTGGTGGGCTTTTTATGTGGACTGGAGTAATGTGAAAGTCAGGTCAGAGGATGCCCTCTGCTACTGGTGACCATGTAATCCAGAAAAGCCATTTGCAGAAACCCAGGCTTTGGAACACAACCATCAGAGCTGGAGGAATTTGGTGAGCAATTCATTAGTGCGGCG
>CM060313.1:46561563-46574063 GCA_030674185.1 Monoplex corrugatus
AGTACCACAGAATGATCTCTGGTTTAATTCTCCAATCACCTTAGAAGAGCTAAAAAACACAGTACTGTCTCTACACAACAAAAAGAGTTCGGTAGGTGTTGATGCAGTTTCGACTGAAATGATTAAACATCTCCCTGAAAACTACCTTATTTTCCTACACAAAATTTTGCAGAAATGCTGGGTTACTGGAACTGTGCCACAAATCTGGCAAAAGTCTATAGTTATACCAATCTTAAAAACAGGAAAATCGAAAACCGATAAAAACAGTTACAGACCTATTGCTTTAACGTCCCACACAAGCAAACTAATGGAAAGATTGGTCTTAAACAGACTTTTACACTACTGTGATAAAAATAACGTTATTCCGGTAAACCAGGCAGGTTTTAGAAAAGGAAGATCCGCAGTTGAGCACCTAGTTAAACTTACAACTCAGATCAAACAACAGTTTGCCCGCAGAAAAAGTGTTTTAGCTACTTTCTTTGATGTGAAAAAAGCTTACGATCAAGTTTGGCATAAACGTTTATTGTTCAAGCTAAAATCTGTTGGTTTATCGGGCAATATGTTCAATTACATTAAATCTTTTTTAGCTAATAGAACAATTCAGGCAAGAGTGGGAGCTAGTTATTCTTCTTCACGATGCCTCGACATGGGGATTCCACAAGGTTCAGTGATAGCACCTATTTTATTTAATATCCTTATACAGGATCTTCCTAAAGCTCTTTCAAATCGTGTTGTTTTAGTACAGTACGCTGATGATATATGCACTTGGATGAATATCACTTTAAAAAAGACAACTCCACAGAGAACGCGAAATTACATCAGGAAGTTGTATCAAATTGATCTTGATAATCTTGGAAACTATATGTTAGAAAATGGGCTGTCGTTGTCAGCAGAAAAAACTAACATGATGCTGTTTGATCCTGGTGGTAACTCAAATAACTTGCCTATTTTCAAATTGCTTGGTGAAGTGTTAAATTACAAACAGGTCGTAAAATTCCTGGGAGTTTACATCACGTCCAAATTAAGCTGGAATGTCCATTTTGATTATATTTTAACAAAAGCGCGAAAAACCTTAAATTTTCTAAAGATAATAAGCAAATTACCCTGGGGAATGGATACAAATGTACTGATTCATCTGTCAACAGCGCTGGTCAGGTCTAAATTATCCTACGCGCAAGAAGTTTTCTTCAATGCACCCAAATATTTACTAAAAAAGATTCAGAGCTTGGACTGCAAAAGTCTTAAAATTGCACTAGGTGTACCAACTCATGCTTCTACTCTGGAAACGTACAAAGTTGCTGGAATTCTACCTTTAAACAACCATCGTGAGTTAGCTACAGCAAAGTTTGCAATTAGAACTACTTCACAAGTGGATAATTTTGTGAGCAAAGAAATTAAGATAAGGTCTGATACTGACTTTCCAAAACGAGCAAAAAACATTTCATCACAAATTACAGCCGCAACTTACATATCTGGCCTGATCAAACAGTCCAACATAACAATGGATGAAATTGCTGAGAAACCAACGATAACGCCTATCCCTACATGGGAAATGCTAAATGCCACATTTGATCTCGATTATGCAAAAGTTAAAAAAGATGATAATGTCAACATTACGCTATCCACAGCTTGTGAACACATCGATGAAAAGTACAGTACCCACCTCCACATTTTTACCGATGGGTCAGTCTTAGCAAACCAGAGCGCTGGAGCAGCCTTTTATGTTCCAAAATTTAACATTAAAAAGTCTTTTTTCATTGGGGCAAATGTATCTATATATACAGCAGAATTGGTCGCTGTTGTTCAAGCGTTGCATTTTTTAATAAGCCTTCGGCCTGTGTCATTCAAAGTAGTTCTCTTTGTTGATTCAAAATCTGTATTATATGCCTTACAGTCTTTTGATACAGACACAAGACCTGACTTAATTATTGAGGCAAATCATCTAATACATTGTTTAAAGATAAATGGTTCGGAAATCAATTTATGCTGGGTGCCTTCTCATGTTGGTCTTCATGGCAACAACGTAGTTGACAGAGCAGCTAAATCCGGTGCCCTCCATTCTGAAAATTCCATAGAATTACATGTTAACACCTCGGTAAAAGAAGCTTACAACTCGCTAGAATTAGCATCATGGATTCGATTTCATGAACATTTAAATGAAAAATTTGTGTCTCAAAAAAGAATCAAACTTTCAGTTCAAAATATCTGTAAAAATTTGCAGTATTCCTCGTTATATCATTTGAGATTAATTGTTATGACATATTTTCGCATTCAACTGAACGCTTTGAAAACAAAATATTGTAACAACGTTTTATGTATTTGTGGCGAACAATTCACATTGTATCACTGTTTGTTTTACTGCAGAAAGCTTCGTTCCTTTTTACCAAAGACGTTTACACAAGGAAACTATCTTGAAACGCATTTTAAAGAAGTTGTATCGGATCAAGTTTTGTTAGTTAAAATTTCAGAATCATTGGTTCACAGTCCTGTTAATGCGTTACTTTAAGATTATTATTATAATTATGATTATTTTTGTTTTGTTTTGTTTTGTTTTTATGACGATTTTTCTTTTACATTATTGATGTTAGCGTTGTTCTAGTTTCATTTCTCTGTTCATCCATATCCTTTTTCTTAAGACCTTGCCGCTTCCATTTAATTTTTTTTACGTCCCTTACTCTGTTCCCCTCTCCCCTCCACCCCCCCCCCCCTGTTTCATCCTCCATGCCATTTTTTCCCCGTCTAATATCACTTATAGTGAAAAGACGTTAAATCAAGCAACGAACGAACGAACACACACACACACACACACACACACACACACACACACACACACACACACACACACACACACACACATGCATGGCCACAAATGGGGAGAAAAGAATAAAAGCAATAAAAGCAAGAATAAAACCAATGGAAAACCACAGAGAGCACATCATATACAATTATATATTAAAACAAAGTGATTCCCCTCCGAGCGGAGACAGGCTGCAGAGGGGGGTTGAGTGAGGTTAGGATTTTATGCAGAGGAGAAAAGGTGAGTTTTGAGAGCGGACTTGAAGGAGGCAAAAGTAGGTTGCTGACGGACTGAGAGAGGAAGTTTGTTCCAGGAGAGTGGACCAGAAACAGAGAAGGCTCGTGGACCATAGGTATTGAGCTTAGTGCGTGGAAAGCGAAAAGTCAGAGGATGGGAGGCAGAGCGGAGGGTACGTGAGGGAACATAGATCTCAAGTTGGCTTGACAGGTAATCGGGGGCTGCGTTATTGAGGCTTTTGTAGCACATGGTGTCTAGTTTGTACTGTATGCGCTTTGATACAGGGAGCCAGTGAAGTTGTGCCAGGAGGGGAGATATGTGGTCAGCTTTTTTCTTTTTGAGTACAAGGCGTACAGCATTGTTTTGAATGCGCTGTAGGATGTGAATGGTGGAGGCAGGAAGACCAGACAGGAGTGAATTGCAATAGTCAATGCGAGACATTATGAAGGAGAGAACGAGTTTTGCAGTTGTTTCGACAGAGAGATACTTCCTGATCAGGCTTATACGATGGAGATGATAGTAGCAAGATCTGGCAGTTTGAGAAACAAAGTTGTTCATGGACAGGGTAGAGTCAATGCAGACACCAAGGTTTTTAGCTGAATCAGAAATTGGGACTGATGTGTTACATAATGGGAGAGAAAGAGGAGGCAGCTGGGAAAGTTTCTGACGGGTGCCAATGAGGATAGCTTCTGTCTTGTCGTCATTAAGCTGAAGTCTATTGTGTGTCATCCAGTTCTTAATGTCTGAGTAACACTCAGTGGTGCGAGTCAACAGGCGCTGTATATTATCAGGTGAGTCACTATCTTGAAGTTGGGTGTCATCAGCATAGAAGTGGTGTTTTATAGAGTGGGAGTTGATGATGGTGGACAGGGGGGAGGTATAAAGAGTGAAAAGAACAGGGCCAAGGACAGATCCTTGTGGAACACCACAGGTCAGGTATGCAGGTTGAGAGTAAGTGCCATTGATGAGAACAGTTTGTTTTCTGTTTGATAAATACGAAGTGAAAAAGGAGAGAGCAATGTCAGAGATGCCAAAAGTATGATGAAGTCTAGAAAGGAGAATACCATGGTCAATGGTATCGAAAGCTGCAGACAGATCAAGGAGTGTGAGGAGAGAGACTTTGCCAGTATCAGTTGCAAGGAGGAGATTGTTGAGAATGTGTAGTAGGGCAGTTTCAGTGCTATGGCACTGGCGGTAGGCTGACTGGAAAGGATTGAGGAGATTGTTGGCAGACAGGTGAGAGTTCAGCTGGTTGAGGACGACTTTTTCAAGGAGTTTTGACAAGAAAGAGAGATTAGAGATAGGCCTGTAATTTTTCAGTTCATTTGGGTCTAAATTGTGTTTCTTGAGGAGAGGGTGAACAATAGCAGACTTGAAAGAATCTGGGACAGTTCCAGTTTGAAAAGAAGTGTTGATGATGTCAGTGATGAATGGGAGGAGAGTAGGGAGACAATCGGAGTAGAGAGAACCTGGAAGAGGATCCAGTTCGCAGGTTTTGAACGACATGGATCTGATTGTGTTGAAAATTTCTTCTTGTGAGACTGGGGTAAAAGTAGTGAGAGGTGTGCCAGAGAAGGAAGGGTCAGGTGGGCATGGTTGACAGGGTGTCCTGTCAAGCCTGTCACGAAGAGTTTGTATTTTGGTGGTGAAATACTTAGAGAATACAGATGGGAGTTCTTTATTTGTATGTTTTGTTGGGAGAGGTAAGTCTTTTCGTGTGCCAAGGAGATGATTCATGGTTGTAAAGAGTTCTTTTGAAGAAGAGGCATTCAGGATTTTGGTTTGGAAATAGCTTGTTTTTGCAGATGCAATGAGGGTGGATACTTTTGTTTTAGAGGCTTGGGAAAGTTGCCTGTGTACAGTGAGTTTGGATTTGCGCCAGCGGCGCTCTGCTCTGCGGCGGGCACGTTTTGCACAGGCAATCTCATGAGTGAGCCAGGGGGTAGGGGGGCGGTCAGGTAAAAGACGGGTTGTGGCTGGAGCATGAGTGTCCAGAAGATGGTGGAGAGTAGTATAGAATTCATCGGCAAGGTTATGTGACTTTTCAGAAAGGAGACGGGAGGCATCAGATGAAAATGTGGAGAGGTCGATAGATTTGAGATTGCGTCGAGTCACTGTGCGCGTGGTACGGGAAGGAGGAGAAATGTCAAGAGAACAGAGAATTGCAGAGTGGTCAGATGGAAGGGCTGAAGTTAGACGGGTAGAAAGAACTAAGCAGTTGTTAGTAGCTGAATTGTGGTGATCACGAGAAATGATCCAGTCAAGAATGTGACCTTTTTGATGGGTTGGTTCAGAAATATGTTGAGTCATATTGTGATTGGACAGAGAGTTGATGATATGTCTTGTGTCATAACGGTGAGTGTTGTCATAGTGGACATTGATGTCACCTAGAATGATGAGATTTCCAGGTAAGAGGCAGTAGTGGTCAAGCAGTTGGTCAAAGTCAGAGAGAAACGTGGATGTGGTGAGTTTGTTGGCAGAGCTAGGTGGAGGTCGATAGACACAGGAGAAGGTGATGGGGTGAGGGGTGGATTGGAAGGATACTTCAACGTGCTCGAAAGAAGGATGGGAGAAAGGCAGAGACTGCGAGAAAGATAGGCGGGAATGGAGTGAGTCGTTGTAGAGGATGGCGATACCGCCACCTCGAGATGAGCGATGGAAAGAAGCAAGCCTGTAACCACTCGGAGTGAGGCTAGCATGTATAGGTTCATGACCAAGGGGGTTAAGCCATGTCTCTGTAATAAAAGCAATGTCAACGTGCTCATCAGCGATAAAATCGGCAATGACCTCAGCTTTGCCATCTTTGCATATTGATTGAGCGTTAAAAAGGCATAGTTTAAGTTTATCATATGGCAGCGGCCGAGGTGGCGAAGAAGGCGGCACCGACGGGACAAAAGACGAAGGCGACACCAGCGGGGCAGAAGACGAAGGCAGCAACGACGGAACAGAAGAAGAAGACAAAGGTAGCACCGGCGGGACAGAAGACGAGGGCAGCGCCGGCGGGACAGAAGACGAAGGCAGCACCGGCGGGACAGAAGGCGAAGGCGGCACCACCAGGACAGAAGGCGAAGGCGAAGATGGCAGAGGAGGAGACAAAGCCCGCAGCAGCGAGGTCGAAGGCAGGGGCAGTGGAGGAGACGAGGAAGCAGAAAAAGAAAAGTGGCGTCGGGCTGGCACAGCAGGAGGCAGGTTGTGCCAAAGTCGGTGGAGACGTCCACCACGACAGGATCGCGCAGTGCGGGGCTTGCTACACAGCCCCAATGTACGTATGCGCTGGTAGACGCCTCCACCGAGGTAGCATTTGCTGTGTTTAAAAAGTGTCAGTCCAATTTGTTTAAGGACGGACGGATCCATAATTGAGAGCCAGTCAAGAGAGGATGATGTTTGCAGAGAACAACGAATGTTTGGGAGCTGTAGCGTTGGGCGAACACAGTAGGCTAAAATGTTAACACAGTTCACAGGTTAAATGTCCGACCTAAACGGCAGAATTAAAATGACGAAAAGTAGGCATACGAAACTCTAAAATCAGATTATCCGGTAAAATATTCAAAATTTAAAAAAAAAAAATTTACATCACCATTTGTCGGGACCCAAGAGGAATAAACTGATATAAAATTCAATGTACAAAAACAAATAGAACCACGATAAAATCACTGTAAAATACCACACACACTTTTGCTGCCTGCTGGCGCGACATCTACTTCCACGCACGCACACGCACACACACGCGCACACACACGCGCGCGCACACACACGCACGCGCGCACACACACACACTCTCTCTCTCTCACATATATTATATATGTGTGTGTGTAAACACACACACACACACACACACACACACACACACACACACACACACACACACACACAACATACGCACACACACACACACTCTCTTTCTCTCTGTATCTCTATCTCTCTCTGTCTCTCTCTCATATATATTACATACGTGTGTGTGTGTTACACACACACACACACACACTTTCTCAGACGAAAGATATCCATTTGTTCTGATCTTGACAGCTGAACCCAAATTTAGTAAAACATCTGTTCAGTCCTGAAAGGATTACACTATCTTGGCTGACATGTTTTGTTCACCAACATATGGACAGATAGACAGAAAGAGACAGAGGCAGACAGACAGACAGATCCTCCATTTGATTGATATGAATGACTATCGATACGATCTTTTTTCCAGTCCACAATTTGAATAAACTAAGATTCTAATTTGCAAAATAAAGAAAATAAAATTCAAGTTTACGCTTAAAAAAGTAGAATTTCGCTTTACATTAGGGGAAAAAATAAAAGGTAAGTTTATATTTGGAAAAAAACAACAACTAAAATTCCAGTTTAACATTGAAATCCACAATTCCAGTATACATAAGAAAAAAGCCAGTTTACCCCAGAATGAACTAAACTATCATTCCCGTTTACACAAGAACAAACAAACGAAATGTCGTGTACCATCTGGAAAAATTAAAACTTCCAGTTTACACCGAAAAAAAGTTTGCACTCGTAAAAACATACCACAAAATTTCCACTTCACACTAGACAAAAAATGAAAAGGAGATTTCAAACGCTAGGACAAACAATTTGACTGCCATAAAAGAACCTCTGTAAAGTTTGATGATCAGAATGTTTATTTCAGAGAATATTTTAAAATTGTTTTTTTTTTTTTTTTTTTTTTTTACAAAATTTGTTACTCCTATACACTACCCCGTGGGATGCCGGGGGCTCTTCCAGTATAAATATTATCCCCACCTTCTGGAATTTCTGTGCTAGAAATTTCCTCTTTTCTGTCACTCTGTTTGTTTCTGCCTTGTTCCTTTGCTTTCTGTCATTTCTTCCTATTATTTTCTGCCTTATTGGTCCATTCACCTGTATGTGTTCGATAAAGTCTTACGTGCTTAGGACTGATAATTGGGTACATGTATTAAGTGCATTTTGGCTTTAGGGAGGTGAGATATGCGGAAGCAATTTCAGGTGGTTTATGCCCGTTTGTATATATGTTCTGGTGTCCTTAGGTATGCTTAAATTTGTATTCAGGTGTGTTTTTTTAAATTCCCTGTGCGATAATTTGGACGGAGTGGTCAACCCCAGGAGCATGCCCTTGTGCACGAATGCATTGATACGTGTACTTAATTTAATTTTCTTTTCTTTTTCTGTTTCCTTTCCTGTTGAAGTTTTGCATGTTTTGAAGCGGTTGTAGCCCTGATATGGCTCTACGCAGTCGGCTGGGCTTTAAACAACAATAAGAACAACAAGAGCAACTCCTATACGCTAGTCCTCGCGAACACCACGTGTTGTGGGCCTATGAAAATCGACACTCCGATTGAGTTACTTTATGTGCGGTAAGTGTATGCCAGACACAGACCCCATAGCGGATTTGGAAAGACGAGTCCATGGAAATGAGATGTGATGGCAAGGTACTAAACATCAGACACACTGATCATATTACCAGTGACCAAATGTGCTGTACCATCAAGCAGCACCTTTTGGACCACATGAAGATCTGCTGACTTCAGTTAAGAAAAGATAAAAATACATTAGTATGGCGATGTAAGAAAATCTAATGGCCTTGCTAAATCAGTCCCCAAGAGAACTCTTGACAGCAGGGAGGAATGGACAGAGACACCATTTGTGGAGACCCAGGCTTTGGTACACAACCGACAGACCTGGAGGAATCTGGTGAACGGTTCTTTAGTGCGGCGCCCCAGTGACTCTCCACGGAATTAAGGGAGGGGAAGACGATGACGTCGTCGAAGACAATGATACAACGACGACGAGATGACGACGACGACGACGAAGAAGAAGAAGAAGGAGAAGAAGAAGGAGAAGAAGAAGGAGAAGAAGGAAAAGAAGAAGAATTGCGAAGAAGAAGAAGAATTGCGAAGAATTGCGAAGAAGAAGAATTGCGAAGAATTGCGAAGAAGAAGAATTGCGAAGAAGAATTGCGAAGAATTGCGAAGAAGAAGAATTGCGGAAAGAAGAAGAAGAAGAAGAAGAATTGCGAAGAAGAAGAAGAAGAAAGAATTGCGAAGAAGAAGAAGAAGAATTGCGAAGAAGAAGAAGAAGAAGAATTGCGAAGAAGAAGAATTGCAAAGAAGAATTGCGAAGAAGAATTGCGAAGAATTGCGAAGAAGAAGAATTGCGAAGAAGAAGAAGAAGAATTGCGAAGAAGAAGAAGAAGAAGAATTGCGACGAAGAAGAAGAAGAAGAATTGCGAAGAAGAAGAAGAATTGCGAAGAAGAAGAAGAAGAATTGCGAAGAAGAAGAAGAAGAAGAAGAATTGCGAAGAAGAAGAAGAATTGCGAAGAAGAAGAAGAAGAAGAAGAATTGCGAAGAAGAAGAAGAAGAATTGCGAAGAAGAATTGCGAAGATGAAGAATTGCGAAGAAGAAGAAGAATTGCGAAGAAGAAGAAGAAGAAGAATTGCAAAGAAGAAGAAGAAGAAGAATTGCAAAGAAGAAGAAGAAGAAGAAGAAGAAGAAGAAGAAGAAGAATTGCGAAGAAGAAGAAGAAGAATTGCGAAGAAGAAGAAGAATTGCGAAGAAGAAGAAGAAGAAGAAGAATTGCGAGAAGAAGAAGAAGAAGAATTGCGAAGAAGAATTGCGAAGAAGAAGAATTGCGAAGAAGAAGAATTGCGAAAGAAGAAGAGATTGCGAAGAAGAAGAATTGCGAAGAAAGAATTGCGAAGAAGAAGAATTGCGAAAGAAGAAGAAGAAGAATTGCGAAGAAGAATTGCGAAGAAGAATCGAAGAAGAAGCGAAGAAGAAGAAGAAGAGAATTGCGAAGAAGAAGAAGAAGAATTGCGAAGAAGAAGAAGAAGGAGAATTGCGAAGAAGAAGAAGAATTGCGAAGAAGAAGAAGAAGAAGAAGAAGAATTGCGAAGAAGAAGAAGAAGAATTGCGAAGAAGAAGAAGAAGAAGAAGAATTGCGAAGAAGAAGAAGAAGAAGAATTGCGAAGAAGAAGAAGAATTGCGAAGAAGAAGAATTGCGAAGAAGAAGAAGAAGAATTGCGAAGAAGAAGAATTACGAAGAAGAATTGCGAAGAATTGCGAAGATGAAGAATTGCGAAGAAGAAGAATTGCGAAGGAGAAGAATTGCGAAGAAGAAGAAGAAGAATTGCGAAGAGGAATTGCGAAGAAGAAGAATTGCGAAGAAGAAGAAGAAGCGCATGCCGATGTCACAACCTTTGTTTATCGTTTCCAACATCAGACTGGTATCCTGAGCAGCATTGAAATTGTATCTGAACGTGAAGTCAATGACCACTTTGATCAGACTAGGAATGACCTCTCACGGGATTCAGAACTTGTTTTACTACCACAAAGATATAACAGCCTTCATGTCGAAGGATTTCTTTAAGAACTGTATGGGTTACAGAGGGTTTCGATCAAAACATGTCCTTGGACGCGAAAAAAAAAGAGTTGAAATCCAGTTCATTTTTTAAACCAAAGATATCTTCTTATAAGTATATTGATATATCAGATTAAAATACAAAGTACATCGCATGCATAATTTACATCAATGATGTCAGCATGATCATGATCATAATCATGATAATCATCACCATCATCATCATGTGCCCTGCTGCATGGCGTTGGCGATCATGGTCCTCCATACGAGTCTATCCTTTGCCTGTGCAATTCCATCTCCCACCCTCTCTGTCCTCAGCCACTCTGCAAATCCGTCCAATATTTTCTCCCTGGGTCTACTAGTGTTCGCTTTCCCTCCAGTTTTCTTGTTGTGCCCAGGTGCTCTAATTTCTCTTTCCTCATAAAATGTCCTATAAATGTTGCTTGTCTTTTTCTAATCTTATTTATTAATGATCTTCTTGTGTCTACCTCCTTCAAGACTGTCTCGTTTGTTTTCTTTGCTGTCCATGGAATTCTCAAATTTCTTCTTAGAAACCACATTTCAGTTGCCTCAATTTTGTTCTGACTTTGCGTATTGTCTGTCCAAGCCTCACAACTGTACAACAGTATCGGTTCTACATAACGCTCAAGAACTCTCTTCCTGATGTTAATTATATTAATTGATAGGCATTTGTTAGTAAGAACGCTTTTCATCTTCTTGAATGCTGTTTTGGAAATGATGTACAAGTTCTTTATCGCCTGGCTACCATTGAAAATGGATACAATTTTAATTTCATTTCTAACAAATTTAATGCCCAGTTAAATCAAAGTGACTGACTGCCAGAGTTCAAGGAAATAGGAACCAGAAAAACACAAATATAGAATGAGAAAATGTATCTAATGCACACAACAAGACAGGCGCAAATTTTCGGCCAAGTGGTCTTTGTCAAGGGTACGCAAAAGATAACAAACACAGAAGACTACTCGAAAAAAACAAAAACAAAAACAAAAAACAAAGAGAAACAAAATTTACAAGGCTGGTTGGTTATTTGGGTAGGGCTGTGGACTCAACCGGCGTGTGGACATGCCCTGGTGCCCACGAACCAGACTCCCAGATATGGGTAAATAGCACCACTGCCTTGTGATTATCTCGGGAGAGAATAAGGCTAAGGGAGTAAACCCTGACAGAAAATCACCCTTATTGCCTTGTGGGTTGTCGTGGGAACGACAGAGGCTGTCGGAGAGTCCGCACAAAAACCGATGGAAGGCAACGGGAAACCACCATCTTATATTCCCAAGTTTTTCATGGCCAGCCAAAACACTCAGGAAGAGAGTTTTTGAATGTTACATAGAACCGATACTGTTGTGCGGTTGTGAGGCGCGGACAGTCAACACGCAAAGTCAGAACAAAATTGAGGCAACTATAATGTGGTTTCTAAGAAGAATGTTGAGAGTTCCATGGACAGCAAAGAAAACAAATGAGACAGTCTTGAAGGAGGCAGACACAAGAAGATCATCAATAAAAAGGATTAGGAAAAGACAAGCAACATCTAGAGGTCATTTTATGAGGAAAGGGGAATTAGAGCACCTGGTCACAACAAGAAATGTGTAGGGAAAGAGAGCACAAAGTAGACCCTGGGAGAAAATATTGGACGGACTTGCAGGGTGGCTGAAGACGGAAAGGGTGGGAGATGTACTTGCAGCGACAGGGGATAGATTCGTGTGGAGGGCTATGATCGCCAATGGCATGCAGCAAGGCACATGGTGATGATGATGATGATGATGATGATGTGGAATTAAGATCTCATGTCTGAAATTCAAACCCAGCCTACGACCTAAAAGTTGACCTGTTTCCTGCCCACATGAATGACGTGATGACTGTGGTGGTGTTAGTGTGTTATGCGTCTTGTTCTCCACCCCCATGTCATCACCTTGCCAGCACACAGGGTTTTGTGCAGGCTCAAGGGGTCTGCTAGACAACTGATGGCAGATTTGGGTGGAGCGCATAGGGAATCGTCTGAGTATGATGAATCCTTCTTGAACAAACTCTAAGTGCTGAAGTCAAAGGCATCATCAGATAACCGTCTGTTCTTTGAATATCCCATCTTA
>CM060313.1:46579063-46584063 GCA_030674185.1 Monoplex corrugatus
AATTCCGCCTGCCCTGATTAGACGATGGATGTTCCCGGTTAACCCTTCGATTGCCTCACCCTGTCCGCCAGCAGTCTCCCATTATGCATTGTCAGCTATGATGGCAAAAGCAAAAACTGAATCCTTTTACTCCTCTACCCTATACACCATTGGTTAATGACTCACGTTGGACGTGGAACAGCGTCGGCTGTGGCTGAACAGGCCGATGTTTGAGTGACAGTCCTTGGCACAGGTGACACACACATGAAGGCTGATGGCTGTGGCTGGGTGGTCTCTGCCGCAGTTTCCTTCTCTGTCCCTCTGTCCGAACACAGTAGAGTTCGTTTCTCCTCTGCAGTGGCGTTGCCTGCACATACAGCCTGTCACCAGGCACAGCGATCTGTAGCTGTCTCTTCCCAGGTGTCTGCAGTGATGATAACGGTGGTGATGAAGGATACTAGGTGATAGTGGTGGTGAGGGTGTAGTGGTGACAATTATTGTGATAGTAGATAGTTGGCAATGGTGATGACGGTGGTAGTGGTGTCAGCGATGGCTGACACTCCATCTATTTTCATCTCCGTGGTGTTCACGCCTGTGTCGTATTTGTCTCCAGGATTGTTCCGTTTCCTGTTTATTTGTCTATTAATACAACTTTTATGTTAACCGACTTCTTTTTCTCAGTTGCCGTCACACATGGAGATCAGTCTCAAAGATAAAATAGGTCGCCTTCTGTAGCACATCCACAGACCTGCACAGCTTCTGTAGCATATCCACAGACCTGTACAGCTTCTGTAGCATATTCACAGACCTGTACAGCTTCTGTAGCACATCCACAAACATGTACAGCTTCTGTAGCATATCCACAAACATGTACAGCTTCTGTAGCACATCCACAAACTGTACAGCTTCTGTAGCATATCCACAGACCAGTACAGTTTCTGTAACACATCCACAGACCTGTACAGCTTCTGTAGCGCACCCACAGATCTGTACAGCTTCTGCAGCACATCCACAGACCAATACAGCGTCTGTAGCGCATCCACAGACCTGTACAGCTTCTGTAGCACATCCACAGACCAATACAGCGTCTGTAGCACATCCACAGACCTGTACAGCTTCTTTAGCACATCCACAGACCTGTACAGCTTCTGTAGCACATCCACAGACCTGTACAGCTTCTGTAACACATCCACAGACCTGTACAGCTTCTGTAGCACATCCACAGAACTGTACAGCTTCTGTAGCACATCCACAGACCAGTACAGCTTCTGTAGCACATCCACAGACCTGTACAGCTTGTGTAGCACATCCACAGACCTGTACAGCTTCTATAGCACATCCACAGAACTGTACAGCTTCTTTAGCACATCCACAGACCTGTACAGCTTCTGTAGCACATCCACAGACCTGTACAGCTTGTGTAGCACATCCACAGACCTGTACAGCTTCTGTAGCACATCCACAGACCTGTACAGCTTCTGTAGCACATCCACAGACCTGTACAGCTGTGTAACACATCCACAGGTCTGTACAGCTTGTAACACATCCACAGGTCTGTACAGCTTCTGTAGCACATCCACAGACCTGTACAGCTTCTATAGCACATCCACAGGTCTGTACACCTTCTGTAGCACATCCACAGATCTGTACAGCTTCTGTAGCACATCCACAGGTCTGTACACCTTCTGTAGCACATCCACAGGTCTGTACAGCTTCTGTAGCACATCTACAGGTCTGTACAGCTTCTGTAGCACATCTACAGGTCTGTACAGCTTCTGTAGCACATCCACAGGTCTGTACACCTTCTGTAGCACATCCACAGACCTGTACAGCTTCTGTAGCACATCTACAGGTCTGTACAGCTTCTGTAGCACATCCACATGCGTGTACAGCTTCTCCCACAGACCCAGGGGTGTCGGCCAGATCTCCTTCCTCAGTGACCGGTACCTACATTAAACCGACAGTTAATCGTTTATGCTGATGGAAAAAAAATTCCAGAACGATCTTGCAGTAATAATATTTCCTATGCCTGTCTGTGTAGTCTTGTTACTATCAATATAAATCACTATTTCATGCATTTGGGATACGGCCCTATGTAAGGAGGATATATTCCAGTTTTTCTGTAAATGAAAATATTTGAGGCATGTAGTGGCACGCAAATAAACATTTTTATAACAAAAGTATGGATTTTCCTCATTTGGCAAGTTTCATTTAGATCCCAAATTTCAGAAACATATATCAGAATATATCAGAAAGCTGGAGGGAAAGAGAGCACCGGGTAGACCCAGGGAAAATATTGGACGGAATTGCAGAGTGGCTTAGGTGGAAGATGTACTTGCAGCAAGCAACAAGGGACAGATGCATATGGAGGGCCATGATCGCCAACGTCATGTGGCAAGGCACTTGATGATGATGATATCAGAATAGTTTCAAATTTCGTGTCTAATAATTTGGAAAACACCAGTGAATCAGTCAGTTAATCGTTGCAATGACCTCTATTTTCAAATAATTCCTTTTTTGCCTTTCATGCATACTCCAGACAAGGCTAGACAAAAGCTAAGCTTTGTGGGAAGAAGTAGTTCAAGCTGTTTATATATACCCTGCTTTAGATGCCTCTTTCTCTCCCCCCCCTCACCCCACTTGTCTCTCTCTATCTGTACGTCTGTGTGTAGGTGAAACAGAGAGAGGATGACAACTTGGGTCAAAGGAAGGGTCACATACCTAACAAGCTGAGTGTACTCTAATTCCGCATCCTCTGTGTGTGTATATGTGTGTGTATGTGTGTATGTATGTATGTACATATATATATATATACATATACATACATATATATATATATAGATATATATATGTGTGTGTGTTGTGGTCGTGTGTGTGTGTGTGTGTGTGTGTGTGTGTGTGTGTGTGTGTGCGCTTCACGTTCAAAAATGAAATGATTTTCGTCTTCCTTTTTTTTGGTGGCATAATGTACAAAGTAAACTATCCTCACAGCTCCGCTGAAACCATCTTTGACTCTCATCAAGACCAAGTGTTCTTGTTCTAAAACTTGCAAGTAGGCTCCGGTGCCTGGAAAATGTTTTTAAAGGAGAAATACCATGCACATTTTGTATCTTCTTCTACCTGGGAATGCCAACTTTGTTTATAAGAGCTAATAAAAAGGTCTTTGAGTTCAGATAGAAATGCAATTTCACTACCTACACCCGGACTAATCCAAACTATTCCAAACCCATTATTTGTCAAAATGTTCTTTAAATTGTTTATCTAATTATGTTTTCCTCTTTCGTGTTTGTGTAGTCTCATATCATAAGCCTATCTACATAATCTTGTTGCTGTCTTTACGCACTTAACGTTTGTACGAATACTTAATGGATATCTGCCACTTTCTCCATACGCCTTTTTATTAGAAGAATGAATTGGCACATTGAGAAAACGTTTATATGTACAGTTTCCATGTTTTTATTTTCTAAAGTACCCCAAACTTCTGTGTATGTTAGTACTGGTTCAATTTGTGTATCAAAAAGATTCCAATAAAGAGAGGGGTCAGCAGAGTTTCATTTTTTCATCGCTCTCAGTATTTAAATTACGCCCCTTTTTGCTTTCGTACACATTTCCTTCCAGGCAGCTGTTAGGCTTAATTTCGTAGTAAATATCAGTCCAAGATATTTATACAAATTGATCACTTTAAGCTGACAATCCCCATACCGCCAATTTTCATTTGGAAAACAAGTATATTAATTTTATCGAAATTAACACTTAAATGTAATCTGTCTGCTTCTTGTTTTGGACTGTTTAACTGATTTTGTAGTCCGATAGCTGTATCCGAGATGAGTACTACATCATCCGCAAATAACATCAAAAATCTTCAATAGCTCCTGGGATAAGTTGTACACCGTGCCGTCCATTTTTGGATAATTCAATAGCTAATTTATTTATGAAAAAAAAGAAAACAATTGAGGACTTAATAAACATCCTTGCTTCACTCCTCTTGGGCATTTGAAAAACTCTGTATACAGATATTTATCTCTCACACAAACTAATACTGTATCTGTACAGTTTTCCATTCACGCCACATTTTTGCAATACATTCCACAATACATTCCTGTTTATAGAGTCGAACGCTTTTCTGAAGTCAATGAATCCCATATATAACTTAGAATTTCTATTCAAGTATTTCTGTACTAATGCATATAATGTAAATATGTGGTCCACAGTTCTATACCCTGCTCTATATCCAGCTTGCTCCTCAATAACATTTTTCCCTTTCTGCCCATTTAGTTAGTTTTATATTCAATATGTGTGTATAAACATTTCCTACAATACTTGTGAGTGCTACTCCTCTGTAATTGTCTGGATTATTCTTATCTCCCTTTTTGTGTATTGGTACTATAATAGATTTAGACCAGGCTATTGGGATATATATATATATATATATATACATATATATATATATATATATAGAGAGAGAGAGAGAGAGAGAGAGAGAACAGACAGACAGACAGACAGAGACAGAGAAATAGAGAGAGAATGAGGAGAAAGAGGACGAGGGGAAAGAGACACAGAGAGACAGAGAGAAAGAGAGACAAGCAGACAGACAGAAAACATAGAAAAATGAGGAGAGAGAGAGATACACACACAGAAAGAGACAGAGAGACAGAGAAGAGACAGAGAGAGACACAGAGAGTCAAACAGACAGACAGACAAACAGAGACAGAGAGTCAAACAGACAGACAGACAAACAGAGACAGAGACACAGAGACGTAGAGAGAGAGAGAAAGAAAAAGAGAGAGAGTGGCGCGAGGAGATGGAGGAAGAGGGAAAATAGATAACGACGACGACGACGACGGAGAAGAAGAAGGAGAAGAAGAAGAAGAAGAAGAAGAAGAACAACAACAACAACAGCAGCAACAACAACAGCAACAACAACAACAACAACAAGTTGGAAGAATAAGGAACAGAAACATGAAGATAGAGAGAAAAGAATGAAAAGGAAACGGAGATGGAAGAACAATGAAGTATGAAAA
>CM060313.1:46589063-46596563 GCA_030674185.1 Monoplex corrugatus
GCCAGTTGGCCGAAAATGTGCGCCTGTCTTGTCTTGTTGTATTAAGTACGCGTCCTGATTCATTTTTCGTGTTTTTTCTGGTTCCTGTTTGCTTGAACGCGGGCAGTCACACTTGTTTTGGATTTTTTTTTTGCTTGTTAATTTACCTCTTCGCAGCTTGCTTGCCATTGTTTATTTGCTTGTTAGCGTCCTTTCTTACTTCTGTCCTTGTTTATTTATTGTTTATCCTCTCTTCATGCTGATGACACCCAACTTCAAGACAGTGACTCACCTGACAATATACAGCGCCTCCTGACTCGCACCACTGAGTGTTACTCGGACATCAAAAATTGGATGACATACAACAAACTTCAGCTAAATGATGACAAGACAGAAGCTATCCTCATTGGCACCCGTCAGAAACTTTCTCAGCTGCCTCCTCTTTCTCTCCCATTATGTAACACATCAGTCAATATTTCTGATTCAGCTAAAAACCTTGATGTCTGCATTGACTCTACCCTCTCCATGAACAACTTTGTTTCTCAAACTGCCAGATCTTGCTACTCTCACCTCCATCGTATAAGCCTGATCAGGAAGTATCTCTCTGTGGAAACAACTGCAAAACTCGTTCTCTCCTTCATAATGTCTCGCATTGACTATTGCAATTCACTCCTGTCCGGTCTTCCTGCCTCCACCACTCACATCCTACAGCGCATTCAAAACAATGCTGCACGCCTTGTACTCAAAAAGAAAAAAGCTGACCACATATCTCCTCTCCTGGCACAACTTCACTGGCTCCCTGTATCAAAGCGCATACAGTACAAACTAGACACCATGTGCTACAAAAGCCTCAATAACGCAGCCCCCGATTACCTGTCAAGCCTACTTGAGATCTATGTTCCCTCACGTACCCTCCGCTCTGCCTCCGATCCTCTGACTTTTCGCTTTCCACGCACTAAGCTCAATACCTATGGTCCACGAGCCTTCTCTGTTTCTGGTCCGCTCTCCTGGAACAAACTTCCTCTCTCAGTCCGTCAGCAACCTACTTTTGTCTCCTTCAAGTCCGCTCTCAAAACACACCTTTTCTCCTCTGCATAAAATCCTGACCTCACTCAATCCCCTCTGCAGCCTGTCTCCACTCGGAGGGGAATCACATTGCAATATATAATTGTATATAATATGCTCTCTATAATTTTCCATTGTTTTTATTCTTTCTCCCCATTTATAGCCGTGTGTGTGTGTGTGTGTGTGTGTGTGTGTGTGTGTGTGTGTGTGTGTGTGTGTGTGCGCGTGGGTGCGTGTGTGTGCGTGCATGCGTGCGTGTGTGTGCGGGCGTGCGTGTGTGTGTGTTTCAGCGCTTAGATTTGATTTTATCAAGATTTTGCGCTATATAAATATTGTAATTATTATTATTATTATTATCTTCAAATAGGTAGAATGTCAAGTTTCCTCGGTAAGACTGAAAAACCAAAACCTCACTGTGAGGTGACCAGAGTGTGTTTGTTTTTCCACTGAACAGCTGCATGAATGAGATCATTGATTAAACGTTTGTTTGTTTCTCAATGTTTGTTTGTTTATTAGCGTCTCTCCTTGTTGGCTCGCTAATTTTTCGATCTCTTCTGAGAACGTGAAATATCAATAATTTTGTTAAAACTAAAAAAAATAAAATGAAAATGAAAATAAAATAAAAAAATCGAAAATCACAATGAACTGACTGCATCGTGCTCGTTTTACCACTAAACGATAAAGAGTTTTTGTTAGTTTGCTTGCCTGTTTTTGTTTTGTTTGTTTTGATTTGTTTCTTCAATGTCCCTTCAGACTTAAAAACTTTTCTTGGCAAGATTTTAAGTACAGAACCTCACGTTCGATTGTATGAGATCGTGCTGGTTTTTTTGACGGATGAGATACATCAGTGAGGCATCTTTGCTTTGTCTGTCTGTTTGTTTTTAGCTTGCATGCTCAGTTTTGGATGTTCCTCTGAGAACTGAAAATTAACAGTCTTGTGTGTGTGTGTGTGTGTGTGTGTGTGTGTGTGTGTGTGTGTGTGTGTGTGTGTGTGTGTGTGTGTGTGTGTGTGTGTGTGTGTGGTGTGTGTGTGTGTATGGTGTGTGTGTGTGTGTGTGTGTGTATGGTGTGTGTGTGTGTGTATGTATGTTGTGTGTGTGTGTGTGTGTGTGTGTGTGTGTGTGTGTATGTGTGTGTGTGTGTGTGTGTCTGTATCTGTGTGTTATGATCATAAATGAACATACACACCTATCTGTTTATTCGGATTGTCATGCATGATATCTATTGAAGTGTGTGTTCTACAGAAACGCACTACATATTGTATGAATTCTTGCCTAAACTTGAATAAAAAAGATTGAAAACAAAGAAATTAATAGTCTGCCTAGTATCACTAGAATATACCCCCCCCCCCACAAAATGATTTGATTGAAGCGTGATCGGTTTTCGACTAAACAGATACATAGGTATGGAAGCAGAAAAGCACAGAAAAATCAATGAAGCATGTTTCGTCTGTTTGTTCTTTAGCTTGCATGCTTATTGTCTGATGTCTCTTTGAGAACTGAAAACGAGAACTTTCCTTGGTATTACTCAAAAAAAAAAAAAAAAAAAAAAAAAAAAAAAAAAAAAAAAAATCTGAAAAAAAAAGAAAATGAATTGATTGAAAGTGTGCGTTTTTTTTGACTGAGTGGAGACATTAGTAAGGAAGCAAAAACAACAACAACAACAACAACAACAACAACAAACAAGCAAACAAAAAACAAGACAAAACAAACCAAAAAAAAAAAAACAGCAAAAAGACGAAAACAAAAACAAACAAATAAACAAAAACAAAAACAACCCCCTCCCCCCCTAAAAAAAACCCAAAAACAACCAAACCCGCAAACAACAACAACAAAACAAAGCAAAAAACAAAACAAAACAAAACAAAAAAAGGAAAAAAATAAGAAAAAGAGAAAAAATGATTTGAAATGAGGGGAGGGGGTGGGTGGGAGAAATGAGTAGCAATTGGGGAAGCGGACGAAAAAGATTACTGAGTGGAATAGCTAATGGGAGATGGTTGTGGGAAGATGGGGGTGGGGGATGGGGAAGTGGGGTAGGAGATAGACAGGGATGGAGGACAGAGACGGAGGTAAGGGCTCTGCTTATCTCTGACACTCCAACATTTCAGCTTCTAAAACAGTATCGATATTCCCATATTTAAGACTAGTTTAACCCTTTGATTTCCGCACCCTGTCCACCAGCATGCTGCATTATCAACCATGCCAGCAATGCAAAAACTTAACCCTTTGACTCCCTCGCCCTATCCACCAGCTTCCTGCAGTTTTTGCAGTTGGTGGATAGGGTGCTGGAGTCAAAAGGTTAAAGAGAGGGGGATATTTTTCTTAGCGGACTTGCTATGGCTGTCTCACTGTGTTTTTCTGTATGTGTCTGTATGTGAATCGCTCTGGCTATCTTGTCTGTCTGTCTGTCTGCCTGTCTGTCTGTCTGTCTGTCGTTCTGCTTCTCCCTCTCTTTATATGTGTCCGTCTGTCCGTCTTTCTGTTTTGAACGGTTTGTCTGCCTCTCTCTTCATTTCTGTTTCTGGGTTTTTTTGTCTCTCTGTCTCTGTCTTCTTCTGTCCATCTATCTCCGTTTCTCCCTCTCTTTTACAATTTTTTCTCCTTCCCTCTCTTACTTTCTTTCTCTCCCTCCCTCCTCCTCTCTCCCTCAGTTTTTTCTGTCTGTCTGTCTCTGGTGTTAAACTTGTATCGACGTTCTTACATCTTTTAATAATGTTATATTCCTTCTAGATGTCTTAATGATATTTCGTACTCATCAAAATCCCTCACTTTCTGTCTGTCTGTCTGTCTGTCTCTGATGTTAAACTTGTATCGACGTTCTTACATCTTCTAATGATGTTATATTACTTCTAGATGTCTTAATGATATTCTATACTCATGAAATGTTAGCTTCGTTGCGCAGAACATGTTTTCCGCATAGAAAACATCCGTGATCCAAAAGATTCTTCTGCAGGAAGAGCTGAAGCAAGGACAACGTACCCAAGGAAGACTTCCCCTGTGGGGATGCCGGGGGCTCTTTCAGTATAAATAGTATCCCCACCTTTCGGACATTCTGAGCTAGAAATTTCCTCTTTTCTGTCACTCTCTTTGTTTCTTTCTTGCTCCTTTTTGCTTTCTGTCATTTCTTTCTATCATTCTGGCTTGCTGGACCATTCACCTGTATGTGTTCGATATAGTCTTACGTACTTTTTCTTAGGATTGATAATTGGGTACATGTATTAAGTGCATTTTTGGCTCTAGGGAGATGAGATATGCGGAAGCAATTTAAGGTAATTTAGGCCTGTTTTTGTATATGTTTTGGTGTCCTTAGGTATGCTTGAATTTGTATTTAGGTGTGTTTTTTAAATCCCCGGTGTGATAAATTGGACGTAATGGTCAACGCCAGGGGCATGTCCTTAGATTATGTGCGCGAATGCATTGATATGTGTACTTAATTTTCTCTTCATTTTTTTCCTGTTGAAGTTTTGCATGTTTTGAGGCAGTTATAGCTCTGATAAGGCTCTGTGCAGTCGGCTGGGCTTTAAAAAACAATAACAATAACAATAACTTAAGGAAGACTCTAAAAGCGATACAAGGATACTCTGAAGGCCAACCTCATCAGCTGTGGCATCAACACCATCAACTGGGAACACTCTGGCCACAACACAGTAATCTGGTGACAGCAGAGCACGTTGGGCAAAATTACTTTTTTTTAGGACCATCTCACTCAGGGAGGTTAACTTTGTGCACACCTTTCAAACTTTTTTTGGGTCTTATTTTCTACGCTACTTTAATGGCCACAGAAGCTCACACAGGTTTTACAATGCGACGATGATGATGGTGCTCATCATGATGCTATGGAGTTCCATCTAGGATTGAGACAGCGTGACAGGACTGTACTCTATACGCTTACTATCATAATATATCTTGGCGTCAACCAGGCCCGAGAGATACAGATACCTGCGGTGCTGGTCAGAAGATTTGAGCAACACCCTCAATGACGCATCCGTGAAGTGGATGAGATTCGATTATGTGGTCCCAGTCTTTCCAATGAGCCCATAGCACGCCTAACTCTGCGTAGGAGCCGAAAAAAAAACCCACAATGGTTTTTGTTAAGGAACTGATGATGATTGGAACCCACAACCTTCCAGTCAGTAGACCATTGCGCTAACCACTACACCACGGCGACTGGTGCAGGGTACAATCACATTTGAACAGCACAGAACAGCTGCTATTCAACAGAAGAGGGGACTGGCGGAAGTGGAACCCAAGACCACAGGACCTCTTCCCATGTAGCACTGTTTGAAGACAATGTACCACCAGGATTGATCTCGCATCCCACCTGAAGACCCACACCAGGCCATAAGGATCAATATGCTTATTATCCCACATGAAGACTCACACTAGGCGATAAATGACCAGTATGCCTACTATCTCACATGAAGACCCACACCAGGCGATAAAGGACCAGTATGCCTACTATCTCACATGAAGACTCACACCAGGCGATAAAGGACCAGTATGCCTACTATCCCACATGAAGACCCACCCAGGCGATAAAGGACCAGTATGCCTACTATCTCACATGAAGACCCACACCAGGCGATAAAGGATCAGTATGCCTAATATCCCAATTGAAGACTCACACTAGGCGATAGAGGACCAGTATGCTACTATCCCACATGAAGATCCACACCAGGCGATAAAGGACGAGTATGTCTAAATCCCACATCGAAGACCCATACCAACATGAAGACCTGCCTACTATCCCACATGAAGACCCACACCAGGCCATAAAGGACCAGTATGCCTACTATCCCACATGAAGACCCACACCAGGCCATAAAGGACCAGTATGCCTACTATCCACATAAAGACCCACACCAGGCCATAAAGGACCAGTATGCCTACTATCCCACATAAAGACCCCACACCAGGCGATAAAGGACCAGTATGCCTACTATCTCACATGAAGACCCACACCAGGCGATAAAGGACCAGTATGCCTACTATCTCACATGAAGACCCACACCAGGCGATAAAGGACCAGTATGCCTAATGTCCCAATTGAAGACTCACACTAGGCGATAGAGGGCCAGTATGCTACTATCCCACATGAAGACCCACACCAGGCGATAAAGGACGAGTATGTCTAAATCCCACATGAAGACCCATACCAACATGAAAACCTGCCTACTATCCCACATAAAGACCCACACCAGGCGATAAAGGACCAGTATGCCTATTCATTCCTTGGATCGACTGGATAGTCCGTCCATCATTTTAATGATGTTATACTGTTATCTAAAACTTGAAATGGCTGTGAACCAATGCTCTTAATGTTTCCTTCAATGGCCTCTCTTTCTCGTTTTCTTTACCATATTACACACAATTATTTCTTCCTCTTTCTTTTTGAGAAGTGATACTGTGGTTTATTATACCAAAGGATGGAAGGGGATGGGAAGTGAGGAGAGAGAGAGGAGAGAGAGAGAGAGGAGAGAGAGAGAAAGAGAGAGACAGAGACAGAGACAGGAACAGAGACAGAGCCTGAGACAGAGACATAGAGAGAAAAAGATGAAGAGCGAGAAGAGAGAGAGAGAGAGAGAGAGAGAGAGAGAGAGAGGAGAGAGAGGGAGGTGGGTGGGGTGGAGACAACAAAGACAGAGACACACAGAGAGACACACAGAGAGAGAAACAGAACATGAAACAGAGAGAGAGACAGAGAGAGAGAGAGAGTGAGACAGAGAGAGAAAGAGAGATAGAGAGAGAAAGACAAACTATGTGCTATAGTTATGTGTGATGTTACGGTTGACATGCGTTGTTCGTATAATTTCTCAGCTCTCTTCGTTTCTAATCATTTCTCTCTTGGTCTTCCCTGCTGTTTTTGTGACGGATTTCAGATTACCGATCGTAATCTTTCTCTCACAGGTTTTTCAACTTTAGTCGCATTTGATGTTGCTGTTGCAAGTATCATCACTATCATCATATACCCTGCCGCATAGTGTTGGCGATCATGGCCCTCTGCACGAATCTATCTTTTGTCGCTGCAAGTACATCTCCCACCTTCTCTGTCTTCATCCACTCTGCAAGTCTGTCCAGTATTTTCTCCCTGGCTTTAGATATCAATTAGGATTTAAAAAAACACCATGAACTCTTGATAAAAGTTTCAACAACTTTCATGGCTGACAGCACTGTTATAACAAACCAATTGATGTGAATGAACAATTAACATTGATGCCTATGAACTGTTCCTGAATATTCTGAAGTGTTCACAGCTGCAATGGATATAATCCAGTGTTAGAGCCTGCGATCTTGCGTGATCAACGCAGAAACCAAATGCACAATAAAAATACTGTAACTAAAAAGACTATAAGAGAGTCAAAACCTGGCCTTCAAAAAGATACTGCCAGATAACTAGCTTTTCCAATTATGTTGGCGTAAAAGAATAACCATCCATCTATTCAGGGAGGGAGACGGA
>CM060313.1:46601563-46606563 GCA_030674185.1 Monoplex corrugatus
ATGTAACATGAATTAGATACATTTACTGCAGTTAAAAATGACATCCTTGTTTTCACTAGTAAACCGTTTAGCTCTCTGAACGTAAAGTGTTATAGTATAACATATTCAGAAACTTGGTTCTGAGGTCAATGTACTGAGGATTCAGACATATGACGTGGATCTCGTCTTCTGGGTCAGATAAACAAAATGGACATCTTTTATCATGAACTGGAGAATATTTAAATCTGTGATAGTATATTTCTGAGATCCCGAGTCAATCGGGCATCGCACCAACAAAAGAAAAAACACAAAAAAACCCACAAAAAAACAACAAACAAAACAAAAAACTGTCCACCAAAATCCCTCCAGCTCTGTCAGCCGTATGCCAAAGCCAGGGTCTCTGCAGATCGTTTCTCTGTCCATTCCACACCTTTCTCAGTCAATCGGTGTTTTTTTCTTCCCCTACGTCTCTCCCTCAACAGTTCATTCAACATCTTCACACAATGTTAGATAAGCCAAATTGTTGTTTCTAGGAACACTATGTAACATAGGGCAATCGGGGAACAGGTGGGGAAGAGACACATACGTATAGTATTTGTTTTCCAAATGTTATGCCTGAATTTCTATATCAAGCAAGCTGGCAGCCCGAAGCAACGAGGGATCTGACATTGAGAAGCTGAGAGAATCTAGAATAAACAGGAAATTCATTCCGTGAAATCACCACCACCACACCACCACCACCACCACCACCACCACATCATCATCATCATCATCATCATCACCACCACCACCACCACCACCACCACTGTCATCATCATATGCCCCGCCGCATGGCGTTGATGATCATGACCTTCCATATGAATCTATCCCCTGTCGCTGCAAGTACATCTCCCACCCTCTCTGTCCTCAGCCACCCTGCAAGTCCGTCCCATATTTTCTCCCTGGGTCTACCTGGTGTTCTCTTTCCCTTCAGCTTTCCTGTTGTGACCAGGTGCTCTAACTTCCCTTCCCTCATAAAATGGCCTATAAATGTTGCTTGTCTTTTCCTAACCTTCTTTGTTAATAATCTTCTCGTGTCTGCCTCCATCAAGAGTTGACTCGTTTGTTTTCTTTGCTGTCCATGGACCTCTCAAACATTCTTTTTAGAAACCACATTTCCGTTGCATCAATTTTGTTTTTGACTTTGCGTGTTGACTGTCCACACCTCAACCGTGCAACAGTACCGGTTCTACATAACGCTCAAGAAAGCGAAATAATAGTTGTGGATAATGTAATTGCGTGTCATGGACATTTGAATCATTTGAACGTTATCTAACTAATACGCCTGAAACTTCGTTCCCATGAAGACCGCAGTATAAGGGAAACCAGCAGTAGAAGGAAAAAAATCAATATGTTCTGGTGAAATACAGTGGATTAAATGTTTGATTCTCAAATCCGATTGGAAG
Organism: Monoplex corrugatus; assembly: GCA_030674185.1. Taxonomy (NCBI): domain Eukaryota; kingdom Metazoa; phylum Mollusca; class Gastropoda; order Littorinimorpha; family Ranellidae; genus Monoplex; species Monoplex corrugatus. The sequence continues at coordinate 46,602,988 of CM060313.1, forward strand.
TCTGACATTTGATTGATTGGTTTAGTTCGGTTTTACGTCAGCACCCAACCTCAGGTGATTTTGGCCGACGGGGGATAACCAACCAGGAATGTGGGGGGACTTATCTAACCTTATACCGTCATCATCAGTGCTTCTCATTTTATTTTATTTTATTTTATTTTATCTTATTTCATTTTATTTTGTTGCATTTTATTTTGTTTTGTTTCATTTTATTTTGTTTATCTTATTTTCAGTTTATTTTACTTTATTTTATTTCATTTTATTTATCTTATGTGCTTTTTATTTTATTTCATTTTATTTTATTTATTTTATTTTATTTCATTTTATTTTATTTTATTTTATTTTATTTTGTTTTGTTTCATTTATTCATTTTAGTTCTTTTCTCCTATTGGACGAAGTAGCAGGTAACTTTCAATTTTTTTCTCCTAATTTGGTATTTGGTGCTTGTTTGCTTTGTGATCTTTCGTCTACGCTTGACAAAGGCCAGTTGGCCGAAAAGTTACTCATTTTTAAATCCTTCGTCCCTCCATGCGTCTTTTTTTTTTACCCGGCCCGATAATTGTTAATGTTGGCTTGTTCTGGCTTTGCGTGTTGACTGTCCACGTCTAACAACCGTATAACATTATCGGTTCTATATAACATTCAAGAACTATTTTCCTGATATTAATGTCATCTGCGTTGCATGACGGTCCAAGCCGGACAAAGGAGCCCCTATGTACGTCATTATCCTCACTGTTTTTGCTTTGGCTGACCATGATTTTTTTTGGTGGAAATACGATGGTGGTTTCCCGTTGCCTTCCATCGGTTTGTGTACGGACTCTCCGCCAGCCTTTGTCGTTCCCACGACAACCTACAAGGCAGTAGGGGTGATTTTCCTTTCAGGGTTTACTCCCTTAGCTTATTCTCTCCCGAGATAACCACAAGATAGTGGTGCTATTTACCCATAGCTTGGGGGTCTGGTTCGTGGGTACCAGGGCATATCCACACGCCGGTGGGCCTGCGTGCTGCACATCTGGGGGCCAGACCTCCTCGGAGTCCCTCAAGTTTTAGCCCGAGTCCGTGAGGTGCTCAGTTACCACGAGGAGGCACAACGTAGGGCTTGCTGATGGAGAGACCATGTACATGTAATAACAGAGAGAGACTTAGACAGTTTGCTCTCCTTTTCGCATAGCTGCAAGCAGCTGTGCTAGCCAGCGGTGCAGGCTGAAAACGAGAGGTGACAAGCACGCAGTCACTAGCCAACACACTAGACGCATCACATCAACTGTTTGACACACAAGATTGAGGCAGCTGAAATGTGGTTTCTAAGAAGAATATTGAGAGTTCCATGGATAGCAAAGAAAACAAACGAGACAGTCTTGATGGAGGCAGACACAAGAAGATCATTCATAACGAAGATTAGGACAAGACAAACAACATTTATAGGCCATTTTATGAGGAAATGGGAATTAGAGCACCTGGTCACAACAGGAAAGCTGGAGGGAAAGAGAACACCAGGTACACCCAGGGAGAAAATGTTGGACGGACTTGCAGGGTGGCTGAGGACAGAGAGGGTGGAAGACGTGCTTGCGGCAACAAGGGATAGATATGTGGAGGGCCATGATCGTCAACGCCATGCGGCAGGGCACATGATGATGATGATGATAAATTGCCAGCAGATTCGGGTGGAGCGCTTATGGAATTGTCCGAGTGTGAAGACTCTTTTTTGAACAAACTGCATTTTTAAATTCTTCGTCTCTCATATATATGTGTGTGTGTGTGTGTGTGTGTTGTGTGTGTGTGTGTGTGTGTGTGTGTGTTGTGTTGTGTGTGTGTGTGCGTGTGCGTGTGTGTTGTGTGTGTGTGTGTGTGTGTGTGTTGTGTGTGTGTGTGTGTGTGTGTGTGTGTGTGTGTGTGTGTGTGTATGTTCGTTCTTTGATTTAACGTCTATTCACTATGAGTGATATTAGACGGGGGAAAAAATGGAGGATGGGAGATGGGCGAGTTGGATTAGGGGCAGAAGGGAGACAGAGTATGGGACATGAGTAAGCGGGTAAATATAAAAATGGAACAAGATCTTAACACTAACAATTAACATTAACAATGCGAAGGGAAAATTTAACGCTTAAGTACAAACTTCATAAACTTAAAGCAACACATTAACAGGGCTATGAACCAATGATTCTGAAATTTTAACTGACAAAGATTGATCTGAAGTTACTTCTTTAAAATGAGTTTCAGAATAGTTTTCTTGTGTAAACATTTTTGGTAAAAAAGAACGTAGCTTTTTGCAGTAAAATAAACAGTGAAACAGTGTGAATTGTTCTCCGCAAATACATTTGATATTTTTACAATATTTTGTTTTCAACGCGTTTAGCTGAATACGAAAATGAACAGCAACAATCGACCTCGAATGATATATGGAAGAATACTGCAATTTTTTACATACATTTTGAAAAGAGTGTTTTATCATTTGTTGTGTCACAAACTTTTCATTGAAATGTTCATGAAAACGAATCCATGAGGCTGATTCTAGCAAGCCGCAAGCTTCTTTTACGGAAGTTTTAATATATAATTCTATAGTATTATCAGTGTTGTGTGCACCTTGCTTAGCTGCTCTGTCTTCTACTTCGTTGCCGTGAAGACCAACGTGAGAAGGCACCCAGCATAAACTGATATCTGTACCTTTTGTCCTTAAACGATGTATAAGATGATTTGCCTCAGTAATTAAGTCAGGTCTTGTGTCTGTATCAAAAGACTGTAAGGCATATAATACAGATTTTGAACCAACAAAGAGAACTACTTTGACAAATACAGGTTTAAGGTCTACTAAATAATGCAACGCTTGTATAATAGCGACTAATTCCGCTGTAAATATAGATATATTTGGCCCAATGAAAAATGACTTTTGTATTCTTAATTTTGGAACATAAAACGCTGCTCCAGCAGATTTATTTTCTAAGACTGACCCATCGGTAAAAATATGGAGGTGGGTACGGTAATTTTCATTGACGTGTTCTCTCGCTGTGCATATCGAAATGTTAATGTTTTCATATTTCTTAGCATCTGTATAATCAATATCAAAAGTGGCTTTAAGCATTTCCCATGTAGGGATAGGCGTTGTGGATGGTATCTCAGCTATTTCATCCAAATTTATGTTAGACTGTTTGACTAAGTCAGATACATAAGTTGCAACAGTCATTTGTGATGAAATGTTGATTGCTCGTTTTGGAAAGTCAACATCAGACCTTAATTTAATTTCCTTGCTCACAAAATTGTCCGTTTGTGAAGTAGTTCTGACTGCAAACTTTGCTGTCGCTAGCTCACGATAGTTGTTCAGAGACAAAATTCCAGCAACTTTATACGTTTCCAGATTTGAAGCATGGACTGGTACACCTAGTGCAATTATAAGACTTTTGCAGTCTAAGCTTTGAATCTTCTTTAGTAAATATTTTGGTGCACTGAAGAACACCTCTTGTGCATAGGATAATTTAGATCTTACAAGTGCTGTTGATAGATGAAGTAGTATGTTTGTATCCATTCCCCAGGGAAATCTGCTTATTATCTTTAGAAAATTCAAGATTTTTCTTGCTTTTG
>CM060313.1:46619063-46654063 GCA_030674185.1 Monoplex corrugatus
TGTTATAGTCCTTGGTGGGGAATCACTAGAAATATTGTACCTAATGTTATTGTCCTTGGTGGGGAATCACTAGAAATATTGTACCTAATGTTATTGTCCTTGGTGGGGAATCACTAGAAATATTGTACCAAATGTTATTGTCCTTGGTGGGGAATCACTAGAAATATTGTACCTAATGTTATTGTCCTTGGTGGGGAATCACTAGAAATATTGCAACTAATGTTATTGTCCTTGGTGGGGAATCACTAGAAATATTGTACCTAATGTTATAGTCCTTGGTGGGGAATCACTAGAAATGTTGCAACTTATGTCATTGTTCTTTGTGGGAATCACTAGAAATATTGTACCTAATTTTATTGTCCTTGGTGGGGAATCACTAGAAATATTGTATCAAATGTTATTGTTCTTGTGGGGAATCACTAGAAATATTGTATCAATGTTTTTGTCCTTGGTGGGGAATCACTAGAAATATTGTATCAAATGTTATTGTTCTTGTGGGGAATCACTAGAAATATTGTATCAAATGTTATTGTTCTTTGTGGGGAATCACTAGAAATATTGCTATCAAATGTTATTGTCCTTGGTGGGGAATCACTAGAAATATGAGATAGCACACCAGCACCCATGGTGTAGTGGTTAGTGTAATAGATTACAGACTGGAAGGTTGTGGGTTCGAATCCCCATCAGTCCGTTCAATAATCATTGTGGGATTTGGGGGCTCTAAACCGGCTCCTACCCAGTGTTGGGCGTGCTATGGGCTCATCGGGAAGACTGGGACCACACAGACCAGTCTCATCCACTTCACGGATGCGTCACTGAGGGTGTTGCTCAAATCTTTTGATCAGTAACCGCAGGTGTCTGTATCTCTTGGGCCTGGTTGACGGTAGGATATGTTATGAAAGTACGCGTAGAGTACAGCTCCGTCACGCAGTCTCAATTCTAAATGGAACTGCATAGCATCATGATTATGATCCTCATTCTCATCATGGCATTGTAAAAACTGTGCCAGCTTCTTCAGCCATCAAGGTGGCGTAGAAAATGGGGAATGGAGAGGGGGGAGGAGAAAAAAAGTGATCACAAAGGACATGTCCCTGGGTACCATGATCCTTAAACAAACTGGAGGAAGCTTTTTCCAGTCTTCACATTTACAACCATTAATCGTTCAAAGCCATGACCAAACCCACAATTCCCCTGAGTTCACAATCCACATACACCTCTGTTAGTTTTGCTTGTTCAGCGCTACTGAAATATGATGTGTAGAGCATCTTATCACATAGCTCCCCCCCCCCCCACCAAGACTCACTGAAAGTACTGTTGGGACTTATCAGATGGTTAATTTTGCAGTGTTGGGACTAATCAGAGTTTAATTTTGCAGTGTTGGGACTAATCAGATGGTTAATTTTGCACTGTTGGGACTTATCAGATGGTTAATTTTGCACTGTTGGGACTTTTCGGATGGTTAATTTTGCACTGTTGGCACTTTTCAAATGGTTAATGTTGCACTGTTGGGACTAACCAGACGGTTAATTTTGCATCAGTCGTATACGTTTGACCGATGTGATAGGCCTACACCCACATCGCATGACTTCTGATGTTCATCTTTTATGTCAGCTGCAACGAGCAGTTATGAATATGCATAAGCCTGAAGACGAATGGCCGACCAGGGAAATGACTGGGATTCTAAGCACGGTCGTTCATTTCAAAAGACTGACTGAGATCTACTGGCTGTGCAGTGAGGATGGAAAGGTTACACTTGTTTCTCATTTAATTTAATTTTTGTTTAACCCTTTGAGTCCTGCACCCTATCCACCAATAGCAAAAACTTAATCCTTTGACTCCCTCACCCTTTCCACCAATTTCCTGCAGGAAGGTGGTGAATAGGCTGAATGAGTCAAAGGGTTAAGTTTTTGCTTTGCTAGCATGGTTGACAATGCAGGATGCAGGTGGACAAGATGCGGAAGTCAAAGGGTTAATACATGTCACGTGCCCAATTACCAATCTCAAAAGAAACCACGGAAGGCTTTATGGAAAAACATACAGATGAACGGATAAGCAAGGCAAAAAAGAAAATGCTAGGAAGAGACGATAGAAAGCAAGAGAGCAAGGCAGAAACAAAAAGAGTGACAAAAAGAGGAAACTTCTAGCTCAGAATTTCCAGAAGGTAGGGATACCATTTATACTGATCCTCCGGCATCCCCATGGGGGACAATTCGGAACCCATGCGGAACCCATATGGTCCCTGAGTTCAAGACCCACACAGACCTCTCTTCATTTCGCTTGCTTAGCACTACGGAAATATCTGAAAGTCCTGCTGGTGCTCACAATGTTCATAACGATAATTCACTTTTTCACAGAGCGCAAACGATCCATTCAAAATCATCATCGTCATCATCATCATCATCATCATCATCATCATCATCATCATCATCATCATCATCATCATCATCTCTGTGCCCTGCCGAGTGGCGTTGGCGATCGTGGCCTTCCATACTAATCTATCCCTTGTCGCTGCATGTAGATTTTCCATCCTGTCTGTCCTCAGCCACTCTGCAAGTCCGTCCAATATTTTCACCCTGGGTCTGTCTGGTGTTCTCTTTCCCTCCAGCTTTCCTGTTGTGACCAGATGCTCTAATTTCTTTTTCCTAATAAAATGTCCTGTAAATTCAAAAGCATGCTTGTTGTATTTTACAGGAATAGAACGTTTGTTAGGGAGTTAAGGGCCAAAACATTTGCTTGACGGGGGCTTCTCCTCTGAGGACCCTCTGGTGTCTGGCTCTCCCCAGAATGTTTTGCTTCTGAATCAAGTTAAAACAGATGCTGACAAACTGTGAAATGAAATATTAGGAACCATAATAACATAAGTATTTCATGTTCATATTCATGGGTCCGACTTGTTTTTCGTCCTCTTCCGAAGGAGATGCCCCTGGCGTTGACCACTCCGTGCAATTTATCGCACAGGGGATTTAAAAAACACACCTAATTACAAATTTAAACATACCTATGGACACTAAAGCATACATAAAAACGGGCCTAAGTTACCTAAAATTGCTTCCGCATATCTCATTTCCCTAGATCCAAAAATGCACTTAATATATATATATATATATTATATATATATATATAATATATATATATATATATATATATATATATAATATATACCCAATCCTAAGAGATAATATGTAAGACTTTATTGAACACATACAGGTGAATGGACCAGCAAGGCAGAAAATGATAGGAAGAAATGACAGAAAGCAAAGGAACAAGGCAGAAACAAAGAGAGAGACAGAAAAGAGGAAATTTCAAGCATTGAATGTCCAGAAGGTAGGGATACTATTTATACTGAAAAAGCTCCCCGGCATCCCCACGGGGGTGTCAGAAGATAACGTGTTCCCTTTAAACATTGATTTCAAACAACGCTTGGTGTTCTTTACGACTGTGGGGCATTTTGGTTTGCCTGCTTGTTTAATAGTGTTAGTTGTGCATCAGTCGTCTACCTTTACCTCGTAAATGTACCAGCACTCATATCACATAAATTCTCACGTTTTGGGTGTTTTTTTTTAACCCTTTGACTACTGCACCTTGTCCGCCAGCATCCTGCATTGTCAACCATGCTAGCAAAGCAAAAACTTAATCCTTTGACTTCTTCACCCTATCCACCAGCTTCCTGAGGAGTCAAAGGGTTAATTTTTTTGCAGTTGTTGGATAGGGTGCGGGAGTCAAAGGGTTAAAGTAGTAGATTTGTAAGTCAGTTACAATAAGCAGTTATGAATATGTATAAGTCTGAATAAGAACGGCCCGTTCGGGAAATGACCGATGTCCAAAGTACCATCGTTCATTTCAAGACTCCGAGACTTGCTTACAGTATATGGAGAGGTGAAGGTTACATTTTGTTGTTGTCTTTTCTGAGTAACAATATACGCAGTGATAAACAATGACGTTTTCTGAGTAAGAACTGGGGAGAGGGGAGGCAACTATGATGTCTGAGGGGAAGTTTCAATTTCAATAATTCGATAAGGCATCAAAGCGGGTGGAAGTGATATTTTATATCATACGGTAGACTTGTCATGCAATAGGAGTAAGAGCTACAGCCAATGGCATGTACCTGCCTATCAACCATTTATCTCTTAACGTGTTATCAGCACACTTTTTTTTAGTATCATCGCACTCAGGGAGGTTACCTTTGTGCTCACCTTTTTTTTCGTCCCATTTCCTACGCCACTTTAATGGTCACAGAAGCTGGAGCAGTTTTTATTTTACAAATGCGATGATGATGATGTCGGTGAGGATGATAATCACGATGCTATGGAGTTCCATCTAGGATTGAGACTGCGTGACAGGGCTGTACTCTACGCTTACTATCATATATCCCGGCGTCAGCCAGGCCCGAGAGGTACAGACACCTACGGTGTTGGTCAGAAGATTTGAACAACACCATCAGTGACAAATCCGTGAAGTGGATGAGACCCGACTGTGTGGTCCCAGTCTTCCCAGTGAGCCCACAGCACGCCAAACACTGGGTAGGGGCCGGTTAGAGCCGAAAAAGTTATCAGCACACTTAGCTGTATCGGGCTATCTTGTTGGAAACAGCATACACAACAATATTCACAGAATCTGAAGCTTAACGTTTCCATAGACTGCTTCGAAAAATTATAAATATCTATTCAGGGAAAAGTAAAATGTTGCAAATAAGTTTATAACTGCACTTTTAGAAAATTCCTTGGTACAATTTGACCTCCCTATCTCGACCCACGTTTGGTTTCCATCTGGTTTTACAGTGGACGATGATACATTTTTCTGCACCCCCAAGAAATCATTTGCTGCCATTTTATCATTTTATTTGATAGCCCTATTTCTGTCTAATATGGATTTAAAACAATCTTACTACATTTTACAAGTGACGTGTGATTATATGTCATCTTTCCAAAACGGAAGGAATATACATAAAAGATCAATTACCCAAATGGAACATTATTTTTGCCTGGCTATGCGCAATGGCCAACCACCGGTGTCAGAGTTGAGATAACAGATCCGGTTTGTGTCCTTCTTCCTTGGCTCCTCTTTCAGACATTGACACATGTGGTTCCAGGAATACTTGCTTTCCACCGACTGAAGATGCCAGTGTTACGTGCTCCCGGGGAGGGGGTGTTAGGATGTGTGGGCTGAAAACACCTGCTTCTTCTGTGCCGCTACAGTTAAGTGTGCGGATAACGCCGTAACACATATCTTTCCCTAAGTCACCAGGGAGGACGTCTCCAACCGCTTCTTCACAAAAGTTCGAACCTCATTTTTTTTTCTGCTCTTCTATCTTTATGTGTGAGTGATGACAGTTGCGCAGAAGACGGAAGACGTGGAGAACGCTCGCAGAATGGTTAACGGTAGAGGACTGACGGATTGATATCACTTGGAGTGAAAAGATGTTAACTGAAAGAGAAAACAACCAAGGACTGACTGAATGCTATAACAAGGTTTAGTTGTGATGTGTTGTTGTTTTTTACGCCTAACGTTGATGCATTTTTTTCTGTATGAATGCGAGATATGGACCATCACAGCAGACTTGGAACACCAAATCCAAGCCATGGGAATGAGATATTATCACAAGATGCTAAACATCAGACACACTGATCATGTCACCAATAAACAGGAGTGCCCAAACCATCAAGCAGCACACTGGACCATATGAAGATCTGCTGACTTCAGTTAAGAAAAGAAAACTACGTTGGTATGGCCATGTAACAAGATCCAGTGGCCTTGCTAAATCAATCCTCCAGGGAAGTGTTGAAGGAGGAAGACTGAGGAGAAGACAGAAAATTGATGGACTGAAAACAGTGTGTGTTGGACAGCAAAACCATTTACAGATTTTGGCATATACCCACAGAGCTGGAGAAATCTGGTGAACACTTGGTCAGTGCGGCGTCCCCGGTGACTCTTCACGGAGAATAAGAAGGATTATTATTATTATTATTATTATTAGTAGTAGTAGTAGTAGTAGTAGCAGTAGTAGTAGCAGTAGTAGTAGCAAGAAGAAGAAGAAGAAGAAAAAGATGATGATGATGATGATGATGAAGACTAAGAAGATGACATTTAAGAAGTAGAAGAAGAAGAAGAAGAAGAAGAAAAAGATGATGATGATGATGACGACGATGATGATAAAAACGAATAATAAGAAGATGAAATTGAATAAGAAGAAGAAGAACAACAACAAATGTTGATAATGTGTTTATCTACGTCGTTCCGTGAACACAGTTTACGTAGATTTTCCTGACCTTTATAAATGATTATTCTCGTAATGAGATCTTACGTGCTGGAGAGTTCCAAGAAGAGTCATTACCAACGATAGCAGTTATAAACAGTTCTTGTGCAATGCCAACACAACGTTATTGTCTGCACACACACACACACACACACACGCACGCACGCACGCACACACAACACACACGCACGCACGCACGCACACACACACACGCACGCACATACACACACACACACAAACACACACACATACAAATAGATATATACACTCACACACATTCACACACACACTCACACACACAAACAGACAGATAGTCACAGGCACAGACACATGTACACTCAGAAACACACACACACACACGCACATACACACACGTACATACACACATACATGTACATAGACATATCGGCACATCCGTCTAAAAGCACATATGTGAACAGACGTTAAAAGAAATAACGAACGAATAACGAACGATATCGGCACATTCTCACACATATACAGACACACACACATACACATACAGACAAACACACATACGTACAAGCACACGTACATTTAAGTCGAGTACGCATGTAGACACACACACACGCACGTGCAAGCACACCCGCGCAGACGCAAACACATACATAGACAAAAGTTTACACACACACACAAACGCACACACACACACGAACACACACACACACACGCATGCACACACACACATGTACACGCGCACTCATATATTACTCACACATAAATACACAAGCAGACACACACACACAAAAACAGACACAGACACGCACTCACACATCATTCAGCATTCATACACACACTCACATATAGACACTCACAGACACACACAGACACACACACATACACACAGACACACACATACACGCACTCACACATCACTAACACATAGATGCACACACAAAGACACACAAAAAACAGACAGACAGATAGACAGACAGACAGACAGACAGACAACACATATACATACACACAGTGTTCACAGACTCAAGGCCAGATTTCGCAATGCACAAAAGCGACTACACACAAAACAGCAATATAATGGACGATGTGGGTATGAACCAATATTTAATTTGGAGTTTATTCATGAAGAATTCACCGCATTCAGACGACTCCATAATATGCTCCCTGAATCTGCCATCTGTAATCTGCCAGAGTCCTTGAGCCTACGCAAAACTCTACGTGCTGGCAAAGTCTTGGAAGAGAGGCAGAGGACAACAGGAGACGGAGATGAGAACAGAAGAGGGAGAGGAGAACAGTGGGAGATGAAACAGGAGAGGGAGAGAAACAGATGAGGGAGATGAGAACAGGAGAGGGAGAGGAGAACAGGTGAGGGAGAGAAACAGGAGAGGGAGATGAGAACAGGGAGGGATAGGAGAACAGGTGAGGGAGAGGAGAACAGGTGAGGGAGGAGAACAGGAGAGGGAGATGAGAACAGGGAGGGAGAGGAGGACAGGTGAGAGGAGATGAGAACAGGAGAGGGAGAGGAGAACAGGTGAGGGAGATGAGAACAGGAGAGGGAGAGGAGAACAGGTGAGGGAGATGAGAACAGGAGAGGGAGAGGAGAACAGGTGAGGGATGAGAACAGGAGAGGGAGATGAGAACAGGAGGGGGATAGGAGAAACAGGTGAGGGAGATGAGAACAGGACAGGGAGAGGGAGAGAACAGGAGAGGGAGAGGAGAACAGAAGAGGGAGAGGAGAACAGGAGAGGGAGATGAGAACAGTTCTTGTGCAATGCCAACACAACGTTATTGTCTGCACACACACACACACACACACACACAGGAGAGGGAGAGGAGAACAGGTGAGGGAGATGAGAACAGGAGAGGGAGAGGAGAACAGGTGAGGGAGAGAACAGGAGAGGGAGATGAGAACAGGAGAGGATAGGAGAACAGGTGAGGGAGAGGAGAACAGGTGAGGGAGAGAACAGGAGAGGAGATGAGAACAGGAGAGGGAGAGGAGGACAGGTGAGGGAGATGAGAACAGGAGAGGGAGAGGAGAACAGGTGAGGGAGAGGAGAACAGGTGAGGGAGAGGAGAACAGGAGAGGGAGAGGAGAACAGGAGAGGGAGAGGAGAACAGGAGAGGGAGAGGAGAACAGGTGAGGGAGAGGAGAACAGAGGGAGAGGAGAACAGGTGAGGGAGATGAGAGCAGGATCTATCAAACACAAAGCAGATATCACCAGAATGATCTGAGCATTAATCAAGATGGGCTCCGAACAGGTCACTTTGTATGCTGCGGGCTTGGACTGAACTTGAGATATCAGATCTTGAATCCATAACTCCTTTACAAGAACCAGCCTTGCCGGCATAACCCTAATGGAACTTAAGCTCTAGACAGACAAGTAAAGCTGCAGGACATCCTTGTAGACTTAATGAGTGTTTAGGCCGGACTGTCCAGCCCTGGAGATATGTTGCAGACAGTCGTTTTAACATAATGAATAAGTCATTGTACCTTCTAAGAGCTTCATTCTTGTTCTTGTTCCCTCTAAGAGCTTCATCCTTTTTCTTTCTTAGAGCTTTCTAGTTGTTGTTGTTGTTCTTCTTCTTCTTCTTCTTTCTTCTGCGATCTTTCTTCCTTTTCTTTCTTTCTTCTTCATCTTGTTCTTTCTTCTTCTGCTGCTATCTTTCTTCTTCTTTTTTTTCTACTCCTTCTTCTTCTTCTTTCTTTCTTCTTCTTCTTCTTCTTCTTCTCTTCTTCTTCTTCTTCTTCTTCTTCTTCTCTTCTTCTTTCTTCTTCTTCTTTCTTCTTCTTCTTCTTTCTTCTTCTTCTTCTTCTTCTTCGCATTCTTCTTCGCATTCTTCTTCTTCTTCTTCTTCTCTTCTTCTTCTTCTTCTTCTTCTTCTTCTTCTTTCCCTTTTTCTCTTCTTCTTCTTTCTTCTTCTTCTTCTTTTCTTCTTCTTTTCTTCTTCTTCTTCTTCTTCCTTCTTCTTCTTCTTCTTTCTTCTTCTTCTCTTCTTCTCTTCTTCTTCTTCTTCTTCTTCTTCTTCTCTTCTTCTTCTTCTTCTTCTTCTTCTTCTTCTTCTTCTTCTTCTTCTTCTTTTCTTCTTCTTCTTCTTCATTCTTCTCTTCTTCCTTCTTCTTCTTCTTCTTCTTCTTCTTCTTCTTCTTCTTCTTCTTCGCATTCTTCTTCTTCTTCTTCTTCTTCTTCTTCTTTCTTCTTCTTCTTCTTCGCATTCTTCTCTTCTTCTTCTTCTTCTTCTTCTTCTTCTTCTTCTTCTTCTTCTTCTTCTTCTTCTTCTTCTTCCTTTCTTCTTCTTCTTCTTTCTTCTTCTTCTTTCTTTTCTTCTCTTCTTCTTCTTTCTTCTTCTTCTTCTTTCTCTCTTCTTCTTCTTCTTTCTTCTTCTTCTCTTCTTCTTCTTCTTCTTCTCTTCTTCTTCTTCTTTCTTCTTCTTCTCTTTCTTTTCTTCCTTTCTTCTTCTTCTTCTTCTTCTTCTTTCTTCTTCTCTTCTTCTTCTTCTTCTTCTTCTTCTCTTTCTTCTTCTTCTTCTTCGCTTTCTTCTTCTTCTTCTTCTTCCTTCTTCTTCTTTCTTCCTTCTTCTTCCTTCGCATTCTTCCATTCTTCTTCTTCTTCTTTCGTCATTTCTTCTTCTTCTTCTTCTTCTTCTTCTTCTTCTTCTTCTCATCTTTTTCTTTTCTCTTCTTCTTCTCGCATTCTCCTTCGCAATTCTTCTTCGCAATTCTTCTTCTTCGCAATTCTTCTTCGCAATTCTTCTTCGCAATTCTTCTTCTTTCTTCTTCTTTTCTTCTTCTTTCTTCTTCTTCTTCTTCTTCATTCTTCTTCTCTTCTTCTTTCTTCTTCTTCTTCTTCTTCTTCTTCTTCTTCTTCTTCTTCTTCTTCTTTCTTCGCAATTCTTCTTTTCTTCTTCGCATTCTTCTTCGCAATTCTTCTTCGCAATTCTTCTTCTTCTTCGCATTCTTCTTCGCAATTCTTCTTCTTCTTCGCATTCTTCTTTTTCTTCTTCTTCTTCGCATTCTTCTTTTTCTTCTTCTTCTTCTTCTTCTTCTTCGCATTCTTCTTCTTCGCATTCTTCTTTTTCTTTTTCTTCTTCTTCCTTCTTCTTCTTCGCATTCTTCTTCTTCTTCGCATTCTTCTTCTTCTTCTTCTTCTTCTTCGCAATTCTTCTTCTTTTTCTTCTTCTTCTTCTTCTTCATTCTTCAGTCAATTTCTTCATTTTTTTCTCTTTCTTCTGTCTTCTTCTTCTTCTTTCCTTTGTCATCATCATCTTCTTCTTCTTTCTTCTTTCATTTTCTTCTTCTTCTTCTTTCTTCTTGTTCTTTTTCCTCTTCTTCTTCGTCTTCTTCTTCCTTCTGTCAACTTTCTTCTTCTTCTTTTCTTTCTTCTTCTTCTTTCGTTGTCATCTTTCTTCTTCTTTCCTTCTTTCTTGTTCTTCTTATTCTTTATTTCATGGTTTACATTATCAGGCCACTTCTGGCCATGAAAGTGGCCGTTTAATTTCCAGTCTTTGCCAGCTGCCCGTTTGACGCACAGGATTTTATCAATACCATTACTGTTTAACACCCAGCGGACTATTTAGAGCCATACCAGGGCTATAACCACACACACACACACACACACACACACACACACACACAACACACACACACACACACACACACACACACACACACACACCACACACACACACACACACACACACACACACACACACACACACGCACGCACACACACACACCTAAACATATCGATGGCCCTGGGGAAAAAAATTGGAAAGGAAAATTAAGTACACATATGACTGCATTTACGCAAGTAACCTTAGGATGAGCCATTGGCACTGGCCTGTTCGACCAAATTTATCTCCAGGGGAAGTAAATCAACAAACCTGAATACAAATGCATACACATAACAAAGTAGGCAAAGGCATACATAAAAACAACTGGCCTATAGTACATAAAATGCCCACTGAACAGTCCGCTTTTCCTTAGAGATAAAGTGCAGTTCAATACGTTTACCAAATTATCAACATTAACAGACAGAAAGTATTAAGATTTTATGGAAAACATAAGGGCGATGGCCACTAAAAAGTCCACATTTCCTTAGAGATGAAAGTGCAATTTAATGTGTAACAAATTACCAATCTGAATAGACAGAAAGTATTATTCTATACAAAAACAAGGGTGATGGCCACTAAACAGTTCACATTTCCTTAGAGATAAAGTGCAGTTTAATACGTGTACCAAATTATCAACCTTAACAGACAGAAAGCATTAAGGCTTTAAGGAAAACGTAATGGTGAATGCACCAGCATGACAGAAAACGAGACGAGAAGAGAAAGCAAAGGAGCAAGGCAGAACCAAAGGGAGTGTCAACAGAGAGAAAACTTCTCGCACAGAATTTCCAGAAAGTCATCATTATCATCAAGTGCCCTGCTGCATGGTGTTGGCGACCATGGCCCTCCATATGTATCTATCCCTTGTTGCCGCAAGCACATCTTCCACCTTCTCTGTCCTCAGCCACCCTGCAAGTCCCTCCAATATTTTCTCCCTGGGTCTACCTGGTGCTCTCTTTTCCTCCAGCTTTCCTGTTGAGACCAGGTGCTCTAATTCCCCTTTCCTTATAAAATGGCTTATAAAGGTTACCCGTCTTTTCCTAATCTTCCTTATCAATGATATTCTTGTGTCTGCCTCCATCAACACTGTCTCGTTTGTTTTCTTTCTGCCCATGGAACTCTCAACATTCTTCTTAGAAACCACATCTTGGCTGCCTCAACCTTGTTCTGGCTTTGCTCGTTGACTGTCCACGCCTCACAACGGTACAACATTATCGGTTCTACATAACATTCAAGAACTCTCTTCCTGATGCTAATTGATAGGCGTTTGTTGGAAAGAATGCGTTTCATCTTCCAGAAAGTGTCGATATTATTTATGTTGAAACAGCCCCCCAGTAACCTCAAGGGGCTGGCATAGAAGCTGGTGCTGCTTTATCCTGGGGAGACCTCAGTGTGTGGGCGCCATTCTGGTCTGATGCACATGACCGTGGAGACGTTTGCACTGTGCATGTATTGCATGGTGCCATGGTTTGGTAGGAGGCGCCTGCAGGCCTGGTACCTCAGTTCTAACAGCTTACTATTTTTAACCCTAGCCGTTTGTGAAGAAAATGAGGAAAATGGTCGTAGCACTACTTGTAGTTGTGCACAGCAGGACTAGTCGAAGAAGTAGTCATTGTAAATATTAGCAGCAACGACAACAGCAGCGATTGTAATTTAGAATTTTGTAGTAGTAGTAGTAGTTGTAGTAGTAGTAGTTGTAGTAGTAGTAGTAGTTGTGTAGTAGTAGTAGTAGTAGTAGTAGTAGTGTGTAGTAGTAGTAGTTTCAGTTTTAGTTTCTCAAGATAACGTCTCCGCGCTCGGAACGAATTCCATATGCACTAATGTCACCGGTGCCGTACGTAAGGTAATCATGGCACAGGCCTTAGGCTTGCACATAAACCCATGAGCTGGCCAGTAGTAGTAGAAGTAGTAGTAGTAGTAGTAGTAGTAGTAGTAGCAGCAGCAGCAGCAGCAGTGGTAATAGTAGTAATAGCGGCAGCAGCAGTAGTAGTAGTATTTGTAGTAATAGCGGCAGCAGTAGTAATAGTAATAATAGTAGCAGCAGCAGCGGCAGCAGCAGTAGTAGTAGTAGTAGTAGAAGAAGAAGATATAGTAGTAGTAGCAACAGCAGCAGCAGCAGTAGTAGTAGCAGTAGCAGTAGCTGAAACTGCACAGACCCAGGCTTTGGCACACAACTGAGAGCTGGAAGAATCTGATGAATAGTCCTTTAATGCAGCTCCCCACTGACTCTTTCCGGAGTTAAGGAAGAAGGAAGAAGACGAGAAGGAGTAGTAGTAGTTGTAGTTTCGATTGTTGTTGTTGTTGCTGCTGCTGCTATTGCTACTGCTGCTGTTGTTTCTTTCTAGTCACAATGGATTTACCGCGTGAACATTGGGCAGCTCTCAACGGGAAGGACGCACTCGCCAAAGTACAGCGCCACTCTTAATTCTTTTTCTCCGAGTGTGTTTGGCTACAAGAGTCTGTTATTTACACAGAACATTTGCCAGGGACAACTGTCGCTCCTTCAACAGCCGCTCTTGCTGTTTCTACCACAACTATCGCTAAACACTGAATGACGAAAATTGTACAAACTGTGTGTGTGTGTGTGTGTGTGTGTGTGTGTGTGTGTGTGTGTGTGTGTGTGTGTGTGTGTGTGTGTGTGTGTGTGTGTGTGTGTTGTATGTGTGTGTATGTGTATATAATATATATATGTATAGGCATGTATGTGTGTACAAGTACATATGTGTGGGTATGTGTCTGTATATGTATATGTATGCATGTATGCATTTATATTATCTATCTATCTATCTATCTATCTATCTATCTATCTATCTATCTATCTGTCTGTCTGTCTATATGTCTATCTGTCTATCTGCCTCTCTATATCTATCCACACACACACACACAGACACACACACACTTACCACACACACACACACACACACACACACACACACACACACACAATATATATATATATATATATATATATACATATACATATATAATATAATATGTACATATATATATGCATACATATCTGTGTGTGTATGTATGTGTGTGTGTGTGTGTGTGTGTGTGTGTGTTGTGTGTGTGTGTGTGTGTGTGTGTGTGTGTGTGGTGTGTGTGCATATATTACAATGAACACTTGTTTTTCTACATTTTGTTATATCTGTTGAATATGCATTGCATACATTTCAAGATGTTTGTAAATGTTATGTATTTGAAAATGAATAAAAAACAAGTGAAACAAACAACATTGTACAAACAGCTAAAACAGTGTTTTCCATTTCTAAGACTCTTGAGTGTTACATCTTCAAACAGTTGCACAGTGTGACAGACAATCTTCTAACAAAATCAAACCTACTTTCTCTTCCAGTTGCTCTCTCCAGCTTAAACTGATATGCACAATTTTTTTAAAACTTCCTCAGAGCTAACTCTTCGACTCCTGCACCCAATCCATCAACTGAAAACTTAACCCTTTGACTCCATCACATTATCCACCAGCTTCCTGTAGGAGACCGGTTGATAGATTGAGGAAGTCAAAGGGTTAAGTTTTTGTTTTTGTTTTGCTAGCAGGGTTGACAATGCAGGATGCTTGTGGATAGGGTGCGGGAGTGAAAAAGATGAATTTTTTCTTTTGTTAGCATGGTTGTCAATGCAGGATGCTGGTGGACAGGGTGAGGGAATCAAAAGGTGAAGTTTTTGCTTTGTTACTATGGTTGAAATTGCAGGATGCTGGTGGACTGGGTGCGGGAATCAAAGGGCTACATTTTTGCTTTGTTAGTATGGTTGACAATACAGGATGCTGGTGGACTAGGTGCTGGAGTCAAAGAGTTAAGTTTTTGCTTTGTTATTATGGTTGACAATGCAGGATGCTGGTGGACAGGGTGCTGGAGTCAAAGGGTTACGTTTTTGCTTTGTTAGTATGGTTGACAATGCAGGATGCTGGTGGACAGGGTGCTGGAGTCAAAGGGTTAAGTTTTTGCTTTGTTACTGTGGCTGACAATGCAGGAAGCTGGCGGACATGGTGCAGGAGTCAAAAGGTTAAGTTTTTCCTTTGCTAGCGTGGTTGACAATGCAGAATGCTGGTGGACAGGGTGCTGGAGTCAAAGGGTTAAGATCAACATCATGCATGATAAGCCGGACTCATCATCTACTATACTGTCAACGTCTGTTGAGGAACTGCCATCTTGTGATCAGCCTTTTCTTAGACTTCAGCCCTTGTCAGAACACACTGTGAAAAGTGTGATTTGGAAATTCAGTTCAAAGATCTTGCGAACTTGATCCATTTCCAGCCTCTTTCTCTCTCTCTGTGTCTGTCTCTCTGTGTCTGTCTCTCTCCCTCTCTGTCTGTCTGTCTGTCTGCCTGTCTGTCTCTCTCACAAACCCACGCTCTCTCTCTCTGTGTCTCTGTCTGCTCTCTCTCTCTCTCTCTCTCACGCTCTCTCTGTGTCTCTCTCTCCCTTTCCCCTCTCTCTCTCTCCCTTCTCTCTCTCCCTCTCTCTCTCTCTCTCCCTCTCAGCTCTCTCCCTCTCTCTCTCTCCCTCTCTCTCTCTCTCTCCCTCTCAGCTCTCTCCCTCTCTCCCTCTTTCTCTCTCTCTCTCTCCCTCTCTTTCTCGCTCTCTCCCTCTCTCACTGTCTCTCTCTCTCTCTCTCTGTCTGTCTGTCTTTCCGTCTCTCTATCTCTGTATCTCTGTCTCTCTCCCTCTCTCTGTCTCTCTCCCTCTCTGTCTCTCCCCCCTCTCTCTCTGCCCTCTCTTTCTCTGTCTCTCTGTCTCTCTCTGTCCTGACTGTCATGATGCATTACTCTCATACGTTATTTGCGGTATTGATGATCCTTGTCCTCTGGTGTTTTCCCCACAGATTACTAAGAGGCCATTGTCCATCTTCTGTAAGCGTCTCTTGACCAGAGAGAGAGAGAGAGAGAGAGAGAGTGAGAGAGAGGAAGCGGAAGAGAGAGAGACAGAGAGAGAGAAAGAAAGAGAGAAAGACAGAGACAGAGACAGACAGCGACAAAGACGAAGCGGAAGAGAGAGAGACAGAGAGACAGAGAGACAGAGAGACAGAGAGACAGAGACAGAGAGAGAGAGAGCGTCAGAGAGAAAGAAAGAAAGAAAGAGAGGACAGAGACAGAGACAGAGACAGAGACAGACAAAGACACGAGACACAGAGAGAGAGAGCGTGAGAGAGAGAGAGAGAGGCAGAGACAGAGACAGAGACAGAGACACAGAGAGAGAGCGTCAGAGAGAGTGTGTGTGTGTGTATGTGTGTGTGTATGTGTGTATGTGTGTGAGAGAGAGAGAGAGAGGGAGAGAGAGCGAGACAGAGACAGAGAGACCAAAAAACAGAAAGAGACAGAAACAGAGACAATCAGACAGAAATAACACCCTTCCCCCCGCCAATAGTTCCAGACATGTTCTCATTAACAGAACATATGCGGCCAGACTGGGACAAGACTAATAACTAGACAATTTAGAGCACTCGCCTGATTAAGCCGAGAGAAAATATACAGCGAAGGTCACTCCCGTTAGCCACATAGTTCCAACTTAGATGGGTGGAAGGTCCTTTCGATACGACAGATAAGTAGGCAAACTGGTCCTTTGTCGCCTGGTATGGGTCTTCATGTGGAATAGTAGGCATAGTGGTCCTTAAACGCCTGGTATAGGTCTTTATGTGGGATAGTAGCATACTGGTCCTTTATCGCCTGCTATGTATCTTTGTGTGGGATAGTAGGCATACTGGTCCTTTATCGCCTGCTATGTATCTTTGTGTGGGATAGTAGGCATACTGGTCCTTTATAGCCCGTTATGGGCTTCATGTGGGATAGTAGACACAGTGGTCTTTTGTCACCGGGTTTCTCGGTGTGGTACAGTAGGCAAACTGGTCCTTTACCGCCTGGTATGAGTCTTCGTGTGGGATAGTAGGCATAGTGATCCTTTATCGCCTGGTATGGGTCTTCATGTGGGACAGTAGGCAAACTGGTCCTTTGTCGCCTGTTATGGGTCTTCATGTGGGATAGTAGGCATACTGATCCTTCATCGCCTGGTACAGGTCTTTATGTGGGACAGTAGGCAAACTGGTCCTTTGTCGCCTGGTATGGGCCTTCATGTGGGATAGTAGGCATAGTGGTCCTTTATCACCTGGTACAGGTCTTTATGTGGGACAGTAGGCAAACTGGTCCTTTGTCGCCTGGTATGGGCCTTCATGTGGGATAGTAGGCACAGTGGTCCTTCATCGTCTGGTACAGGTCTTTATGTGGGACAGTAGGCAAACTGGTTCTTTATCGCTTTGTATGGGTTTTCATGTGGGATAGTAGGCAAACTGGTCCTTTATCACCTGGTATGAGTCTTCGTGTAGGATAATAGGCATACTGGCATAGGTCTTCCTGTGGGATAGGAGGCAAACTGGTCCTTTATCGCCTGGTATGAGTCTTCGTGTGGGATAGTAGGTAAACTGGTCCTTTATCGCCTGGTATGAGTCTTCGTGTGGGATAGTAGGTAAACTGGTCCTTTATCGCCTGGTATGAGTCTTCGTGTGGGATAGTAGGCATACTATTTTTTTATTGCCTGGTATGGGTCTTCATGTAGGATAGCAGGCAAACTGGTCTTTTATCACCTGGTATAAGTCTTCGCGTGGGATAGTAGGCATACTGGTCTGTTATCACCTGGAACGGATCTTCGTGTGGGGTATTAGGCATACTGGTCCTTTATCGCCGGGAATGGGTCTTTATGTGGGACAGAAGGCAAACTGGTCCTTTATCACCTGGTGTGGGTCTTCATGTGGTATAGTATAGTGGTCCATTATCGTCTGATACGGGTCTTCATGTGAGAAAGCAGGCATACTGATGGTCCTTTATCACCTGTTGTGGGTCTTCATGTGGTATAGTATAGTGGTCCTTTATCACCTGTTATGGGTCTTCATGAGGTATAGTATAGTTGTCCTTTATCACCTGTTATGGGTCTTCATGTGGTATAGTATAGTGGTCCTTTATCACCTGTTATGGGTCTTCATGAGGTATAGTATAGTGGTCCTTTATCACCTGTTATGGGTCTTCATGTGGTATAGTATAGTGGTCCCTCATCACCTGTTATGGGTCTTCATGAGGTATAGTATAGCGGTCCTTTATCACCTGCTGTGGATCTTCATGTGGTATAGTATAGTGGTCCTTTATCACCTGTTATGGGTCTTCATGAGGTATAGTATAGTTGTCCTTTATCACCTGTTATGGGTCTTCATGTGGTATAATATAGTGGTCCTTTATCACCTGTTATGGGTCTTCATGAGGTATAGTATAGTTGTCCTTTATCACCTGTTATGGGTCTTCATGAGGTATAGTATAGCGGTCCTTTATCATCTGTTGTGGGTCTTCATGTGGTATAGTATAGTGGTCCTTTATCACCTGTTGTGGGTCTTCATGAGGTATAGTATAGTGGTCCTTTATCAGCTGTTGTGGGTCTTCATGAGGTATAGTATAGTGGTCCTTTATCATCTGTTGTGGGTCTTCATGTGGTATAGTATAGCGGTCCTTTATCACCTGTTATGGGTCTTCATGAGGTATAGTATAGTGGTCCTTTATCACCTGTTGTGGGTCTTCATGAGGTATAGTATAGTGGTCCTTTATCACCTGTTATGGGTCTTCATGTGGTATATAGTATAGTGGTCCTTCATCACCTGTTATGGGTCTTCATGTGGTATATAGTATAGTGGTCCTTCATCACCTGTTATGGGTCTTCATGTGGTATATAGTATAGTGGTCCTTCATCACCTGTTATGGGTCTTCATGAGGTATAGTATAGTTGTCCTTTATCACCTGTTATGGGTCTTCATGTGGTATAGTATAGTGGTCCTTTATCACCTGTTATGGGTCTTCATGAGGTATAGTATAGTGGTCCTTTATCACCTGTTATGGGTCTTCATGTGGTATAGTATAGTGGTCCCTCATCACCCTGTTATGGGTCTTCATGAGGTATAGTATAGCGGTCCTTTATCACCTGCTGTGGATCTTCATGTGGTATAGTATAGTGGTCCTTTATCACCTGTTATGGGTCTTCATGAGGTATAGTATAGTTGTCCTTTATCACCTGTTATGGGTCTTCATGTGGTATAATATAGTGGTCCTTTATCACCTGTTATGGGTCTTCATGAGGTATAGTATAGTTGTCCTTTATCACCTGTTATGGGTCTTCATGAGGTATAGTATAGCGGTCCTTTATCATCTGTTGTGGGTCTTCATGTGGTATAGTATAGTGGTCCTTTATCACCTGTTGTGGGTCTTCATGAGGTATAGTATAGTGGTCCTTTATCATCTGTTGTGGGTCTTCATGTGGTATAGTATAGCGGTCCTTTATCACCTGTTATGGGTCTTCATGAGGTATAGTATAGTGGTCCTTTATCACCTGTTGTGGGTCTTCATGAGGTATAGTATAGTGGTCCTTTATCACCTGTTATGGGTCTTCATGTGGTATATAGTATAGTGGTCCTTCATCACCTGTTATGGGTCTTCATGTGGTATATAGTATAGTGGTCCTTCATCACCTGTTATGGGTCTTCATGTGGTATATAGTATAGTGGTCCTTCATCACCTGTTATGGGTCTTCATGAGGTATAGTTATAGCGGTCCTTTATCACCTGTTGTGGGTCTTCATGTGGTGTAGTATAGTTGTCCTTTATCACCTGTTATGGGTCTTCATGTGGTATAATATAGTGGTCCTTTATCACCTGTTATGGGTCTTCATGAGGTATAGTATAGTTGTCCTTTATCACCTGTTATGGGTCTTCATGAGGTATAGTTATAGCGGTCCTTTATCATCTGTTGTGGGTCTTCATGTGGTATAGTATAGTGGTCCTTTATCACCTGTTGTGGTCTTCATGAGGTATAGTATAGTGGTCCTTTATCAGCTGTTGTTGGTCTTCATGAGGTATAGTATAGTGGTCCTTTATCATCTGTTGTGGGTCTTCATGTGGTATAGTATAGTGGTCCTTTATCACCTGTTATGGGTCTTCATGAGGTATAGTATAGTGGTCCTTTATCACCTGTTTGGGTCTTCATGAGGTATAGTATAGTGGTCCTTTATCACCTGTTATGGGTCTTCATGTGGTAATATAGTATAGTGGTCCTTCATCACCTGTTATGGGTCTTCATGTGGTATATAGTATAGTGGTCCTTCATCACCTGTTATGGGTCTTCATGTGG
The DNA here is from genome assembly GCA_030674185.1 of Monoplex corrugatus. NCBI lineage: Eukaryota > Metazoa > Mollusca > Gastropoda > Littorinimorpha > Ranellidae > Monoplex > Monoplex corrugatus. Next base: position 46,639,076 of record CM060313.1, read on the forward strand.
TATATAAGTATAGTGGTCCTTCATCACCTGTTATGGGTCTTCATGAGGTATAGTATAGCGGTCCTTTATCACCTGTTGTGGGTCTTCATGTGGTATAGTATAGTTGTCCTTTATCACCTGTTATGGGTCTTCATGAGGTATAGTATAGTGGTCCTTCATCACCTGTTATGGGTCTTCATGAGGTATAGTATAGCGGTCCTTTATCACCTGTTGTGGGTCTTCATGTGGTATAGTATAGTGGTCCTTTATCACCTGTTATGGGTCTTCATGAGGTATAGTATAGTGGTCCTTTATCACCTGTTATGGGTCTTCATGAGGTATAGTATAGTGGTCCTTTATCACCTGGTATGGGTCTTCAAGTGAGATAGGAGACATACAGGTCCTTTATCGCCTGGTATGGGTTTTCATGTGGTATAGTATAGTGGTCCTTTATCACCTGTTGTGGGTCTTCATGAGGTATAGTATAGTGGTCCTTTATCAGCTGTTGTTGGTCTTCATGAGGTATAGTATAGTGGTCCTTTATCGTCTGTTGTGGGTCTTCATGTGGTATAGTATAGTGGTCCTTTATCACCTGTTATGGGTCTTCATGAGGTATAGTATAGTGGTCCTTTATCACCTGTTTGGGTCTTCATGAGGTATAGTATAGTGGTCCTTTATCACCTGTTATGGGTCTTCATGTGGTATATAGTATAGTGGTCCTTCATCACCTGTTATGGGTCTTCATGTGGTATATAGTATAGTGGTCCTTCATCACCTGTTATGGGTCTTCATGTGGTATATAGTATAGTGGTCCTTCATCACCTGTTATGGGTCTTCATGATGGTATAGTATAGCGGTCCTTTATCACCTGTTGTGGGTCTTCATGTGGTATAGTATAGTTGGTCCTTTATCACCTGTTATGGGTCTTCATGAGGTATAGTATAGTGGTCCTTCATCACCTGTTTGGGTCTTCATGAGGTATAGTATAGCGGTCCTTTATCACCTGTTTGGGTCTTCATGTGGTATAGTATAGTGGTCCTTTATCACCTGTTATGGGTCTTCATGGGTATAGTATAGTGGTCCTTTATCACCTGTTATGGGTCTTCATGAGGTATAGTATAGTGGTCCTTTATCCCTGGTATGGGTCTTCAAGTGAGATAGGAGACATACAGGTCCTTTATCGCCTGGTATGGGTTTTCATGTGGGATAGTGTGGTGGTCCTTTATCGCCTGGTATGGGTTTTCATGTGGGATAGTAGACATACTGGTACTTCAGCCTTGGTGTGGGTCTTCATGTGGATTACAAGACTGATCCTGGAGGCACATCTTTTTCCACAAGTGCTGCATGGTAAGGAGTCCTGACGTGTTGGGTTCTTCTTTCGCCGGTCCCACCTCTGTTGAATAGCAGCTGTTGTGTGCTTTTGAAATGCCGTTCTGCCCTGCGTGCACTGCTGTCACCATCTTACTTTGTTATGGGCAATGTCTTCCCAGTTGATGGTATTGAAGCCACAGCTGATGAGGTTGGCCTTCATAGTATCTTCGTTTCGCTTAAAGTGGTCTTCATTCGTCACGGTATCCTCAAGTTGCTTGTGGTCTCCATACTGGAGGATTTTTTAGGATGTAGTTATCTTCTGTATGAAGAAGGCGTCCTGTTGAACGAAGCTGGCATTTGATGAGTAGACGCTAATTACTTTACAAGGCACACTTCTTAAGAACTTGAAAGTTGGACGTTCAGTCATACCACGTGATGGTGCAGATTGTGAACAGATATCTTTGGTGGAACCGTATCATTATGTGTATTTTGTATGTAATCATTTTGTTCATATGTCAACAATACTTTTTTTCCTATGTCTATGAATTAAGACCATTTTGTTTCGTTACTACATTATATTGTTGGTGTCTGTTTATTGTAAAATTTAATAAAAATAATCAAAAAATGTTTGTAAAAAAATCTTCCATGGAACCGGTCCAGCTGTTGATTGTGTCGTCAATAGGTAATCCAGATGTTGCAGCAGCACAACAAGATGTTGAAGACTACAACTCTGTACACAGCCATCTTTCTGACAAGCCTAACACATGGTGTCTCTTCAGTACTTGGTCAGTCTTCCAGAGTCCGAGCAAGCTTTGGAGACATTCGGGGCCACCCCAGCATCGATGGATCCACTGCCGCTCAACGTACTGCCCAAGTAAAGTACACGTAGAATTTGTCTACAGACCAGTCTCACTGGAAGGTTGTGGGTTCGAATCCCCATCAGTCCCTTCAAAAACATATCATTGTGGGACTTTTCGGCTCTAACCGACTCCTACCCAGAGTTGGGCGTGCTATGGGCTCACTGGGAAGACTGGGACCACACAGTCGAGTCTCATCCACTTTACGGATGCGTCATTGAGGGTATTGCTAAAATTTTCTGACCAGCACCGCAGGTGTTCGTATCCCTCGGGCCTGGTTGACGCCAGGATATATTATGATAGTAAGCGCAGAGTGCAGTCCTGTCACGCAGTTTTAATCCTAGATGGAACTCCATAGCATCTTGGTTATCATCTTCATCGACATCGTCATCATGGCATTGTAAAACAACAACAACAACAACAATGACAACAACAAAACTGTGCCAGCTTCTACGGCCATTACGATGGCGTAGAAAATGGGACGGAAAAAAAGATGAGCACAAAGGTCACCCTCCCTCCTGAGTGCGATGATCCCCCCAAAACTAAATAAATAAATAAATAAATAAAAGAATTTGTTTACAGTCTTAGTTTCCTGGTTCTTGATGATGATAATCAGTGGTAATGAAGCGTCAGAAAACATACGATGTTGGCTGAAACATGGCCTGTCTTGCTGAGGCTGATTTTAAGGCCGAAACGTTTGCAGGACACAGCAAGCTGGTGAATGATGCACTGGGTTTTCTTGTACCAAGTGTATAACATAATGCAGATTGTACAGGTATAAGGCTATCAACGAATGACAGCATCTGCTTTTGTTTGAGAGAGAGATGGAAGGAGAAACGCAAGCAAACAAATAGTAATGTTTTTGTGTTTGTATTTGTGTGTGTGTGTGTGTGTGTGTGCGTGCGTGCGTGCGTGCGTGCGTGTGTGTGTGTGTGTGTGTGTGTGTGTGTGTGTGTGTGTGCGTGTCTGTGTCTGTGTCTGTGTGTGTATGTCTGTGAAAGAGAGCTTGAGAGAGAGACAGACAGTCAGACAGACATACAGGAATGAAGAGAAAGAGACAGACAGACAGACAGACGGAGAGAGAGAAAGACACACACACACACACACACACACACACACACACACACACACACACACACACACACACACACACACACACACACACACACGCACGCACACACAGACATAGACAGACAGAGAAAGCAGAAGAGCATTCCCATCATCGCTATCATACACATTTATCCTTAACAGCAAGGTAAACAAGAGAAGAAAATTACGGGCAAACACAGTCAGATTACATCAGGAAGAAAAAGAAGAGAAACGAGACAAAATTAGGGAAAGAATCTACATTGAAAGAAAGCAAAGTCAAAGACCCCTGTGGAACTAAATCAAACTCAGGACACAAGAAGTACCACTAAACAATACGAGGAATCAATAGTAAATTCGCGCTCGCGTGATTCACCGCATTTGTACAACTTCGTATGTCACACAAATCTTCCAGCGGTGATGCAGAAGTTTGAATGGTACCGCTGAACTTGTGAGATTTCGTGCATCAGACAGTAGTTGTTTGTTTTTCTTTTTTTCTTTTTTTTTTTTTATCCCCCATGGTCTCCTAAAGCTTCAATGGCTTCCTATTTCTGTCAGAATCAAATATAAAGCACGCCATGGACTGCTGTCATTAATCATTTCTGTTCTTTGACCTCGACTGCCTGTCAGTGTTTATTGTTTCTTTATGGTCACTGTATTCAGTGGTTTTCTCTCTCTCTTTTCTCTCTCTCTCTCTCTCTTCTCTCTCTCTCTGTCTGTCTGTCTGTCTGTGTGTCTGTCTCATTCTTTTACGGGGGCTGGTTGGTTATTTTGATAGAGCCATGGACTCAAGATCTGATATCTCGCTCGAGTTCAATCCCAGCCTGCAATATTAAAAACTGGCCTGTTCGCTGCCTACTTAATGTTTCCATCATTATACGGTGTCAGCTTAGTGTTTCATAAATCCCTTCTTCCTCACCCCTTTCCCCATTTCAACACCTTGCCAGTACATAAAGGTTCTGGTCAGACACAGGGAGTCTGCCAGACAAATGCTGGCAGATTTGGGTGAAGCGCATATGGAATTGTCAGAGTGAATAACCCCCCTTGAACAAACTCTAAATATTCATTTATTTATTTATCTGTTTATTTATCGATCTAAGATTAGTACACTGGTCAGTCAGCTAGTTAATCCCTCAGTGAAGCATTGAATCGATCAGTCAGTCAGTTTGTGTACTAGTGTTTCAGTCAATCAATCAGATAGTCAGACAGGCAACGCAGGGTAGCAGACGAATCAGCCAGCCGATCAGTCAGTCAGTCAGCCAATCAGTCACTAAAGGCACTGACACATGATCCGTTTCGACAGTATGTTTCAACAGGACGGGGTGAAACAGACCCGAAACGTAATGTCTGACACACTAAACATACGTCTCAAACGGACTTAAGCATCGAGTTGAACCCAACCGTTCGGAATAGATTGCGACCCCTGGCGTCCTCCAGCCAATCAACGCACAGCACTGGACCGACAAACACTTTGCAAATGGCGTCTTCTAGTCAAACCGTGAAACTCGTCGATTTGAAGACGAAGTATTTTATAACAGTTGAATCAAGTTAATGATGTTTTATAATAACCAAAGCAAAAATTACAACAACAACAACAACAACAACAACAACAACGACAAAAACACCATCATCATCATCATCAGGTGCCCTGCCGCACGGCGTTGGCGACCATGGACTTCCAACCATCTCTATCTCTCGTTGCCCCTAGCATCTCCCCCACCCTCCTCATCCCCAGCCACTCTGCAAGTCCGTCCAGCATTCTCTCCCTGGGTCTACCTGAGAAGACAAAGATGGTTGGAAGTCCATGGTCACCAACGCCATGCGGCAGGGCACCTGATGATGATGATGATGATGTTTTTTGTCGTTGTTGTTGTTGTTGTAATCGGGAGAAGACAATCATGGTGCTTTCTTCATCTTTGCTTCTGACGCCTGACTATTATCAAAAAGAGCGATTCTTAGTGACTTACATTTCACATCCGTTTAATAAGGATCGAATAGCAGTCAGTCTGTTCCACACTGTCGGGTCTGACCGCATAAGTTCAAACGGTTCTCCTCAACCGTAGGGGCGAAACGGCTCGTGTGTCAGCTCCTTTAGTGATTTAATAAATTAGTTTCCTAGTCAGTCAGTCAATAAATCAGTCAGTCAAAAAGTCAATCAATCAATCAGTCAGTCTATCAGTCAGTTAATCAGTCAGTCAGTCAGTCAATAAATGAATTAATTAATTATGGAATCAGTCAGTCGGTCAGTCAGTAAATTAAGGAGTCAGTTACCTCGTCAGTCGACCAGTCAGCCAGTCAGTGAACTAATGTATCATTTATATAGTTAATCAATCAATCAGTCAACCATTCATTCATTCATTCATTCATTCATCAGTCAGTCAGTCAGTCAGTCAGTCATCAGTCAGTCAGACAGTCAGTCAGCAACAGCAGTAGTAGTAGTAGTATAGTAATTGTAGCAGTAGTAGTAGCGGTAGTGTCATCATTATCGTCATCATCATCATTATTGTTATGATTTCTCTTGGCTATGTTTTATGTACTTATTCTTTGATGTCTTTTGTGTATACTTGACCATGGCCATTTGACCGACAATTTTAATAAGCCTGTGGTGTTTTGTATTAAATACTCGTAGTGTTTCTACTTTTGTGTGTTTCTGGTTCTATGTTTCGCTGTGGACTTTTGTTGTTTGGATGTTTTTACTTCCTCGATTCTACCCCCGCCCCCCACTCCCACGCTCCCCCCGCCCCCTAATTTCGTCTGAAGAAAAAAAATCTGATGAAGGCGTTATTTATTTGCAGCCTGTTTTCTTTCCCGTGCAGTCGTGATAAGAATCTTGCATTCCAATTGTTTATCAATATGCATAGGGCAGTTCTGGAGTTAGAGAAAGAGATATATGCACTCCGATCACATACACGAAAAGCTACTGGGAATAGAAGTTATTGCGAGGAAACGATTCAAGGGAATGGGTGTGTGTGTGTGTGTGTGTGTGTGTGTGTGTGTGTGTGTGTGTGTCTGTGTGTGTGTGCGTGTGTGTGCATGTATGTGTGTGCGTGTGTATGTGAGTGTGTCTACGTGTGGGTGTGTGCGTGTGTGTGTGTACGTGTGTGTGTGTGCGTGTGTGTGTGTGTGTGTGTGTGTGTGTGTGTGTGTGTGTGTGTGCATGTGTATGTGTGTGGAGTGCGCGTGTGTGTGTGGAGTTTGTGCCTGCGTGTGTGCATATATATACATATATATGTATATATATATATATATACACATATATATATGTATATATAATGTTTGTGTGTGTGTGTGTGTGTGTGTTTGTGTGTGTGTGTGTGTGTGTGTGTGTGTGTGTGTGTGTGTGTGGCCACTAGCGCTATGTGAGATTGTGTGCTGTCTTGCTGTTGCGGTGGTAGTGGTTGTGTGTGGGGTGGTGAGTCAGTAGTGATGTGGTATGTGATGGTGGGGTGGTGACGTCAGTAGTGATGGTGGTGGGGTGGTGACGTCAGTAGTGATGGTGGTAGTGGTGATGGTGAGGTGGTGACGTCAGTAGTGATGGTGGTAGTGGTGATGGTGGGGTGGTGACGTCAGTAGTGATGGTGGGGTGGTGACGTCAGTAGTAATGGTGGTAGTGGTGATGGTGGGGTGGTGACGTCAGTAGTGATGGTGGTAGTGGTGGTGATGGGGTGGTGACGTCAGTAGTGATGGTGGTAGTGGTGGCGGTGGTGGTATGGTGGTAGTGGTGATAATGGTGGTGGTAGTGGTGATGGTGGCAGTGGTGATGGTGGTAGTGGTGATGGTGGTAGTGGTGATGGTGGTAGTGGCGGAGGTGGTAGTGGTGGTAATGATAGTGGTGATTGTTGTGGTGGTGATGGTGGTGGTGGTGGTGGTAGTGGTGATGGTGTGGTGATGGTAGTGGTGGTGGTGGTGAAAGTGGTGGTACTGCTGGTGGTGGTGGTGAGAGTGGTGGTAGTGCTGGTGGTGGTGGTGGTGGTAGTGATGGTGATAGTGGTATTGATGGTGTGGTGATGGTAGTAGTGATGGTGTGGTGATGGTAGTGGTAGTGGTGATGGTGGTGGTGATGGTGTGGTGATGGTAGTGGTGATGATATGGTGTTGGTAGTGGTGATGGTGGTGGTGATGGTGTGGTGATGGTAGTGATGATGGTGGTGATGGTGGTGGTGGTAGTGCTGGTGGTGGTGATGTTGCTGGTGGTGATGATGGTAGTGGTGGTTGCAGTGGTGGTGGAATTTGGTGGTGGTGGCAATGGTGGTGGTGGTGGTGATGATTGTGGTGATGGTGGTGGTTATGGTGGTGGTGGTGGTGGTAGTGGCAGTGGTGGTGGTGGTAGAGACAGACTTCCATACACGCCAAGACACTGACGATATCGTCCCCTGACCTCTGACCGTGACAGTTCAAGGTCACCACCACTAACTCAGCAGCATCTGAAAGCTGAAAGATGTGTACGACTGTTGAGGCTGTCTTTCTTCTTTACTTTCTTTCGTCTGTTCGCTTCTCACATCGCAGGGATGCCGGGAGCTCTTACAGTATCAGTAGTCTCCCCCCCCCCCCCCACCTTCTAGTAAATTCTGTGCTACAAACGTCCTCTTTCTTGTCACTCTCTTTTGTTTCTGGCTCATTCCTTTTGCTTTCTGTCCTTTCTTCCTATTTCCTCTTTTTGTTGTTGTTGTTGTTGTTGTCATTTTCTTTGTTTCTGCCATTGCTCATTTTGCTCTCTGCGACTGTGATGGTTTCGTTTCTCCCTTTGATAACACCACAAAGAACAAATGAGCATACAGTTAGTTTTTGTTGGTCGTCATCTGTGATACGTTTCGGCCACCCGCCACCTCCATCTCCCTATGGACAGGAACCAAAGGACTCTTCTCCCACTCGACGAAGCAGCAGGGAAGTTACAAGTTTTTCCTCCTAAATTTTTGTACTTGGTGTTTGCTTGTGATCTTACATTCACGCTTGACAAAGGCCAGTTGGCCGAAAATGTGCGCCTGTCTTTGTCTTGTTGTATTAAATACGCGTTCTGATTCTATTTTCGTGTTTTTCTGGTTCCTGTTTGCTTGAACGCGGGCAGTCACACTTGTTTTGGATTCCCTCTAGGACTGAGACTCCGTGACAGGGCTGTAGGCTGTATTCTACGCTTACTATCATAATGTATCCTGGCGTCAACCAGGCCCGAGAGATACAAACACCTGCGGTGCAGGTCAGAAAAATTTCAGCAACATCTCACTGACGCATCCGTGAAGTGGACGAAACTCGACTGTGTGTGGTTCCAGCCTTTCCAATGAGCCCACAGCACGCCCAACTCTGGGTAGGAGCCGGTTAGAGCCGAAAAATCCCACAATGATTTTTTTGAAGGGACTGATGGGGATTCGAACCTACAACTTTACAGTCGGTAGTCTGTTGGCGCTAACCACTACACCACGGTGACTGATTTGGCCACCATTTCTGAAACGTTCTCCATCACACACACACACAGACACACACACACACACACACACACACACACACACACACACACACACACACACACAAACACACACACACGCACGCACGCACACACAGATACACACAAGCAAACGCACGTGTCTCCTTGCGACATATCTAGGCAACCGAAAAAACTAGGTATTGGCTCTCTCTCTCTCTCTCCTCTCTCTCTCTCCTCTCTCCTCTTTCTCTTCCCCCCTCTCTCTCTCTTTCGCTCTCTCTCTCACTCACACACACACACACACACCCATCCCCATTCTATGGACAATCTCGTTTCGTAACAGACTTCCAGAATGTGGCAGCAGGCTGAGAAAGGCACAGCAGACTACGTGGTGATGTGCTGACGAGGCAGAAAGAAGGGCTCAGGCTAATGGCATTAGTGAGGTCACCAGAGTTGATCATCGCCGACATCGCCACCTCAGCAGCGCCAGCAGAAGTCCACTGGGAGGTTCAGATGTCCGGTAGTTGTGAGCCCCATCTATCCCCCCCACTCCCCACTTCCCCACAAATAAGAAGATGTCTTTGAGATAAGAGAGAGAGAGACAAAAAAACAGAGACAGATACAGAGATAAACAGAGAGATAAAGGAAGACAGATTGAGAAAGATACATGTATAGAGAGAGAAACAGAGAGAGAGAGAGAAAGAGAAGAGGAGAGAGAGAGAGAGAGAGAGACATATATAGAGAGAAAAACAGAGAAAGATATAGAAACAGAGAGAGAGAGACTGAGACAGATGGAGCGAGAGAGAGAGACAGAGAAGAGAGAAAGAGAGAGAGAGAGAAGAAAAACAAAACAAGAGAGATTGAGAGAAAGAGAGAAAGAGAGAGAGAGGAGAGAAAGAGAGAGAGAGAGAGAAAGAGAGAGAAAGAGAGAGAGAGAGAGAGAGAGAGAGAGAGAGAGAGAGAGAGAGAGAGGAAAAACAAAAATAAAAACCGCACTTCCTTTACTTTAATTTACTTTTTCCTTCCGCTTGTACCGGTGGGCGTCGCGGGGAGATACAGTCGTCTGTCAGCAGCAAGGCGGGTGGCCTGGAGAAGGGACATCTCGTGAGCTCTGAGGGTGTCTGCCACGGAGTCGCTCCATCGTCGTCTTGGTCTTCCTCTGGCTCTCCAGCCAGAGTATCTGGTGTTGTATGCCCGAAGAGCTGGATGGTTTAGGGGCATACGTGTGAGGTGTCCGAACCACTTGATCCTCATATGTTCGATGTGTTGTAGGATTGGTGTTGCTCCTACCATGTCTCGTATCACTTCATTTCTGATCTTGTCCCGCCTTGTCTTGTTTACTGCTTTCCTCAGGCATTTCATTTCACATGTGACCAGTTTTCTCTCGAAGACTTTAGTTAGGGACTATGTCTGGCATTGGTATGTCAGCGTTGGTAGAAAAATGGCGTTGATGAGTTTCGCCTTAGTGCTGGTGGGAATGCTGGGGTGTTTCAGGAGAGGGGCAAGTTGGTAACTGACTGCGTTGGCTTTCTGGCATCTGGTCTCGATTTCTCTGTCTAGTTTGCCATTTTCAGTGAAGATGCTGCCCAGGTATTTAAATTCACTGGCTTGCTTCAACTGGGTTCCGTTGATGTTGATATCCAGTTTGTTTGCTCTCTTACTGACAGTCATGACCTCGGTCTTGCTGACGCTGATCTTCATGCCGTATGTCTCGCAGCTTTCATTGAGCTGGTCTGTGTGCTCCTGTAGCTGTATCTTGTCATTGTTCACCATTGCCTGGTCGTCCGCAAACATGAGTTCATTGAGTGCCTCAGGGTCTGGGTTTGCCTCCTTCGTAATCTGATCCATATAAATCACGAAGAGAAGAGGGGAGAGTTACAGCCCTGCCTTACTCCCGATGTCACTGGGAACCCGTCAGATGTTCCACTGGCGGTGCGGATTGCACTCCTGCTGTTGGCGTAGATGGCCCGAATGTTGTCTAGCAGCTGGCCCTTGACGTCGTACTGCTCGAGGACCTTCCATAGTTTGTCTCTGTTGACTCGATCAAAGGCCTTTTCTTGATCAACGAATACAAGATGGAGATCTCGGTCGTATTCGATCGCCCTCTCGCACAGTTGTCGGAGAGCAAAGATTGCATCGGTGCACCCTCTTCCTTTTCTGAAGCCAAATTGGGCGTCACTGAGGAGATGTTCTGTTTTCGCTCGAGTGCGCTGCTCCAGGATCTTTGCGTACATTTTCCCTACATGGCTGAGTAGTGATATGCCTCTGTAGGTACTGCAGTCTTTCTTGCTGCCCTTCTTCTTCCATATTGGCACCACTATTGCATTTTGCCAGTCTTCTGGTACTTTTCTCTCCTCCCAAGCTTTCTGAAAGATGGTGGTGAGCCACTGAATTCCGGTTTCACCGCACACATGGATGGCTTCAGTTGTTATGCCGTCGTCTCCAGCTGCCTTGCCTTTAGGACTGGTCTTCACTGCTTTTTTTACTTCACTCTCTAGGATGGTAGGTTCTGAGTGGTCTGGGTGGCTGGGGGTGAACCGGGACTGTGTCTTGTGCCCGTACTCCTGATGGGTTGAGTAGGTCTTTGAAATAGTTTTCCCATCTCTTCACTATTTTCTCCTCTTCATGCAATGCTTCCCCGTTTGCATCGTTGATGATAGTGGTTGGATCGAAAGGTTCATCTCGCACTCTCATCGCTTTCACACTCTTGTAAAACTCTCTTGGAGAAGCTTTGCATGTTTCACAGAGTTTTTCACCATACTGGGTCCATGACTTTTCCTTCTCTGTTCTCACAACCTTCTTGCTGTGTCTTCTTGCAAGTCTGTACTTGATGTAGTCCTCTTCATCCTTTGACTTGACCCAGATCTTGTATAGTTTCTTCTTTTCCTTGATAGCATCCTTCACTTCTTTGTTCCACCAAGCTGTTGCCTTTCTGTTTCTTCCTCCTGTCTTCTTGGTGCCACAGGCTTCTTTTATAGTGTCCAGGAGGACTGTCTTGAAGATGCCCCAAGCTTCCTCTACGTTTAGTAATGTAGGGTCACTACAGTCCAATTTTTCACTGATGGTGCACCTGATCTGAGTCTGCACCTCTTCGTCTTGAAGCTTGTGTATGTTGAGTCGTTCCGGCTGTTTCTTCTTTTTGGTGAACCTCCTCTTCTTCTGAGTGACCAACGTCGTAATGATTGGCCTGTGGTCTGTGTCCAGGCCTGAGTTGGGGATAGCTCTTGAGTCTCTGATGTTGCTCCGCATTCTAGATCTTGCTAGTGTGAAGTCGATTTGAGATGAGGCGTCAATGTCGCTCCATTTGTACCAGGTGTAGATCTGAGTGGCTCTGTGCTGGAAGAAGGTGTTGGTGACAATAAGATCATGCTCTGCACACAGTTCCAATACATGGTTGCCGTTGTAGTTGCATGGTATTCTGTGGTCACTGTGTGGACCAAGGTGTTTTGTCCATGGTGTTCTTCTCTCTCTGACTCTGCCATTGAAATCTCCCATGACGTACAGGTCTTCTTGGTCCGGGATGCTTCTGATGGTGTCCGAGAGTTTTTTTGAAGAAGGAGTCCTTATCCTCATCTGAGTAGGAGTCATTACATGGTGCATACACTTGAATGTAGTTGTTGATCTTGTTGTCCTCTCTAATGCCGATCTTCAAGAGTCTCTCTGAAATGAACTCCGTACTCACTAGATCTTTTGCCTTATCATGGTGTACGATGAAACCCACGCCATGTGGTGCTCTCTGTTCCTTGCTTACACCGCTCGAAATGAGAACATAGTTGGCGTCTATTTCCTTTGTTCCTGTTCCTTTCTTTCTGGTGTCTGCAATGCCCAGTATGGAGATCTTGCGCTGGGTCATGAAGTCTACTATCTCTGGTTCTTTGTTCGTCAAACCGCAAATGTTCCAGGTCCCAACCTTTTCGTTTTTCTTTAATCATTGTCCGTTTTCCTCGCCGCGTCGTTTTCCGTTGTAATCAGTCCGTTTGTATCTCCTTATGTTGTCTTGAGCAATTTGTTTATCCACTGCCGGCCTGCTAAGCCAGTCACAGCTTCACCAGTGCCCCGTTGGCCAGCATTACCTGTTTCCACCTCCCACGACGAGGACGAGGGGTTGGGCTTCCAAAAACAGAAAAACAAAAAGGAAACTCACAACAAACAAGAAGAAAAAGAAAGAAATCAAACGCAATGCAAACTTTAAAAAACAACAAATGCAACATCATCACATCACTACCTAACATTGACAACAACGGCGGTAGCGATGACGACAAGAATAATATCAATGGCAGCGGAAGCGACAAGGAGAAAAAATGTAGAATGTGGTCGTTTCCACTCTGAAAGTCCCCCAATTTGTTTGTCAGACAATCTCTCTCTCTCTCTCTCTCTCTCTCTCTCCTCTCTCTCTCTCTCTCTCTCTCTCTCTCTCTCTCTCTCTGTCTCTGTCTCTGTCCGCTAAATGTTTGTCAAAACAATCTCTCTCTCCGCTAACTTGTTTGTCAGAACAATATATGTACATATATCGTACTCTCTATCGATCAATCAATCAATCAATCAGTCAATCAATCTATCTATCTATCTATCTATCTATCTATCTATCCATCCATCCATCCATCCATCCATCCATCTATCTATCTGTCTATCTATCTACACATGTATCTATCTATCTATCTATCTATCTATCTCTCTATCTATCTATCAATCAATCAATCAGTTTGTCTGTCTATATATGTATGTATGTATGTATGTTTGTATGTATGTATGTCTGTGTGTATGTATGCATGTATGTACGTTTGCATGTCTGTCTGTCTGTCTGTATGTATGTATGTATCTATATTTCTGTCTATCTATCTATCTATCTGTCTGTTTATCTATCTATCTATCTATCTATCTATCTATCTATCCGCTAACTTGTTTGTCAGAGCAATCTCTCTCTGTCTGTCTCTGTCTCTCTCTTTCTCTCTGTCTCTCTCTCTTTCTCTCTCTCTCTCTCTCGCTCTTTCCTTCTCTGAATCTGAGCGTATGCAGGAGTTCTATTATCTATATGCGAGCATCTGTTGTACGCGCGTGTGTGTGTGTGCGCGCCCGAACGCTCGTGCATGTGCATACGTGTTGGTGTACGCACACGCTTGCTTTGCGTCCGTGCGCACGTGAGTGTGTGTGCGCGTGCAACCCATCCCAACCAACCTGCACGCGCTGCCATTTATCCCAGGCAGAATGGCAGAGTCGAGTTAAGTGAATGACAGAGCACTGGATGTACATGTGTCCGTGCTTCCCATTAACATACAATTATAGGCTTATGTGACAGCCAAATGGTTTCTTTCGATTGTTACCCTGTGTTGTTCCAATGGAAATATAGATTCCTGCTGCTTTTGCTACAAGCTTGCTGCTTTTCTTCTTCCGCCTCCTCTTTCCTCCTCTTCTTCCTCCTCCATCATCATCATCATGGTCATCGTTATCGTCATCATCATCATCATCATCTTCTTCTTCTTTTTCTTTGTCTTCGTCTTCGTCTTCTTTTCTTTTTCATCTTCTTCATCTCCTTCTCTTTATTCTTCATCTCCTTTCTTCTTTCTTCTTCTTCTTCTTCTTCCTCATCGTCGTCATCGTCGTCGTCTTCTTCTTCTTTTTTGACTTGTTTTTCGTCTTCTTCTTCTTTTTTTTTTCTTTTCGTCTTCGTCTTCTTCCGCTCCTTCTTCTTTCTCAACCTTCTCCTCCTCCTCTTCCTTCTTCTTCTTTCTCTCCTCCTCCTCCTTCTTCTTCCTCTCCTTCTTCTCCTCCTCCTTCTTCTTCCTCTCCTTCTTCCTCTTCTTCTTCTTCGTCTTTTTCTTCGTCTTCTTGATCCCCCGCCCCCCTCCCCAATTCCTGCGTCACCTTAGTAACACTGATCCCTCGCCGCCAATTCTAGCTCCACGACACAGCACCAACCCCAAGTTCATCAGCACAAGTCCCAGGGAGCCGGAGATGTGAAGCTACATAGGCTTCCCCACTAGAGGAGACCCTGCACTACTGCTGAGTCATTTCGGTGGAGTTTAACAGTGTCTATTCTGATCCGCCGTACTATGGACACTGCCAACGAAGCCCCTTAGAAAAGAAAAGAATCACTCAGTCGAAGAGTCAGGGTGCGTTTTAAAGAGAGAGAGAGACAGACAGACAGACAGACAGAGAGAGACAGAGACAGAGAGACAGAGACAGAGAGAGACAGAGACAGAAACAGAGAGGGAGAGGTAGAGAGAGAGAAAGGGAGAGATTGACAGACAGGAGAGAGAATAGGGGAAGAGAGTAGGGGAGAGAAGAGAGAGAGAGGGAGAGAAACAGGAACAGAGAGGGAGAGAGAGACAAGGGGAAT
>CM060313.1:46659063-46661563 GCA_030674185.1 Monoplex corrugatus
TTTCAGTCTGATCTTGTGTTTCATGGAGATGGTCTTGTCCTTCCATACAGGTTTCAGTCTGATCTTGTGTTTCATGGAGATGGTCTTGTCCTTCCATACAGGTTTCAGTCTGATCTTGTGTTTCATGGAGATGTTCTTGTCCTTCCATACAGGTTTCAGTCTGATCTTGTGTTTCATGGAGATGTTCTTGTCCTTCCATACAGGTTTCAGTCTGATCTTGTGTTTCATGGAGATGTTCTTGTCCTTCCATAAATTATTTTTAGCTTGGACAGTGTTGGAGTTGTCTTTGCTGCCCTTAGAGATATTCTGGTTCGGATCTTTCATTGCTAGTGATAGATTCAGATAAACGAATTGTTGAACAGTTCTTGGCGTCAGTCCATGGACAGTCAACAATTTCACTTCTGTAGCTCGAATGGTCCATGTCAAAATCATGCTCGTGCGCTTTGCAGGAATAGAGTAAACGATGGACGTGCACGCACACACATATACAAACAACACACACACACACACACACACCCCACACATACACACGCACGCACACACACCCCACACACACACACACACACACACACACACACACACACACACACAGAGCTATATTAGTAGTGACAGTGCTGGTTTCCGTGTGTGAAATAGAAATTAGAGCACCTGGTCAAACAGGAAAGCTAGAAGGAAAGAGAACACCGGGTAGACCAGGGAGGAAATATTGGACGGACTTGCAGGGTGGCTGAAGACAGAGAGGGTGGGAGATGTACTTGCAGCGACAGGGGATAGATTCGTGTGGAGGGCCATGATCGCCAACACCATGCGGTAGAGCACATGATGATGATTAACGAAATTTAAGTCAAATTTGTTGACTCGTGAGGTAATCGCGAAAGCTAAAGTTCTGGAAATCATTGCTCAAAGTTCAAGATCACGTGGACCAGAAAAAGTGCCTAAAATCAGCACCTTTTTAGTAAGGTTTGTGAATAGCCAGTTCTCAGACATTTTTAGCGATGTCTTAAGTCAGTTTTCATATTTATGACAGTCTTTTCATTTCCTCATTTTATTTCAGTTATATGATGCCTCTTCAAGGTCAAAGTGGTCTCAAAAATCATAAAAGCTAGATTTTTTCCTCGAATATTTTCGTTCATCAAAAGAACCAATGTTACAATTGCTTGGTCATCTTTTTGGGGTTTTCTTTTTGTTGCATTGTTTTGTGTTGATTTCTTCTTCTTCTCATCTCTCTCTCTCTCCCTCCCTCCCCCTCCCTCCCTCCCCCTCTCTCTCTCTGTTCTTTTCTTCTCTCTGATTTCTTTCATTTACAGTTTGTTATTTTCTGTTGTTTTCAACAACAGCAGATATGTAAGTTGGCCTACATGTTAATCTACATATCATTGGAAAATTAAAGTTTAGTTCATTTCATTTCATCTCTCTCTCTCTTTCTCTCTCTCCCTCTCTCTATCTCTCTCCTCTCTCTATCTCTCTCCCTCTCTCTCTCTCCTTCTGTCTCTCTCTCCTTCTCTGTCTCTGTTACTGTAAACAAATGTCATGTGTATAGAATAGCAACGGCAAGTTTGAAAAATGGCTTCTAGCCAATAGCTTTTACCGTTGGAAAATAAAGCATCATTGTCATTGTCATTGTCTCTCTCTCGTCTCCTGTTTTGTCTCATTTTCACTCTCTCTCTCTCCCAATTCTCTCTCACTCTCACTCTCACTCTCCCGTCTCCTCTCTTTCACTCTCTCACTCTCTCCTCTCTCTCTCTCCTCTCTCACTCTCTCTCTCATTCTCTCTGTCTCTGTCTTTCTCTCTCTCTCTCTCCCCTACCTCTCCCCTTCGCTCTCCCTCTCTCTCTCTCTCTCCTCTCTCTCTCTCTGTTCTCATTTTATCATAGACTTGTCAAACATCACTGACTCATCCTTGTTGCGTATATGTACCCACGCATGCACATAAAGGGGCTGTTTCATTCCACACGGGTGGTATGTGTCTCTTGCAGAGACAAACATCGTGTGATAGCCTTCCCTGCCAGACATGACACAACACTTTTCCTCTCTCTGTGTCTGTCTGTCTCTGTCTGTCTGTTTGTCTGTCTGTCTCTTTCTGTCTGTCTGTCTCTGTGTCTGTCTGTCTCTGTCTGTCTGTCTCTCTCCTCTCTCTGTCTGTCTCTGTCTGTCTCTCTCTGACTGTCTGTCTGTCAGTCTCTCTCTGTCTGTCTGTCTGTCTCTCTCACCCTCTCCCTCTCTCTGTCTGTCTCTGTCTGTCTGTCTGTCTCTCTGTCTGTCCCTCTCCCTCTCTCTCTCCCTGTCTGTCTGTCTCTGTCTGTCTGTCTGTCTGTCTGTCTCTCTGTCTGTCTCTCCCTATCTCTCTCCCTGTCTGTCTGTCTGTCTCTCTGTCTGTCTGACTGTCTATTTCTGTCTGTCTGTCTGCCTCGCCCTCTCCCTCTCTCTGTCTGTCTGTCTGTCTCTCTGTCTGTCTGCCTGTCTGTCTCTCTCTCTGTCTCTCTCTATCTCTATCTCTCTG
>CM060313.1:46686563-46691563 GCA_030674185.1 Monoplex corrugatus
GAGTCAAAGGGTTAAACGCCTCCAGTTTTGTTTGTTTTTTGTTGTTTGCTTTGTTGTTTGTTGTTTGCTTGTTGTTGTGTTTGTTTGTTTGCTTGTTGTTTCTTGTTTGTTTGTTTGTTGTTTGCTTGTTTGTTTGCTTTTGTTTGTTTGCTTGTTTGCTTGTTTGTTTGTTTGTTGTTTGTTTGTTTGCTTGTTTGTTTGTTTGTTGTTTGCTTGTTTGTTTGTTTGTTTGCTTGTTTGTTTGTTTGTTTGTCTTGTTTCTTTTGCTTGTTTGTTTGCTTTGCTTGTTGTTGCTTGTTTGTTGTTTCTTGCTTGTTTGTTTGCTTGCTTGTTGCTTGCTTGTTTGTTGTTTGCTTGTTTGTTTGCTTGTTGTTGCTTTGCTTGTTGTTGTTTGTTTGCTTGTTTGTTTTGCTTGCTTTCTTGTCTTGTTTGCTTGCTTGCTTGCTTGTTTTGTTTGTTGTTTTGTTTGTTTGTTTGCTTGCTTGCTTGCTGGTTTTCTGTTCGCTCAGTTACGCATCCCGTTCTTCTAGTTTAAATTTCCTCAGGACCTGAATGGCACCGCTTACTTTTCCTTTCCCTCCTCTTCCCCCTTCCCCGCCACTCCACATCCCCCCTCACGCTTCTCAACCTGTCGCCTTGTTTCTCAGTGTGCATGTACGGAATTGTGTAGATTAGCTCTTTATACTCCGCACCCTATCCACCAACTGCAAAAAAAGAATAAGAAATTAACCTTTGACTCCCTGACTCTATCCACCAGCTTTGCACAAGCTGTTGAATAGGTTGAGGGATCCAATGGGTTAAGTTTTTTTGCTTTGCTAGCATGGTGGTAAATGGATCTGGTGGACAGGGCGCGTGAGTCAAAGGGTTAAGTTTTTTGCTTTGCTAGCATGGTTGACAATGCAGGGTGCTGGTGGACATGGTGAGGGTGCCGGAGTAAAAGGTTAAGTTTTTTGCTTTTGATGGATGGTTGACAATGCAGGATGCTGGTTGGTAGACAGGGTGCGGTAGTCAAAGGGTTATGTTTTTGCTTTGCTTAGCATGGTTGACAATGCAGAATGCTGGTGGGTGGACAGGGTGAGGGAATCAAAGGGTTAAGTTTTTTGCTTTGCTAGCATGGTCGATAATGCAGGATGCGGGTGGACATGGTGAGGGAGTCAAAGGGTTAAGTTTTTGCTTTGCTAGCATGGTGACGATGCAGAGATGTTGGTGGGTGGACAGGTCGCGGAAGTCAAAGGGTTCAGTGTTTTGCTTTGCTAGCATGGTTGACATACAGAATGCTGGTGAGTCAAAAGGGTTGATATATTGCCCCTTCCTCATCCACCATCCACTCCCCAAAACTCTGTCTCTTCCCTAATGTGCATGTAGTAGCCCTGATATGGCTCTAGTGGTCGGCTGGGCCATAAGCAATATGAACTATGTGCATGTAGGTAACTGTGCAGATTACTATTATACTCATTTAAACGAATGCATTTATTTCGTGTCACAAGAGTTCTACACTTTTGCTTCAGGATTCTCATCAGGTTCTAAGACGGACTGAAGAACCTCCCCCCCCACCCTCTCTATCTCTTCCACGCTACTCCACGTTATCTATTGTGACTGAAAGTCGTTGTTTACACGCACGCAGGCACGCACGCACGCATGCACGCGCGCAAGCATGCACACACACAACGCACACACTCTCTCTCTTTCTCTCTCTTGGTCTCCCTCTCTGTCTCTCTCTCCCTCTGTTTCACTCTCCTTCTGTCAACTATCTCTGTCTCTTTGTCTGACTGCCTGTCTGTCTGTCTGTCTTCTCTCTGTCTCTCTGTCTCCCCCTCTCTCTCTCTCTCATGCACACTCACCGAGTAAAAAAAACAACAACAAACAAACACCGAGAGAGCTATTCTTTCACAAGTGTCAGTTTGCTCGACAACTGACTGACAGCACTCTTTTACATACACAGAAACGAATGCACACAGCACACAACACAACACAACACAACACAACACAACACAACACAACACAACACAACAACACAACACACACACACAGCACAACACAACAAACGCAACACACAACACAACAGAAGGGGGGAGAGGAGACATAAGCAAAGAGAAAGAAAACACACACACACACATACACCACACACACACAACACACACACACACAACACACACACACATACACAGACACACATATACACAGAGGAAGAGAGGGTGGTGAGGAAGGAGAGAAAGAGAGAGAAAGGAGAGAAGGAGAAGACAGACAGACAGAGACAGACAAACAAACAGAGACAGAGAGGGGAGGAGACATAAGCAAAGAGAAAGACATACACACACACACACACACACACACACACACACACACACACACACACACACACACACACACACACACAACACACACACAACACACCACACACACACACACACACATAAACATACACAGAGGGAGAGAGGGGGGGAGAGAGAAGGAGAAAGAGAAAGAAGAGAGAGAGGAGGAGACATAGAGAGAGAGGGAGACAGAGAGAGACAGAGAGAGAAGAGAGAGAGACAGAGAGAGACAGACACAGAGAGAGAGACAGAAGGGGGCATACACAAGCACACAGAGAAAAAACAAGATCTGCGGAAGAGAGGGAGGGGGTGTTTCAAAAATCTAAAGCGTGCACCTGACATTTGTAGCTTGGCGCGCTAATTGGTGTCAATTTCTAATCCCCAGGTAGAACGGCGAGAAGATATTTCAAAAATATGAAGAGGAAAAGATAGAGTAGGAAAAAAATCAGGATGGGCACACCATTTTAAGAATCTCTCTTTATAAACATAATCGTTACAGAAAATCCAGATTTTGTACTTTTCAAGGTCAAAAAATCAGGATGGGCACACCATTTTAAGAATCTCTCTTTATAAACATAATCGTTACAGAGAATCCAGATTTTGTACTTTTCAAGGTAAAAAAAATCAGAATGGGCACACCATTTTAAGAATCTCTCTTTATAAACATAATCGTTACAGAGAATCCGGGTTTTGTACTTTTCAAGGTCACTGTGACCTTGAAGAAACATGAAATAAAATGGTAAAAAGACGTGAAGTAAGGACAATGGTCGACTAGACTTGTCACAACAGTGGAAATGGAAACTAAATATTGTCAAGTTCCCTGACAAAGTGCTGTGTATGCACCGTCCCCCCAAAAATATGCTGATTTTCGGCACTTTCTGGATCCATACGAACCTTAACAACCTGGTGCCACGGCTTCCAAAATGTTGTATTTGCGATTCCACAACGATCTACACCTTTGACCTAAAATTGATGTCAACACATTCAGACATCTCCATATGCGCTGCACCCAAATCTGCCAGCAGTTATCTGGCAGACTCCCTGAGCCTGCGCAACCGCTTACGTGTTGGCAAGGTCTTGAAATGGGGAGTGGAGGGGGAGGAGGCTATGAACCAGTAAGCTGACATCACCAGAATGATGGAAACATTAAGATGGGCAGCCAAGAGGCCAGGTTTTCATGTTGCGGGTTGGGATTGAACTTGAGACATCAGATGTTGGGTCCATGGCTCTGTCAAAAGAAGTGACTAGTTCGAAAAAAAAAAGAAGGATGGGTGGAGAAGGAGGAAACCAAAAGACGTGTGTAACACTCACAGAAATAAGTTATGTAAAATAAAAGAAAGGCAAGATTCAAAGTTGTCCTGTTCTTCGTGACTGTGTGCAACAGACTAGTTCCTATAAAATATGCCGATAAACACGGACAGGAGAACATGCACCACACACACACACACACACACACAACACAACACAACACAACACACACACACACACACACACACACACACACACACACACACATACACGCACGCACACACACAACACATCCACAACACATCCACAACCACACACAACACACACACACACACACACACACACACACACACACACACACACACAACAACACACACACACACACACACACAACACATCCACAACACACACACTAAACACACATACACACACACACACACACACACACACACACACACACACACACACACACACAGACACACACACACAGAGGAACGCACGCATTTTATACACGTACACGCATTCCATAGACCTATCTGAAAAGTCTCCCGAAAGAAAGAAAGCAAGGAAGGAAAAACAGAAAAAAGAAAGAAACCAATGAATGACAGAAGTAAGGAAGGAAGGAACAAAAAACAAAGGAAGGAAGAAAGAAACAAAAGAAGGAAAGACAATAAATCACTACATACAAAACAAAGCCAAGTAAGATCAGACACACACAGATCAACGAACAGCAAAGCCCATCAATTTATTTTTTGAAGGAGATTAAATGACACGACAGACAAAGGACTTCATCAATCTCTGTGGTGTCTATTTCGGCTTGACAACAAAAGACACTTCAGGGCTAGAATGTCCTGAAACGGTTTTCCATCAGAAAACACAAATAATCCAGGTCACACCATTCTGGACTGAACTATGGCACCGAATCACAATGATCATGTTCCTACTGCTTCTGCTCTTTAACAATGACCTCTTTTCGACTCTGACTCGGAGAAAAACTGCCAGCGGCTTAATGGTCAACCCAGCTGTCAATGGGTACCTGACCTGTTCACAAATGGGGAAAGTAGAGCGGAGAGAGTTGGTAATGACTGTAGAACTTTATTTTCCAAAGGTCGTAGTTATTAGCTGAATGGGTGTTTTTTTTCCAAACTCTCCCTTGCTTACATGCCGGGTGTTTTCATGTTTCCATAAGCCAGCATGCATCATGTCTTAAAGGATCTTTAACGTGCATCATCATCATCATCATCATCATCATCATCATGTGTCCTGCAGCATGGCGTTGGCGATCATGGCCCTCCATACGAATCTATCCCTTGTCGCCGCAAATACATCTTCCACCCTCTCTGTCCTCAGCCAGTCCGTCCAATACGTATTTTCTCCCTGGGCCTACCTGGTGTTCTCTTTCCCTCCAGCATTCCTGTTGTAGCCAGGTGCTGTAATTCC
>CM060313.1:46699063-46706563 GCA_030674185.1 Monoplex corrugatus
TCACGATTTTCGGCGGCCGTGGGGTGTTTAGCGTGCGCCGGCAAGAAGGCACACAGGTCTGTCTAGTTTTTCGTCCCCTTCCGAAGGACTAGCCGTTCAGTTCGATTTTCCGGTCAAACTGAGGAGAAAAGTAGAGACCTCAACGGGAAACGAACCCTGGAACCTCGAGTTTAGTGATTGGCAGACGAACGTCTGAATCATTCTGCTACTCTTCTCCCTTTAGCGGTCCCGTTTCCATCTGAATTTCAAACTGCTGGCATATTTGGGTGGAGCGCTGATGGAATTGTCCAAGTGCAAGGAAGCCCTCTTGAACTAACTTCGGAGTCATGATTCCATTTTCAACAAATTCAAGATCACAGAAAGAGTGCCAAAGTCTGCAGTCAAACAGAATATTATGATAGCTTGACTATCGGCTCCACCCCAACCCCTTCTCCTTCCGGCAAATGAGATCGTTGATGTGATTTTAGTTTTTGATAGGGAGATGGAAAGCCAGCAGGATGCAATGTGTAATTTACTTATGTGGAAGGTGCCTCAAGTTTTTTGACACGAAATCCCTTCAGAATCAAACTTTCTTGTCTCTTTTCCCCCATTTCTCTCTCAGCCGTCGACTTGTATGTATGTCCATGTCCATATCCCCGTAAAATGCATCGGGTTGCCATCTTCTTATTTTTTTTTTTTTTTTTTTTGTTAACTTTTTTTAATTTCTTTTTGTTTCACAACAAACGGACATCTAACATACAATGTCGCAACGAAGAATGACAATTTTTCACACATATGAAAAGACAACGTTGACACATGAATTCCACACAGTATACAGAATATACACAATGATATTTTATACTTTAGAACTTTAAAAAATGAACATTAACATTTAGCACATAATTATCAACATTTCCCCTATGAATCCGTTACTCCTTCTTTATTTGGCTATCAACATGGTCAAGACATGTCTGGCCATGGTTGTGGCCGGTGTTTGTCTCACTTCCTGTCGTCTGCCATGGAGCTTGGTGGTCAGAGGAGTTGTAGTCGGCTATGTCTTCTGTCTCTTTCACTTGATACCGGCGACATCGCTGCCATGTGTGTGCAGCTGTCTGGTCTTAGTGAACACAGGATGGACGTTCAACAGCATTCAAGAAGATGAAAAGCATTCTTACCAACAAATGCCTATCGATTAACATCAGGAAGATAGTTGTTCAATGTTACATAGAACCGATGCTGTTGCACGGTTGTGAGGCGTGGACAGTCAACACGCAAAGCCAGAACAAGATTGAGGCAGCCGAAATGTGGTTTCTGAGAAGAATGTTGCGAGTTCCATGGACAGTAAAGAAAACAAACAAGAAACTCTTGAAGGAGGCAGACACAAGAAGATCATTGATAAGGAAGATTAGGAAAAGACAAGCAACATTTATAGGCCATTTTATGAGGAAAGGGGAATTAGAACACCTGGTCACAACAGGAAAAGCTGGAGGGAAAGAGAACACCGGGTAGACCCAGGGAGAATATATTGGACGGACTTGCAAGATGGCTGAGGACAGAGAGGATGGAAGATGTGTTTGCAGCGACAAGGGATAGAATTGTATGGAGAGCTATGATCGCCAACGCTATGCGGCAGGGCACATGATGATGATGATGATGATGATGATGATGATGATGATGATGATGATGATGATGATGATGATATGATGATGATGATGATGATGATGGTGATGATAATACAGGGGCAGGTTGGTGATGGCGTCAGTTTGAACTTGCGGTCCTTACGCGCGTTGAGCCCGATTGTGGCCGGTGTGGAGCCTCATCAGGACCACAAGTGCTCTTCAGGCAGAAGACAGTTGTCGTCCCTTTCCGTTCTTAGCTTAACGAATGAGCTGATGATGCTCCTCTTCTCGCTGTAGCTGACGCTGTTGTCTGGTTGGTCTTACTGGGATCCTCATTCTGCTAGATCATCTGGTATTCCACAGTGAGGGGGGATTCATGGGATAACCACTCTTCTGGTTCTTCTGATTTGCTAGAAGGTCTTGGCCAGATAGCGGAGGGGGGGGGGGAGGGGGCGGGGGGAGCTTGTCATTGTAGAGAGCTGTCCTATTTTCTGTGCCACATTAATTGCAAAAGAATCTGAGATTTTGTTTCACAATGCTGTGATATTGATGACGATGAGGATGATAATCATGATGCTGTGGAGTTCCACTCTGGGTTGAGACTGCGTAACAGGGCTGTACTCAATGCTAACTTTTATAATGTATCCTGGCATTAACGAAGCCTGAGAGATGCCGATACATGCGGTTTTGGTCAAGAAAATTGAGCAACAGCCCCAATGACATAGTGAATTAGATACTGCTCGATTGTGTGGTCCCAGTCTTGCCATCACTATCAGGTTGAACGCAGAGCAGGAGCCGGTTGGGCCTGAAACAATGATGCTGACAGGACTGATGGGGATTCAAACCCGCGACCTTCCAGTTGTAAGCCCGTTATGTTAACCACTGTGCCACGACAACTGGTGTTGATCCTATTGTTCCGCTTTTGGAGTAAAAGGCAAGGACGCCAGAAGTTGCCCAGTCCCCAAGGGACGTGGCTGTCTCTGTGAAGGAACGTCTCTGTAATTTACTTTAGCACGTGATACTCGGAGAGCAAAGTCCTTCACGTCTTTGCCCCCCCCCCCACTCCCCCTTGTTTCTTTAGTTTATACGATATATTTTACCCTGTAAAAATTTGCTATTCCTGCGAGTCGCTTGTGTCTTTTGATGGAGCTGTGGGATCAAGATCTGATATCTTGAGTTCAGTCTCAGTCCAAAACATTAAACAAAACAACAACAACAACAACAACAACAACAACACAACAGCAACAACAACAAGATCTGGATTATTGGATCAAAAGATGCCCCACAACCGAGTACATGCGGTGGCAACTATTCGAGGAGGACAGCGGGAGGCTGGAGTGCCTCAACAAGTGTCCAGTGAAGGCGGTGGATCTGGTAAGGAGAACGCTTCTTGGATCTCGACAACAGCAATGATGTCACCCATTTCCACACACGCTCACAGAAAAACATAAACAACAACAACAACAACAACAACAACAAGATCTGGCTTATTGGATCCAAAGATGCCCCACGACCGAGTACATGCGGTGGCAACTATTCGAAGAGGACAGCGGGAGGCTGGAGTGCCTCAACAAGTGTCCAGTGAAGGCGGTGGATCTGGCAAGGAGAATGCTCCTTGGATCTCGACAACAGCAATGATGTCACCCATTTCCACACACGCTCACAGAAAAACAACAACAACAACAAAACTGGCCTGTTCGTTGTCCATCTTAATGTTTCCATCGTTCTGGTGATGTCAGCTCCATAGGTCCCTCTCATCCCCCCTGTCCCCATTTCAAGACCATGCCAGCGTAAAGTGTTTTTGCGAAAGCTCAGGGAATTTGCCAGATAACAGCTGGCAGATATGGTTGGAGCGCATATGAAACTGTCCAAGTACGACGAATTCCTTTTGAACAAATTCCGAACAAATTCTAACGAAATGTATCGTTCTACCTGCTTACATTTATTTCTTAAAGCTTCAACGTGAATATTACCGTTGGGATGCTTGATTGTGGACGTCAGCAGGGAAACCCACTTGGCAGTGTGCTAAAACTGCAACTGACGACAAAAGCAGTAAAGTAACGGTAGCAACGACAATAACAACAAATGTGCAATTTGTTCAGTGGACAGACTGTGAACCCAAGATTTCTACAACTTGTAGAAATCAATTGAAGAACAGCAAAATGGCAACCGTTTGAAAGGAAGAAGGCAGAGGCAACGCAAAAGAAGCCTTCTGATTGGTCAGTTTGTATTCATTTTATAGATCGGACAGTATGCAGCGGGAGATATGCATGAAGCCACGATCGTGGCTCATCGTGTGGGCGGTAAAGGCACGATCGTGGCTCATCGTGCTAAACCAGATTTTTTTAAAGTCTTGGTTTGAGTTCCCGTCCAGCAGCAGAAACACAAGCGTAGTTATAAATGTCAGTGGAGAGATTGTTAGCCTGAGACAGAAAAGCCTTCGGAGGGGCAGGGGTTGTTTTGTATGAGAGTAGAGTGGTCCCAAAATTCATCATTAGCAATGAGAGATCCAAATCAGAAATCCTCTCGAGGGCAGCAAAGACAACATCAGCACTGTCCAGGCTGAAACCTGTATTGAAGGACGAGAACATCATAAAACACACGATCAGGCTGTTAAGTACACTGGTATATTCCATTTTTCTGTATGCATCTGAGACATGGACCTTTACAGCGGATTTGTAAAGATGAATCCAATCTATGGGAACGAGATATTATGGCAAGATACTAAACATCACACACACAGATCATATCACCAAAGAACAAGTGCACCAAACCATCAAGCAGCACACTGGACCATATGAAGATCTGCTGACTTCAGTTAAGAAAAGAAAACTACGTTAGTATGGCCATGTAACAAAATCCAGTGGCCCTGTGTAATTCAGTCCTCCTGGGAACTGTTGAAGAAGGGAGACGAAGGGAAAGACAGAAAAAAAAAACCTGATGGACTGTCAGTATTGCGGAATGGACAAAAAACTCGTTTGCAGAGACCCAGGCTTTGGCACACAAGCAACAGAGCTGGAGAAATGTGGTGAATGAATTGATATGCTTGGATAGGGAACGCTCGCAGGAGCTCTAGTCTTCCTCAGAAGAAAAAGAAGAAAAAGACTCCCTTTCCATTCTGTCTGTCTGCCTGACTGTCTGTCTGTCTCTCTCCCCCCTCTCTCTCTCTCTTTCTCTCTCTCCCTTTCTCTCTCTTTCTTGCTCTCGCTCTCTCTGTCTCTCTATCTCTGTCTCTCTCCCTCTCTCTGTGTCTTTCTCTACCTCTCCCCCCCCCTCTATCTCTCGCTCTCTCTGTCTCTCTATCTTTCTCTCTCTCTCTCTTTCACTTTTTCTCTCTCTCTCTCTCTTGGTCTCTCTGTCTCTCTATCTCTGCCTCTCTCTATCTGTCTCTGCCTCTCTCTGTCTCTGTCTCTCTGTTTCTCTCTCTCTCTCGCTCTCCATCTTTCAGATTGTGGTCTGATGGAGCAAAGACACACCAAGTAGCCCTTTCTTCCCCATGAGATTCGCTGTCTTCGTAAGGGAAGCCCCAGAACTGTCTCACTAACCGGTTTTTGCACGTAATGCTTGGCGGACAGAGCGCCCTCGCGTCTTCGTTACCCGTCTTCCGTTAACCCTTTGACTCCCGTATCCTGTTTACCTGCATCCTGCATTGCCCACTATGCTAGCAAAGCCAAAACTTAACCCTTTGACTCCCGCACCCTGTCCACCAGCATCCTGCGTTGCCAACCGTGCAAGCAAAGCAAGAACTTAACCCTATGACTCCCGCACCCTGTCCACCAGCATCCTGCGTTGTCAACCGTGCAAGCAAAGCAAGAACTTAACCCTTGGACTCCCGCACCCTGTCCACCAGCATCCTGCATTGCCGACCATGCTGGCAAAGCAAAAACGTAACCCTTTGACTCCAGCACCATGTCCACCAGCATCCCACATTGCCAACCATGCTAGCAAAGTCAAAACTTAATCCTTTGACTAGCTGATGGATAGGGTGAGGGAGTCAAAACATTAAGCTTTTGCAATTGATGGATAGGGTGCGGGAGTCGGAGGGTTAAAATACAGAGTTTTCTGATCAAATTGTCGGTTGTTAGCAAAAATGAAGTCTATACATGTGCCAGAACGAGATGTTTGATAGTATGGATGGTATCTCGCTCATTCGGTTGTTTACTTATTCCTTCATTCTCTTAATCAATCAATTCATCACTCAATAAATCATTATTCTTTCTATCTATCGATTTTGTGTATCAAGCCACTTAATTATTGAATTAATCATTTAATGATTCATATAATTCAATTAATTACTGAATAAATAATTACATATCCATCTATCGATTCTGTGTAACAATCTCATTAAATTATTCAATTAATTATCCAGTGAATCATATAATTCAATGAATCAATCAATAAATCGTTGTTCTATCTATCTGTCTTTCAGTCTATCTATCTATCTATCTATCTATCTGTCTATCCATCTATCTATCTATCTATCTATTTATCTATCTGTCTATCTATCCATCTATCTATCTATCTATCGATCGATCTATCTCTCTATCTATCTATCTGTCTGTCTGTCTGTCTATATATATATCTATCTGTCTGTCCATCTGTCTTTCAGTCTATCTATCTATCTATCTATCTGTCTGTCTATCTGTCTATCTATCTGTCTATCTATCTATCTGTCTTTCTGTCTATCTGTCTGTCTATCTGTCTATCTATCTATCCATCTATCTAGCTAGCTAGCTAGCTATCTGTCTGTCTGTCTATCTATCTATCTATCTACTATCTATCTGTCTATCTATCCATCCATCTATCTAGCTAGCTAGCTAGCTATCTGTATGTCTGTCTATCTGTCTGTCTATCTGTCTGTCTATGTCTCTATGTCTCATTTTCTATCTATCTATCTATCTATCAATATCTATCTATCTATCTATTTATTATTATCTATCTATCTATCTATCTGTCTATCTGTCGATAAATCGATCGATCTGTGTATCAAGTTTGCCCACTTATTCAGTTAATAGTTCAATGAATCATATTCAATTAATTAGTCAATAAATAATTATTCTATCAGTCTATCGATTCTACGTATCAAGCTTGCCCAGTTGTTCAGTTGATCATTCAGTGCATTATATAATTCAATTAATTACTCAATAAATGATTAATCTATCCATCTATCGATTCTGTGCATCAATCTCACTAAATTATTTAATCATTCAATTCATCACTCAATAAATTACTATTCTATACCTATCGATTCAGTGTATCAAGCTCATTAAATTATTCAACTGATTATTCAGTGAATCATTAGATTCAATTAATTACTCAATAAACGATTGCTGTATCTATCGATTCTCTGTATCAGGCTTACTCAATTATTCACGTAGTTGTTCAATGAATCATAATGAATTAATTACTCAATAAATCATCATTCTGTCTACTGATACTATGTGTAAGCTCATTATGCTATGCTGTCTATTTACAGATATACCATGTATCCAGCTTACTCAATTATTCAATTAATCCTTCAATGAATCATATCATTGAATTAGTGACTCAGTAAACCATTATCTTGTCTATCTATCAAAACTACATATCACACTGACTAAATTATTCAATTAATCATTCATTGTAATCTTTTTTTTTTCTTTTTGTTTTGTTTTGCATATTTACCGATTCTATCTATCGATCAGTATTACAGTTTCAAAGAATCAACAAGAACAACAAGGCCTACAGTAACGACGATGACAACAACAACAACAACAACAGCAACAACAGCAACAACAACAGCAACAACAACAACATCAACAACAACAACAATAACAGCAGCAACAACAACACACACACACATACACACACACACACAACCCATCTAATATCACTTATAGTGAAAAGACTTTAAATCAAAGAA
>CM060313.1:46711563-46726563 GCA_030674185.1 Monoplex corrugatus
GGTACTGATTGGGGATTCGATCCCACAATCTTCCAGTCGGTAGTCCGTTGTGCTAACCACTGTGCCAAGGCGACTGGTTGTAGGGTAATCTTCTGTCTTGGAGTTCTTTTTCCGGTTTCGACCTCTTGCGTGACCGTGTTTTGGTTTCAGTTTCAGTTTCAGTTTTTCAAGATGACGTCTCTCTCCGCTCGGAACGAATTAAAAAATGCATTAACGTCACAGGTGTCATGTGTATGGTGATCATGCGTGACCAGGATGGTACATAAGTCAAATCTCTCTATGCTTCTCGGTAAAAACAAATTCTTAACCGTTTTACTCTCCGCACCTATCCACCAACAGCAAAAACTTGACCCTTTGATTTCCCGCACTCTATCCACCAGCTGCAAAAAATAGCTTAACCCCTTTGATTACCCGCACCCTATCCACCAACTGCAAAAACTTAACACTTTGACTCCCTCACCCAGCTTCCTGCAGGATGTTGGTGGATAAGGTGACGATGTGTGGTGTGTGTGTGTGTGTGTGTGTGTGTGTGTGTGTGTGTGTGTGTGTGTGTGTGTGTGTGTGTGTGTGTGTGAATCTGTGTGTGAATCTGTGTGTGTGTGTATATATGTGTGTGTGAATCTGTGTGTGTGTGTGTGCGCGTGTGTGTGTGGGTGAGTGTGTGTGTGTGTGTGTCAGTGTGTGTGTGTGTGTATGTGTTGTGTGTGTGAATGTGTGTGTGTTTGTGAGTGTGTGTGTGTGTGCGTGAGTGTGTGTGTGTGTGTGTGTGTGAGTGTGTATATGTATGTGTGTGTGTGTGTGTGTGTATGAGTGTGTATATGTATGTGTGTGTGTGTGTGTGTGTACTACCAAACATCAGACACACTGATCATATCACCAATGAACAAGTGCACCAAACCATCAAGCAATACACGGGACAATATGAAGATCTGCTGACTTCAGTTAAGAAAAGAAAACTACGTTGGTATGGCCATGTAACAAGAGTTAATGGTCTTGCTATATCAGTTCTTCAGAGAGCTGTTGGAGGAGCAGGACCGAGGGAAAGACAGAGAAAAAAGGACTGACAACATTGCGGAATGGACAGAGAAACCAGTTGCACATACCCAGGCTTTGGCACACAACCGACAGAACTGGAGGAATATGATGAAGTGTTCTTTAGTACGGTGCTCGATTGTGACTCCATGGGAGAAGTACGTTTTAAGAAACGTATGAATAATTCCGTGTGTTGTAATATTGATTCAGACTGGATTACACCGAGGTCGTATTGGAAAACCCGTAGGCACATGAATAATTTTGTCGGTTTTAATTCTGATTCAAAATAGATGGACTGTCTCACGTATTGGAAAGCACACAGGCGCATAAATAAAATTGTTTCGTTGGCCTTTCTGTACTTGGAGAGTGGAAAAGCCACATTTACCACCAGATGTAGGCTGACCAAGGAGACAACGAAAGAAAGAAAAAAAGAAGAAGAAGAAGAAGAAGGAAGAAGAAGAAGAAGAAGAAGAATGCGAAGAAGAAGAAGAAGGAAGAAAGCGAAGAAGAAGCGAAGAAGAAGAAGAAGAAGAAGAAGAAGAAGAAGAAGAATGCGAAGAAGAAGAATGCGAAGAAGAAGAATGCGAAGAGAAGAAGAAGAAGAAGAAGAAGAAGAAGAAGAAGAAGAAGAAGAAGAAGAAGAAGAAGAAGAAGAAGAAGAAGAAGAAGAAGAAGAAGAAGAAAGAAGAAGAAGAAGAAGAAGAAGAAGAAGAAGAAGAAGAAGAAGAAGAAGAAGAAGAAGAAGAAGAAGAAGAAGAAGAAGAAGAAGAAGAAGAAGAAGAAGAAGAAGAAGAAGAAGAAGAAGAAGAAGAAGAAGAAGAAAGAAGAAGAAGAAGAAGAAGAAGAAGAAGAAGAAGAAGAAGAAAGAAGAAGAAGAAGAAGAAGAAGAGAAGAAAAAGAATTCTTTCTAATCAAAACAGTCTCTTTCGTTTGGCAGATCACGCAAGCGCATGAATAATGTTATTTCATGTCATTCTGATTCAAAACAGCTGGATTTCCAGGGAAACATTCCCTTAGGACTATCTGCTAAAGTGATCCTGTGATTGTTATTGTTATTGTCATTGTTTAAAGCCATCCGACTGCATAGAGCCATATCAGGGCTGTAATCATCTCAAAAAGTACACTATACCTCGGTAGATAAAAAAAAAAAAAAACACCTGGAAAAGAAAATTCAGTACACGTATCAATACATTCGTGCATGTAATCCATGGAGATGCCCACAGCATTGACCACTCCGTCCGATTTTCACACAGGGTTGCATATATAAAAAAAGCAAACATATATATATATAAAACAGGCCTAAATAACCTAAAATTGCTTCTACACATCATATTTCCTTAGAATCAAAAATGTACTGAATACATGTACCCAGTTATCAATCTTTAGAGAAAGTATAAAAGACTTTATAGAAAACATACAGGTGAATGGACCAGCAAGGCAGAAAATGAGAGGAAGAGATGACAGTAAGAAAAGGAGCAAGGCAGAAACAAAGAGAGTGACAGAAAAGAGGAAATTTCCAGCACAGAATTTTCAAAAGGTGGGGATATCATTTATACTGAAAGTCCTCAGCACCCCATGGGGAAAGTGATCCCATTACCAAGGAGAGTCACAATTCTTTAAATCCTTCTCCCCACTCCGCTACCCATTTCGACCTATACATTTTTGAGTAAATTGGTGATATTCAATATCAATCATCAGAGAGATGTTTGTCTGTCTGTACCTGTGTATGTGTTTAGAAGTGTTTGTATGCGTGTATGCGTACATGTAACTATGCATTATGCGTGTGAAAAATGAGATGTGTCAGCAAGGAAGTCTCAGCTATTTCCAGGTAATTTTTTTTAGGATCATTGCACTCAGGGAGGTTATCTTTGTGATCAACTTTTTTTTTGTCCTATTTATTATGCCACCTTAATGACCACAGACGCTGGCACAGATTTGTTTTGTTTTGTTTTGTTTCTTACAATGTGATGATGATGATGTCAATGAAGATGAGATTCATGCTGCTATGGAGTTCCATCTAGGATTGAGACTGCATGACAGGGCTGTACTCTATGCTTACAATCATGGTATATCCTGGCGCTAACCAGGCCCGAGAGATAATAGATACCTGCGGTGCTGGTTAGAAGACTTGAGCAACATCCTCAATGACGCATCCGTGAAGTGGCAGAGACTCGACTGTGTGGTCCCAGTCTTCCCAATGAGCCCATAGCACGCCCAACTCTGGGTAGGAGCCGGTTAGAGCCGAAAAAAACCCCACAATGATACATTTTTGAAGCTACCGATGGGGATTTGAACCCACAACCTTCCAGTCAGTAGTCCATTGCGTTAACCACTACACCACGGCGACTGGTATTACCGGGTAGATTTTTACCAACTTTGTATCATATGACCGTTTCAATGACTGGTCAAAATCAGCTGGAGAAGTAGGCAGTGTCTAGTCGGCAGACAGAAATATTCTGTTTGAAGTTCAAAGGGTTAAGTTTTTGCTATGCTAGCATGGTTGACAATGCAGTATGCTGGTGGACAGGGTGAGGGAGTCAAAGGGTTAAGTTTTTCATCGCACTCCAACAATTCCATTATTACCATTATCAATGTCACCCTTTTCATCATCATCATCTACGTCATCATCATCATCGTCGTCGTCATCATGATCATGATCAGCACTATCGTCATTATTATCATCATCACCACCATCATCATCATCACTATTATTGTTATCATTATCATCATTTTATTTTTGTTATTATTATATAATAATTATCATTCTTATCGATAATAGTAGCAGCAGTAGTAGTAGTAGTAATAGTAGTAGTAGTAGTAGTAGCAGTAGCAGCAGCAGTAGTAGTAGTAGGAGTAGTAGCAGTAGTATTGCGATCACATTATTATCATTGTTATCATTATCATTTTTCTTGTTATTCTTATCAGTTCTATTATTATTATGGCTCTTATCGCTGATATCATTAATTGTTGTTCTCATCACTGTCATGACTGTCATTATCCTTTTGTCACAATTTTTGTTCTCACCACTATCGTTATCGTTGTTGTCATTATCGTTATTTCTTTCAGTGTTTCTAAACCTACATAATAATAATAATAATAATTACAATATTTATATAGCGCAAAATCTTGATAAAATCAAATCTAAGCGCTGAAGCAGACACTCACGCACGCACGCACACACACACACACACACACACACACACACGCGCGCGCGCGCGCGCATGGCTATAAATGGGGAGAAAGAATAAAAGCAATAAAAGCAAGAATAAAAGCAATGGAAAATTATAGAGAGCATAGCATATACAATTATATATTATAGCCATGTGATTCCCCTCCGAGCGGAGACAGGCTGCAGAGGGGGGGGGGGGGGGGTGTTGAGTGAGGTTAGGATTTTATGCGGAGGAGAAAGGTGAGTTTTGAGAGCGGACTTGAAGGTGACAAAAGTAGGTTGCTGACGGACTGAGAGAGGAAGTTTGTTCCAGGAGAGTGGACCAGAAACAGAGAAGGCTCGTGGACCATAGGTATTGAGCTTAGTGCGTGGAAAGCGAAAAGTCAGAGGATCGGAGGCAGAGCGGAGGGTACGTGAGGGAAGATAGATCTCAAGTAGGCTTGACAGGTAATCGGGGGCTGCGTTATTGAGGCTTTTGTAGCACATGGTGTCTAGTTTGTACTGTATGCGCTTTGATACAGGGAGCCAGTGAAGTTGTACCAGGAGAGGAGATATGTGGTCAGCTTTTTTCTTTTTGAGTACAAGGCGTACAGCATTGTTTTCAATGCGCTGTAGGATGTGAATGGTGGAGGCAGGAAGACCAGACAGGAGTGAATTGCAATAGTCAATGCGAGACATTATGAAGGAGAGAAATAGCCAGCAGAATCAGCCAAGCCAAAACAGTATTCAAGAAGATGAAAAGGATTCTTACCAACAATTCAGTTAACATCAGGAAGAGACTTCTAGAAAATTATGTAGAACTGATAATGTTATAAGGTTGTGAGTCGTGGACAGTCAATACGCAAAAGCCAGAACAAGATTGAGGCAGCCGAAATGTGGTTTCTAAAAAGAATGTTGAGAGTTCCGTGGACAGCAAAGAAAACAAACGAGACAGTCTTGATGGAGGCAGACACAAGAAGATCATTGATAAGGAAGATTAGGAAAAGACACCAGGTAGACCTAGGGAGAAGAACGGACTTGCAGGGTGGCTGAGGACAGAGAGGGTGGAAGATGTACTTGCGGCAACAAGGGATAGATGCATATGGAGGGCCATGATCGCCAACGCCACGCGGCAGGGCACTTGATGATGACGATGATGCCAATCTTAATGTTTCCAGTTTCAGTTTTAGTTTCTCAAGACGACGTCTCCGCGCTCGGAACGAATTCCGTATGTACTAACGTCACAGGTGCCATGTGTACGGTGATCATGGCACAAGCCTTAAGCCTGCACATAAACCCATGAGCTGGCCAGGATGTTTCCAACATTCAGGTGGTGTCAGCTTAGTGTTTCATAGGTCGCTTTCGCCCCCTCTTTCCCCATTTCAAGACCTTTCCAGCGCAAAAGGTTTTGCACAGGCTCAGGGAATTTGCCAGATAATTGCTGGCAAGCTTAGATGGAGCCCATATGGAATTGTTTGAGTGCGATGAATCTTGAACCAAACTTCTAACTCCATGACAGCCAAAATGGATTTTACAATTGAATGGTTTACAGTTCACGTGTCTACATGTCTTCTTGGTGATTCTTAACCCCTTGACTCCCGCACCCTGTCCACCATCTGCAAAAACTTAACCTTTGACTCCCTCACCCTATCCACCAGCTGCAAAAACTTAACCCCTTGACTCCCTTACCCTGTCCACCTGCTGCAAAAACTTAACCCTTTGACTCCCTCACCCTGTCCACCAGCTGCAAAAACTTAACCCCTTGACTCCCTCACCCAGGAAGATGGTGAATGGAATGAGGGCATCAAAGGGTTTAAGTTTTTGCTTTGCCAAAATGCTTGACAATGCAGGATGCTGATGGACAGGGTGCTGAGTCAAAAGGGGTTAAAACAAATGTTGACAGTCTGAATCAGAGGAATGGATTTCCACATCTACATTGAAGTCCATCTCAGACATCCCCATCACACGTTTTTAGGTCACGAACTCGTGTACACACAAGCCCCTGGCAGCTACAGTACATGTGTCTCTGTGGGTCTTGACGTGAATTGCTCAATGTTTGAGTTCACGTCTGAAGTGACAATCTTTCCAACGTTGTTTGGAGTTTGTTCAAGAGGGAGTCATCGCAATCGGACAATACCATATACGCTCCACCCAAAGTCTACCGGCAGTTAACTGGCAGACTCCCTGAACCTGTACAAAACTCTTTGTACTGGCAAGATCTTGAAATGGGAAGCAAGGGTGGGGTGGTGGAACAGAGGGATCTATGAAGTATTAAGCTGACACCACCAGAATGATGGAAACATTAAGACTGGCAGCGAACAGGCCAGTTTTCAATGTTACGGGCTGTGATTGAATTCCAGATATCAGATCATTCATGCACATTATTGGCTCCTTTTTAAAAAAAAATGTGTTCGTTAATACTTACGTCACTATGGTTCCTAACACTTATTTTCATGTCATAGTTTTATCAGTGTCTGTATTTGTTTGATTGAAAGTTTGATGATATTCTGTTCCTGTAAAGTACAACCAGCATGCTTTTGAAGTGGACACTGGCGCTGTACATGTATAAATACACTGATGATGATGATGATGATGATGATGATGATGATGATGATGATGATGATGATGATGATGATGATGATGATGATGATGATGATGATTCATACAAAGACACATACGTACGCAAACACACACATACGTACGCACGCACACACGCACATACAGACATATACACACGCACGCACACATACACACACACACACACACACACACACACATACACACACACACACACACACACACACACACACACACACACACACACACACACACACACACACACACACAAACCAAACCAAACCAAAAACAATAAAAAAAAGAGTGAAAATAAAAACCTCCTGGCATTCAGCAAGCATTTCCATCTTACCAGAAGACATAAATTCCACATGCAGACGAAGGAAGATCACATTTAACCCTTTGACTCCCGCACTCTGTCCACCAACGTCCTGCATTGTCAGCCATGCTAGCGAAGCAAAAAGTTAACCCTCTGACTCCCTCACCCTATCCACCAGCTTTCTGCAGGAAGCTGGTAGATACGGTGAGGGACTCAGTTAGAGAGTTAAGTTTTTGCGGTTGGCGGATAGGGTGCAGGAGTCTAAGGGTTAAACATCCGGCAGTATTTTTAACATGACGAGGGCTTTAGTCTGAGTCTGAAAATCTACAGCCGCATACTAACTTAACTCGCTCACACTGTAAAAAAGAAAAGAATTCCCTGGTGCTGAAAGCATAATATGCAACACCACTGCCAATGCAGACAGAAATGGTAGGACCACGATTTAACAGTCTGCTGGTTTCACGGGGTGACATGTGGCTGAGCGGTCCCGGGAGAGAGCAGCCAGGAGAATGGTGACTGTTGGACCGTAAAACTGGTCACCTCTGGAGGGGGCACGTGCACGGGTTTAAATCCTTCGAGAAGCCACGCCATTTAATGATCATGGCAGCGTCGGCAGTGTGTGTGTGGGTGTGTGTGTGTGTGTGTGTGTTGAGAGAGAGAGAGAGAGAGAGAGAGAGAGGGCGGGGGAAGCGGAAGGTGGGGGGGGGGGGGGGAGAGGGCTTCACCATTCCATTTTCAAGGAACAGAAAAACTGGAATGAGAAGCAGGAGAGAAAATCGGACTCTGAATTTTTAGTAACATGCTTCCCAAAAAAGACAAAATGTCTTACACAGTCAAAAGATATTTCTTCCTGCAGAAGACATATATACAGAGTTCCTGATGCATGCAGAAATGGGAGGATTACAAATGAACAGTTAGCTGGCTTTACAAGCGTTGACACGTGGCTCAGCGGTCCCAGGAGGATGGAAGCGAGGCGAGTGTTGTTGACTGTTGAACCGTGAAACTTCGTCACCTCTCCTTAGGGCATAAGTTCTATCATTCAAGAAGCGGCACAATTTGATGGGCATGGCGTCGGCTTTTTTTGTTTCTCCTTGGAGATTTCTGTTTTCTACTCCATCCGCTCATCCTCCTCTTCCGTCTTGTTCTCCTTCTCCTTCTCTGCTCTTTGGCAACAAAATTCTGAAGCAGTGTTAGGAGTAGGAATTTTTAAAACCAGTCACATCACTGACTACACCCCCCCCCCTCACTGTCATTCAACAACCAGTGCCAGAACTGGTCCCACGGACACAAAAACCAATGATAATATTTTTACAACATGCACTTAACATCGACCTACACACGATGTATCTTTTCTACTGAAAGTTTAACAAGCTTACACGATAGTTATTCTTGTTGTCACTCTCTCTTTGTTTCTGCCTTTTCCTTGCTTTCTGTCATCTCTTCCTATCATTTTCTGCCTTGCTGATCCATTCATCTTTACGTGTTCTATAAAACCTTACATATTTTCTCTTAGGATTGACAATTAGGTAATGTATTAAGTGCATTTTGGCTCTAAGGACATGTGATATGCGGAGGCGATTTTAGGTCTGTGTCCGTTTTTATATGTTTTGCATGTAGTGTCTTTATTATGTTCAAATTTGTATTCAGGTTAGTGTCTTTTTAAACTTTTGACCCCTCGCACCCTATCCACCGACTAAAAACTTAACTCTTTGACTCCCTCACCCTATCCACAGCTTCCTGTAGGAATCAAAGTGTTAAGTCTTTCTTTGCCAGCATGGTATTGGCAATGCAGGATGCTGGTGGATCAGGGTGCGGGAGTCAAAGGGTTAAATCCCACGATGTGGTGAATTGGACGGAGTGGTCAACCCCTAGGGCATTCTCCTTAGATTATGTGCTGCGAATGCCTTGATATGTGTACATAACTTTTCTTTACTTTTTTTTTTCTTTTTCCTGTTGAAGTAGTGTGTATGTTTTGAACGGTTATAGCCACCAAACAGCATCAAACGATGTGAAGCTTTTACCAACAAAATCCTATCAATATAACAATCAGGAAGAGTTCTTGAATGTTTTAGCAACCGATAATATTATCGGTTGTGAGCATTGGACAGGCTCATACAAGCAAAGCCAGAACAAGATTGAGGCAGCCGAGATGTGGTTTCTAAGAGGAATTTTGAGAGTTCCATGGACAGCAAGAAAACAAATGAGACAGTCTTGATGGCGGCAGACACAAGAAGATCATTCATAAAGATGATCAGAAAAGACCGGCAACATTTATAGGCCATTTTAGGAGGAAAGGCGAATTGGAGCACTTGGTCACAACAGGAAAGCTGGATGGAAAGAGCACCAGGTAGACCCAGGGAAAAAATACTGGACGGACTTACAGAGTGGCTGAAGACAGAGAGGGTGGAAGATGTGCTTGCGGCAACAAGGGATAGAAACAGATGGAAGGCCATGATCGCCAACGCCATGTGACAGGGCACTTGATGATGATGATGATGATGATGATGATGATGATGATGATGATAGCCCTGATACGGCTCTGCGCAATCGGCTGGGCTTTGATCAAACAAAAACAACAGTAACAGCAATCTGGTTCGTTGATTCCTGCCCAGAATGATATTTCTGTTGCTGACGCAATACCTGTGCCAATGGCCTTCTTGTGACCCATGACGGTAATTTGGGCAACAAAGGCCCATTGCAAACTATCGTGTGACAGTGCTTAGCGGCAAAAACTAGGAAAATTGTATATTTTATGGCCACGAGTATTTTATTGGTCCCAGCAAAATAAAACCGGTACTGGGGATTGGAAACTGATTTAAAAAAAAACCGGTATTCTGGTTTTGCGAATGGTCTTTACCGGTTAGTGGGATCACTCCAGTCAACAGTTTCAAAACAAAATGACCAGGCTATGTAAAAATTTGACCTTTTCTGACATTGTCAGACACTTCTGAAAATACTTGTAACTTGAAAATAATGTATGCAGTCGTGTGTGTGTGTGTGTGTGTGTGTGTGTGTGTGTGTGTGTGTGTGTGTTGTGTGTGTGTGTGTGTGTGTGTGTGTGTTGTGTGTGTGGTTGTGTGTGTGTGTGTGTGTGTGTGTGTGTGTGGTGTGTGTGTGTGTAGCTGTGTATATTATGTGTCTGTATGTGTATGTGTCTGTCTTCTTCTCTGTGCGCTTCTATTTGTGTGTGTGTGTGTGTGTGTGTGTGTGTGTGTGTGTGTGTGTGTGTGTGCGTGTGTGTGTGCGTGTATGTCTGTCGGTCTGTCTGTCTGGCTGTATGTATGTATGTATTATGTATGTATGTATATGTATGTATTATGTATGTATACAGTATGTATATGTATGTATGTATGTATGTATGTATGTATGTATCCGTGTCTTTGTCTCTCTGAGTGCGTCTGTTTGTGTTTATGTGTCTGTGTCTGTCTAACTATCTGTTTGTTTCTGTTACACGTCTGTGTCTTTGTCTGTGTGCATCTGTGTGGGTGCGTATGAGTGTGTGTGTGTGTGTGGATTGGTATGAGGTTTGTGTGTGTGTGTGTGTGTGTGTGTGTGTGTGTGTGTGTGTGGTGTGTGTGTGTGTGTGTGTGTGTGTGTGTGTGGTGTGTGTGTGTGTGTGTGTGTGTGTGTGAGTGTCTGTATTGGTTTATGTGTGTATGTGTATGTACGGCGTTAGCGCTCGTGCGCGCGCGTGTGTGTACATAGGTAGGCGTACGCATATATGTATATAATGCATCAAAGTCGTTTAACTTTTTTTTCCTCCTATCTTGCAGTATTACGCCATTCTGCACCCGATACGAGCTCGGTACACGTGCACCGTAAAGGTGGCCCGACGCACCGTACTGATGCTATGGGCCCTCAGCATTGTGATGGCGCTACCTATTCTGATGGGGCAGGTAAGTTCTGCATATAGCTGCTTACCTGTCGCCCTGCTGTAGTGGTTAGCGTAAAGGACTACTGACTGAAAGAAGGTTTGTCAGTTCAAATCCCTGTCATTCCTTTGAAAATTTTGTGGGATTTTTTTTCTTTTTTTGGGGGGGGGGGGGGGGCAATAGATTCCTACCCAATGTGCTACGGGCTCGTTAGGAAGACTGGGATCACTAGGAAGATTGGGATCACTGGGAACACTGGGAAGAGGAAGATTGGGATCACTGGGAAGACTGGAATCACTGGGAAGACTGGGATCACTGGGAAGACCGGGATCATTGGGAAGACTGGGGTCACAGGAAGACTGGGATCACTGGGAAAGACTGGAATCATTATGAAGATTGGGATCACTGGGAAGACTGGGATCACTGGGAAGACCGGGATCATTGGGAAGACTGGGATCATCGGAAAGACTGGGGTCACTGGGAAGATTGGGATCACTGGGAAGATTGGGATCACTGGGAAGACTGGGATCACTGGGAAGGCCGGGATCATTGGGAAGACTGGGGTCACCAGGAAGACTGGGATCACTGGAAAAGACTGGGATCATTATGAAGATTGGGATCACTGGGAAGACTGGGATCACTGGGAAGACTGGGATCACTGGGGAAGACTGGGATCATCGCAAAGACTGGGATCACTGGGAAGATTGGGATCACTGGGAAGATTGGGATCACTGGGAATACTGGGATCACAGGGAAGACTGCAATCACTGGGCAGACTGGGATCACTGGAAAGATTAGGATCACTTGGAAGACTGGGAAGACTGGGATCACTAGAAAGATTGGGATCACTGGGAAGACTGGGATCTCCGGGAAGACTGGGATCACTGGGAAGACTGGGATCACTAGGAAAACTGGGATCACTGGGAAGAACGGGATCACACTGTCGAGTCTCATCCATTTTACGGATGGGTCATGGAAGGTGTTGCTCAAATTTCCTGACCAAAACCACAGGTATCTGTATCTCTCGGGCCTGGTTGACTTTCAGGATATATCATGATAGTAAGTGTAGAGTACAGCCCTGTCACGCAGTCTCAATCCTAGACAGAACTCCTTAGCATCATGATTATCATCCCCATCGTTGTCATCATCGTCGTCAGAGCACTGAAAACATTGTCCCAGCTTCTGTGGCCATTCAGATGGCGTAGAAAGTGAGACATCAAAAAAAAAAAAAGAATAAAAGAAAAAAAAAAAGCTCTGTATATTTTACAACATTCTCCACCGTCAGTTTACGCAGCCCCCGGAAACGATAACACGGCAACAAAACAAATTATTCCTGGTAAAATTCTGTAGGAAAACTTCCACTTGTGCAGGTAAACAAACAAAAAATATAGGCAAACAATGGTTTACTAAACAAACAGAAGCTAATCAACCAATCAACCATCACCATCACCATCACCATCACCATCACCATCACCACCAAACCACAGCAACAAAACAAAAAAAAACAAATAACACATCATATGTAGGAGTTGTAAAATAAGCAACATATATGCCTTTTTATATCCAGCCTTTCTCCAGTGAGGATCTACAGAAAGAGAGAGAGAGAGAGAGAGAGAGAGAGAGAGAGAGAGAGAGAGAGAGCGAGAGAGAGAGAGAGAACAAGAGAGAGAGAGGGAGAGAGAGAAAGAGAGAGAACAAGAGAGAGGCAGAGAGAGACAGAGAGAGAACAAGAGAGAGAGAGGGAGGGAGAGGAAGAGAAACAAAGAGAGAGGGGGAAAAGAAAGACAGGGGGAGAGAGAGGCAGAGAAATTAAGAGAGAGAGAGAGAAAGAGAGGGAGACGGAGAGAGGGAGAGAGAGGAAGAGGGAGAGAGAGACAGAGAGAGAAAGAGGAAGAGAGAGAGAGAGACAGACACAGAGAAAGAGAGAGGGAGAGGAAGAGAGGAAAGAGAGAGAGGGGAAAACAGAGAAACAACGAGAGAGAGAGAGAAAAAAAACAGAGACAAACAGAGAGAGAGAAAGAGAAGAGGGAGGGCAGAAAGAGAGGGAGGAAGAGAAGAGGGAGACAGATAGAGGGATGGAAAGACAGGGAGGGAGAGAGGCAGAGAGAGACGGAGAGAGAGAGAGAGACATAATCAGAAAGAGAGACAGGCAGACATACAGACAGCGTTTAAACCGTATTTTGTATGTACGCACAGGCAGAACATAAAATTGCGCACGTTTAAGATCCAGCAAGCTGTGTCAGTGTCCAATGGCTCATAGAAAACACGAAAACACTCACCATGCAAACCCTAAACGAAGAAAAGAGTATGCAGACTGTGCAGCAGTATACTGCCTGCGCAGTGTGGACAAAAATAACGTGCATACATGCATGGGACAAAACTGGGAAGGCTGTAATTTTTTGTCGTCTTTTTTTTTGGGGGGGGGGGGGGGGGGTTGTTTGATTTTTTTGCTTTTGTTTTATTTTATTTTTTGTTTTTGTTTTGTTTTGTTTTGTTTTGTTTTGTTTTGTTTTTTTGCTTTGAACCCGGTAGTCAAACCTTCTACGTAGCTTCATTTGAGTCTTGAAATTGCCAATCTAACAGACAGAAAGAGGAGACAGAAAGAAGACACCACAACGGCACACGAACAAAAGGAGGGGAGGGGGGTAGGAAGTGGAGGAAGGAGAGACAAAGGACGGCGAGAGAGAGAGAGAGAGAGAGAGAGAGAGAGAGACCCGGACAGACAGACAGACAGAGACAGAGACACAGAGAGACAGAGACACAGAGAGAGAGAGACAGACGGACAGAGACAGAGAGAGAATGAGACAGACAGACAGACAGACAGAGAGAAAGAGAGAGGAAGAAAGAGACAGACAAACAGATAGACGGACAGATAGACAGAGTAACAGAGAGACAGAAACACAGAGAGAGTTAAAGAATGAAAGAGATAATGTGAGAAAGAAAAGAAAAGAGAGGAGAGAGAGAGAGACAGAGAAAAACAAAGAGAAAGAAAGAGAGAGAAAGATACAGGTTGAGAAAGAGAGAAATAGAAGAGACAGAGAGAAAGAGAGCAAGAAAGAGAGAGAAGAGACACAGAGAGAGAGAGAGGGAGAGAGACAGAGAGACAGTGGGAAAGAGAGAGAGCGAGCGATAGAGACAGAGGAAGAGAGAGAGAGAGCGAGAGAGAGAGAGAGAGAGAGAGAGAGACAGAGACAAAGAGAGAGAGAGAGAGAGAGAGAGAGTTCAAACTTCAAAAACTTTATCACTGAAGGATGGTAGCATTTATTCCCACTGGACCTGTGTTACAGCTAGTTCTCGCTACACTACACATATAACATAAAGACATAAACGTGAAATGAATTACTTAAAACTAAACAAATAAAAATAAAGTGAATTGTAAAAACCTAAATTAGAAACATATAAAAGAAAGGATTCATGGAGAGAGAGAGAGAGAGAGACAGACAGACAGACTGACAGAGACAGAGACAGAGACAGAGAGGCAGAGACAGAGAAGAGAGAGAGAGAGAGAGAGCGGAGAGAGAGAGAGAACAGACTGACAGAAACAGAGACAGAGACAGAGAGAGGCAGAGACAGAGAGACAGA
Source organism: Monoplex corrugatus (assembly GCA_030674185.1). Lineage (NCBI taxonomy): Eukaryota > Metazoa > Mollusca > Gastropoda > Littorinimorpha > Ranellidae > Monoplex > Monoplex corrugatus. The sequence continues at coordinate 46,726,091 of CM060313.1, forward strand.
GAGAGACAGAGACAGAGAGAGAGAGAGCGAGAGAGAGAGAAACCAGAGAGAGCTAAGAGAGAGACGAGAGGAGAGAGACAGACAGACAGGCAGACAGACAGAGACAGAGTCACAGAGAGACAGAGACAGAAAGAGACAGAGAGAGAGAAACAGACAGACAGACAAGCCAGACAAACATAGACAAACAGAGAAAGAGAAGACAGACATACAGACAGAAAGATGTAGACACAGACAGACAAGACAGACAGACAGCTGGACAGACAGAGACTGACATATGAACAATTTAAAAGCTGGCATTGCTCGGCCTACTTTAAAAAAAAAAATTGTTCGTACGCCTTGACTTTATTTTTTTAAACAAAAGACTGTTTGTATAACTTGGCCTTTTCTCTTAAGAATGTTCACATAACCTGACCATTTTTTAAGATGGTTCGTATTGTATGTAACCCTTTGGTTTTTTTTGAAGAGTGTAAAGC
>CM060313.1:46736563-46741563 GCA_030674185.1 Monoplex corrugatus
GAAGAAGAATGCGAAGAAGAAGAAAAGAAGAAGAAGAAGCGAAGAAGAAATGCGAAGAAGAAGAAAAAGAAGAAGAAGAAGAATGAGAAGAAGAATGCGAAGAAGAAGAAGAAGAAGAAGAATGCAAAGAATGCGAAGAAGAAGCGAAGAAGAACGAAGAAGAAGAAGAATGCGAAAAGAAGAAGAAGAATTGCGAAGAAGAAGAAGAAGAAGAAGAAGAAGAAGAAGAAGAAGAATTGCGAAGAAGAAGAAGAATTGCGAAGAAGAAGAATGGAAGACGAAGAAGAAGAAGAAGAAGCAAGAAGAAGAAGAATTGCGAAAAGAAGAAGAAGAAGAAGAATTGCGAAGAAAGACTGAAGAAGACTGAAGGAAGAAGAGAAGAAGAAGAAGAAGAAGAAGAAGAAGAAGAAGAGAAGAAGAAGAAGAAGAAGAAGAAGAACAATGAACAAGAACAAGAAAGAAGAAGAAGAAGAAGAAAGAAGAACAAGAACATGAAAGAACAGACAAGAACAAGAAGAAAAGAAGAACAAGAAGAAGAAGAAGAAGAAGAACAAGAAAAAACAACAACAACAACAACAACAACAACACGTAATCAAAAGGAAAGGAAACCATTCTACTGTTTTTGTTGCAGGAACTAAAAACAAAAAACAAACAAAACAAAAAAACCAGCAAGGATAAAGGTCAACAACAACAGACAGACAAAAAAAAAATCATCGAAAATGTTGGATAAATAAAATAAAATGAAATAGATTAACAGGCGACACGAGCGTTTTGTGTTAAAATGCCAGAGGTGTAAAATGGTCTGAGATTAATTTGAAAAGCGGATGGAGTGGAGTGGAGGGGGGGGGAATATGAGCAAAGAACACACACGCGCGTGCTTGGGTATGCTCGCAACACTCACACACGCACGCGCACACACACACGCGCACACACATACATTCACACACACACACCTCTCTCTCTCTCTCGAATTTACACACACATACACATACACCATACATACATACATACATACATACATAATACATGCACACATACACACATACGCACATACGTACATACATGCATACATACATTCATGCATACATACATACGTATGTACATACATACATACAAACATGCATACATGCATACATACTTACATACACACATATATAATACATACATACATACATACATACAGACGGACAGACAGACAGACAGACAGACAGACATACATACATACATACATATATATACATACATACATACCTTCATACATACATACTAATATACATACATACATACATACATACTAACATACATACATGCATACATACATACATACATACATACATACATACATACATACATACATACATACATACATACATTCACCAACAGAATGGCAGGGAGAGAGACAGTTTAGGTGAAAGAGGAGAGAGGAAGAGAGAGGAACATCAGATAGGTAGACAGACAGACAGGCACGGTGACAGACACGACAAACAGACAGAAGAATCGATAGGTAGGCATAAAGACAAGCAGGCAGGCAGGCAGGCAGGCAGGCAGGCAGGCAGGCAGGCAGGCAGGCAGGCAGAGCAGGACAGACAGGCAGATATGCAGGCAGAGGCAGATGCAGGCAGGCAGGGCAGGCAGCAGCAGGCAGGCAGGCAGACAGGCAGACATGCAGGCAGACAGGCAGACAAGCAGGCAGGCAGGCAGGCAGGCAGGAAGACAGGCAGACAGGCAGACAGGCAGGCAGGCAGTCGCACAGGCAGGCAGGCAGGCAGGTAGACAGGCAGGCAGGAAGACAGGAAGACAGGCAGATAGGCAGGAAGACAGGCAGACAGCAGGCAGGCAGGCAGGTAGACAGGTAGGCAGGAGACAGGAAGACAGGCAGATAGGCAGGAAGACAGGCAGACAGGCAGGCAGGCAGGCAGGTAGACAGGCAGGCAGGAAGACAGGAAGACAGGCAGGCAGGCAGGTGGACAGGCAGGCAGGAAGACACTCTGACAGATAGACCTCAAACAGCAAACACAGACATACAAGACAGACATGCAGACACACTGACAGACAGACAGACAGACACACTCACAGACAGACAGACATATAGACACACTGACAAACGACAGACAGATAGACGCACTGACAGACAGACAGATAGACACACTGACAGACAGACAGACAGATAGACACACTGGCAGACAGACAGACAGATAGACACACTGACAGACAGATAGACACACTGACAGACGCACAGACAGACAGACAGTCACACTGGCAGACAGACAGGTAAATACAATGACAGACAGACACACTGACAGACAGACAGATATACAAGCAGACACATACTCACAAACAGACAGACAATCAGACAGCAGACAGGCGAATAAGCAATCAGACAGGCAGACAGACAGACAGACAAATAGGCAATCAGACAGACAGACAGGCACACACACACACACACACACCACACACACACACACACCACACACACACACACGCACACTGACAGACAATCAGACAGACAGGCAGAAAAATAGACCATTAGACAGGCAGACAGATAGACAATCAGACAGGCCGACAGACAGACAGACAATCAGAAAGGCAGACAGATAGACAATCAAACAGGCAATCAGACAGACAACCAGACAGGCAGACAATTAAACAGGCAGGCAGACAGACAGACAGACAAATAGACAGTCAGACAGGAAGGCAAGCAGGCAGGCAGACAGACAGACAAGCAGACATACGCTGACACACAGACAGACAATCTGGCAGGCAGGCAGACAGATAGACAGACAAGCAGACACACACTGACACACAGACAGACAATCTGGCAGGCAGGCAGACAGATAGACAGACACACAGACAGGCAGACAGACAGACAACACATACACACAACACACACACACGGCGTGGCCAAAAAGACTCAACGTGTTCCTGCTTTTTCGGTTTCCGTGTTTGCACACGCGAACGCGCACGTCCACGCGCACGCGCATGCGCACTCACATGTGTTGGTGTCTGTGAGTGCATGCGTACGTGCGTGTGCATACGTGCATGTGTCTGCATATGTCTGAAGATACATCAAATTACTCACAACGTTTAGCTTTTGCGCTTCCGCTCGTGCGCGGGTGTATGTGTATGTGTATCTGTCTGTGTGTCTGTGTCTATGTCTGTCTGTTTTGTGTTTGTATGTGTGTGTGTGTGTGTGTGTGTGTGTGTGTGTGTGTGTGTGTTGTGTGTGTGTTGTGTGTGTGTGTGTGTGCGCGCGCGCGCGCGTATGTGAATGTGTGTGTGTATACATACATACACACATAATATTATGTATGTATATTATATACATGTATATATGTGTGTAGTGTGTGTGTGTGTGTGTCTTGGTGTGTGTTGGTGTCTGTGTCTGTGTCTGTGTTTGTGTGTTTGTCTGTGTGTCTGTGTGTATCTGTGTTTGTGTGTGTATATACATGTAGATGTGTGTGAGCGCGCGCGCGTGCATGTGTGCGTGTGAGTGTGTATGTCATCGTCGTCGTCATGAACTGATCTGTTGTGAGGCGATCTGTTACGATTTGACGCCATCTGACGTGATATGATCTGATAACGAAATGAATTTCATCAAACGCTGATCCAATCCGATTCGATCTGTCTGCCATAGCAGCTCCCACTCAGTACGGACCGGGCCATCTGCTCAGAGCGCCACGCCATTTTTGGCCCCTCCTTCCGCTTCCGGATCAACTTCCTCCACCAATGACTCCTTCCTGCACAGAGAGTTACGTCAGGTTCTTCGTCAGATCCAAAATGGGGAACGCTGCCAAAGATCGCCTCAGAGCGAGGATGCCACAAGAAAACAGGTGAGCTGAAAAGTTTGGAAGTGGAGGGAGAGAGGGAGGGGAGGGGTGAGGTGTGGAGGAGCGCGCGTGTGGAAGGGGCGAGAGTAGGAGGAATTTGTGTATGTGTGTATATATGTGTCGGGGGTTAGGGATGGGGGCAGGCGGGCCCCAGTAGCTCAATGGGTTTGAGCGTCGGATTCACATGTTAATGGTTGTGGGTTCGAATCCCCGGGGGTGCGCGACATTAAAACTGGCCTTCTCACTGTCCCATCTTAACATCACTGTTGTTCTGGTGGAGTCGGTACAGAATTAGATAAGTCCCACTTCCCCCATTTCTTTGGGATGGTTAGGCCTTATCCCCGTCGGCCATATCACCTGAGGTGAGTGTCGACGTAAAAACTGAATCAAATCAATCAATTAATCAGATGGGGGGGGGGGGGGGGGGGGCAGTCGCTTCGACATTTCTTCAATGATGGCCCCAGAGCGAAGACTGTCTTTGGAGACAGGTAAGTTGAAAAGTGTAGGAGTAGGGCTGAAGGGAGAAGTTAAGAAGGATTAATTTTGTGTTTATGTGCATAGTTATTAGTGTTGGTGGTGGGTGGGTTGGGGGATGCTTCGACACTTCCAGAATGGCGAACGCTGTCAGAGGGATCTTCAGAGCGGCTGGGTGTGGGTGTGGGGGTGGGGTGTTAGAGTGTGAGAGTAGAAAATGGGCAAGGTTAGGAAAAATGTGTGTGTGCGTGCGTGCGTGGTGTGTGGTGTGTGTGTGTGTGTGTGTGTGTGTGTGTGTGTGCGTGTGTGTATGTGTGTATGTGTGTGTGTGCATGCGTGCGTGTGTGTGTCTGTGTACGCGCGCGCGCGTGCGCGCATGTGCGTGTGTATGTGTGTGTGCGTGTGTGTATCATGTACTGGTATTAGGGAAATGCGGTGGCTTCGACAATTCCAAAAGGAAAACACTAGTTTCATAGGTCCCTTCTTCTCCCTCCCCTCCCCCACACACTCCTCTCCTCCCTCCCCTCCACCCACACCCTCCTCCCTCCCCACTCCCCCACTCACTCCCCTCCCTCCCCACACTCCTCTCCTCCCCCACACACTCTCCTCTCCTCCCCCACACTCCCCTCCTCCCCCTCCCTCCCCCCACACTCTCCCTCCACTCCCCACCCCACTCCTTCCTCCACCCACACTCCCCTC
>CM060313.1:46746563-46749063 GCA_030674185.1 Monoplex corrugatus
ATTCAAAATACATGTTAAGTCATTGACATATTCAACAAAGATCTGCAGGTGTGCATGAAGTGATATCAATACAAGAAACGTTAAAGTTTTCCAGAAATATGTAGGGTAAAGCACTGAGGTTTGGTTGTTTTTTTTTATTTTGGTAGGATCATCACTTTTGTGCTCACCTTTTTCTTCTGTCCCATTTTCTACGCCGTCTTGATGGCCGCAGAAGATAAGACAATTTTACAGTGTTACATGATAATGATGATGCTATAGAGTTCCATCTAGGATTGAGACTGCGAGACAGAGCTGTACTCTGTACGCTTACTATTATAACATATCCTGGTGTCGACCAGGTCCGAAAGATACAGACACCTGCAGTGTTGGAAGAAGATTTGAGCAACCCCCTTAAATGACGAATCTGTAAATTGGATGAAACTCGTTAGTGCGGCCTAGTCTTCCGAATGAGCCCCAGCACACATAACTCGGGATGGGAGCCGGTTGTGGCTGAGAAATCCCACAAATGATTTAACTGATGGGAATTCAAACCCCCAACCTTCCATTCGGTAATCTGTTGAGCTGACCGCTGCACCACAGCGACAGGAGAGAAAACGATGCTGCTATATGTAATCAATAGAGACAGGATTGTGGTATAAACTTCACTAGTGTCAGACAGGGTTGTGTTTTGTCACCAGATCTGTTTTCACTATATAGCAAAAACATCATGAGAAACCTAGAAGAAGACCCTGGATTAAAGGTTGGAGGAAAAATGACAAACAACATTCGGTACGCAGATGACACCGTGCTAATTGCAGAAAATGAAAGGGACTTACAAAACCTTGTGAATATACTAGAAATAGAAAGCAAAGGTAAGGGGTTGGAACTAAACAGCAGGAAGACTGAAGTCATGGTGATCAGTAAAAAAAACATGAAATCCCCTCATGCAAGATAACAGCAAATGGCACAACCTTGACACAGGTTAATAAGTTCAAATACCTGGGAACAGTCATTTCATCAGGACGGCAGATGCACGTCGGAAATAGCTGGCAGAATCGGCCAAGCCAAACCAGCATTCAAGAAGATGACAAGCATTCTTACCAACAAATGCCTATCAATTAACATCAGAAAGAGAGTCCTTGAATATTATATAGAACCAATACTGTTGTACGGATGCGAGGCATGAACAGTCAGCAAGTAAAGCCAGAGCACGATCGATGCAGCCGAGATGTGGTTTCTCAGAAGAATGTTGAGTTTCATGGACAGCAAAGAAAACAAACGAGACAGTCTTGATGGAGGCAGATACAAGTAGTCACTCATAAGGAAGATTAGGAAAAGAAAGCAACATTTATAGGCCATTTTATGAGGAAGGGGGATTTAGAGCACCTGGTCACAACGGGAAAGCTGGAGGGAAAGAGAGCACCAGGTAGACCCAGGGAGAGAATGCTGGACGGACTTGCAGAGTGGCTGGGGATGAGGAGGGTGGGGGAGATGCTAGGGGCAACGAGAGATAGAGATGGTTGGAAGTCCATGATCGCCAACGCCAAGCGGCAGGGCACCTGATGATGATGATGATGATGATGATGAGTGGCAGATACGGCTGTCATTTTTCTCTTTGAAAGTGTGCAAGTTCCGCATCAAGTTTGCATTACATTCTTCTGCGTGGTATTCTATCTGAATGTGTCTTGTAAAAAGAAGCGCTGCTCGGAAGAGTTGGTGTTTATTTTCTTTTAATTTCAAGTTTACATCTGTACATATATACATCTTTTTTATAGAAGAAATATCAAGTCAAATATTTTATCTTTGCTCATATTTTCATCAACACCAATTAGTGATAATGTTGTCACTAAGTTTGATATTTGCTCAAGTGATACATTTTTGACTTCAGCGATCGTTCAGTCCTTTTGAACATCCAGGCATTGGCAAAATATGATCAGTTCTGTCCTTTGTTGTCAAACAGAAATTACAGAAAGAGTTGTTTACCAACCCATCTGTTATAATTGAACTTGATGTATGAATTCTATGGGCGTGGTAACCAGGGGGGGGGGGGGGGTCAATATCGCACTGTCAATCGGAAGGTTTTAGGTTCGATTTGCATAGATACCTCCACTTGGTAAATGAAAGGTGAACAAAAAGTTTGAGTATTATGGCGGTTAGGGAGATTTCCTTTGTGTTCATTTTTTGTCCCATTTTCTAGATCTACGTCACTTTAATGACCACAGAAACTTGCAGTGGGTTTTTTTTTGTGTTTGTTTGTTTGTTTGTTTTTGTTTGTTTGTTTGTTTGTTTGTTTGTTTTTTTACAAAGCTATGATGATGACGATGATGATGAAAATCATGATGCTATGGAATTCGATTTAGGATTGAGACTGAGTGACGGGGCTGTACTCTAAGCTTATTATCATAGTATATCCTGCTGTCAACCATGCCCGAGAGATGCAGACACCCGCAGAGATGGTCAAATTATTTCAGCTACGCCCTCATTGACGCTTCCATCAAATGGATGAGACTCGACTGCGTGG
>CM060313.1:46751563-46754063 GCA_030674185.1 Monoplex corrugatus
TAATTCAAGACTCGTACACTACCCAACACACACACGCACATATGCAACGAACAGACACACACACACACACACACACACACACACACCACACACACACACACACGCACACGCACACCACACACACACACACACCACACACACACACACACACACAGAGGAATGCAGCGTGTTGCTTGCTCGAGACACGGGGAAGTAAAGGGAGGTAACTGTGATTTTCTCACAAGCAGCGTATAAGGTTTTATTACCTCCCGTTGACTACTGATTTCCTCCGGTTCTTTATTTATTTGTGGTGTTCTGTTAATAAATTTTGTTAGTTGGTTGGTTAGTAAGTACTCTCTCTAGCACTGGATCATGGCCGGCCAGTTCATACTCACAATCCGTTTTTGATTACTGGGTCGAAGCAAAAATTCGAATAAGGAAAAAAAAAGGAAAAGGGTCTGTTTTTTTTTTTCTCCTGGTTTGTATGTCTGTTTGTATGTCTGTTTGTATGTCTGGCTGGCTGGCTTGCTTGCTTGCTTGCTTGTTTGGTTAGTTGGTTGGTTTTGTTGGTTTTCTTGGTTTTGCTTCTTGCTTGCTTGTTTGCTTGGATGGTTGGTTAGTTTGGTTGTTTTGGTTGGTTTTGATTGATTGAGTGATGAGTGAATGAGTGAGTCAGTCAGTCAGTGATTGATTGATTGATTTATTTTTTTGTTTGTTTGTTTGTTTGTTTGTTTGTTTGTTTGTGGTATAAACTTCAGTAGTGTCAGACAGGGTTGTGTTTTTTCACCAGATCTGTTTTCACTATATAGCAAAACCATCATGAGAAACCTAGAGGAAGACCCTGGATTAAAGGTTGGAGGAAAAATGATAAACAACATTCGATACTCAGATGACGCCGTGCTGGTTGCAGAAAATGAAAGGGAGCTACAAAACCTTGTAAATATACTAGAAAAGAAAGCAAAGGTAAAGGGTTGGAACTAGCAGGAAGACTGAAGTCATGGTGATCAGTATAAAACATGAAATCCCTTCATGCAAAATAACAGCAAACGGCACACAACCTTGAGACAGGTTGATCAGTTTAATACCTGGGAACGATCATTTCACAAGACGGCGATGCACATCAGAAATAGCCAGCAGAATCGGCGACGCCAAAACATCTTTCAAGAAGATGAAAAGCATTCTTACCAACAAATGCCTATCAATTAATATCAGGAAGAGAGTTCTTGAAAGTTATATAGAACCAATACTGTTATACGGTTGTGATGCGTGGACATCAACAAGCAAAGCCAGAACAAGATTAGGCAGCCGAGATGTGATTTCTAAGAAGATTGTTGAGAGTTCCAAGGTCAGCAAAGAAAACAAATGAGACAGTCTTGATGGAGGCAGACACATGAAGATCATTGATAAGGAAGATTAGGAAAAGACAGGCAACATCTGTAGGCCATTTTATGAGGAGGGGGAATTGGAGCACCCGATCACGATAGGAAACCTGGAGGGAAAGAGCACCAGGTAGACCCAGGGAAAAAATATTGGACGGACTTGCAGAGTGGCTGAGGACAAAGAGGATGGAAGAGATGCTTGAGGCAAAAAGAGATAGAGACAGATGGAAGTCCATGATTGCCAACGCCATGCGGCAAGGCACCTGATGATGATGATGATGGTGATGATGATGATGATGATGATGATGATGTGTGTGTGTGTGTGTGTGTGTGTGTGTGTATGTGTGTGTGTGTGTGTTTGTGTGTGTGTGTGTGTGTGTGTGTGTGTGTGTGTGTGTGTGTGTGTGTGTATGTGTGTGTGTGTGTGTATGTGTGTGTGTTTGTGGTTGGAGATGGTCATGCCACTACCAAGTTGGAGATAGTTCCCCCCCCCCCCCTTCCAAAAAAAAAAAGCAAACAAACAAAAGCATTCGGACGGGGCAATAGGATGGAAAATAGACCCATTTTATGTGAAATGCACGAGAATGATAATCATGACGATATGGAGTCCAAGTATGGATTGAGACTGCATGATAGGGCTCTACTTTATGATTCGTTTCATAAAATATCCTGGCGTCAACCAGGCCTGAGAGATACATTCACCTGTGGCGTTGGTCGGAACATTAGAGCAACACCCTCAATGAGGCATCCGTCAAGTGGATGAGACTTTGACTGTGTAGTTCCAGTCTTTTTATACTGAACCTACAGCGCACTCAACTCTTGAAACTCCACCCCCCCCCCCCAGCCCCACCCCTAGCCCCCCGCAGATATGCCGGGAGCTCTTTCAGTATGAATGGTATCCCCACCTTCTGGAAATTCTGTACTAGAAATGTCCTCATTTCTGTCACTCTCTTTGTTTCTTTCTTCCTCCTTTGCTTTCTGTCATTTCTTCCTATCATATTCTGCCTTGCTGGTCCATTCACCTGTGTGTGTTCGATAAAGTCTTACGTACTTTTTCTCAGAACTGATAACTGGGTACATGTATTAAGCGCATTTTTGGCTCTAGGGAGGTGAGATATGCGGAAGCAATTTTAGGTAATTTA
>CM060313.1:46759063-46761563 GCA_030674185.1 Monoplex corrugatus
AGATGACATGAACACACAGAGAGAGAGAGAGAGAGAGAGAGAGAGAGAGAGAGAGAGAGAGAGAGAGAGAGAGAAAATAGAATAAATAGTATAATGCATGCACCAATTGTGTCCATCTAAGGTACATTAAAAGAAAGAGCTAAGATTCCCTCCCATTCTACAGAACAAACACGTTCTGTACATGGCAATGGGAAAATCTTTTTCTCCACAATAAATAAATAGATAAGTAAATAAACAAATAAATAAATAAATAAATAGATAAACAAAATTAATAGTAAAATAATATAAAAATGAATGAATATGTAAATAGATAAATAAATAAATAAATGAATAAATAAATAAATAAATAAATGAACAAATGAATAAATAAATACTGTGCAAAAGGTCAAACAGGAAAAATAAAAACACTTGCATTGAAAAGGTCCGGGGACCCATCCTGTCGGGGTACCCTCTGCCTGATGGAGATATTTTTGACCTCCTGTCCTAAATCAACGTGTGTGTAGACCTGCCAGTGCCTGAGCCCCTTCCGTGTGTATACGCATGCGGAATATCAAATATGCACATTAATTCAAGTCATGTCAGTCTTCCGTCTCCATCATCGTGTGCCTTTCCGCATGGCGTTGGCGATCATGGCCTTCCATACGAATTTATCTTTTGTCGCTGCAAGTATGGAGAAGAGGGAGAAGAGTGGCAGAGTGGTTCAGACGTTCGACTGCAAATAACTAAACTCGAGGTTCCAGTTTAGTGATTGGCAGGCGAACGTCTGAACAATTCTGCCACTCTTCTCCTCCAAGATGAACACATGGCAGCGATGTCGCCTATATCCAGTGGGTCTACCTGGTGTTCTCTTTCCCCTCCAGCTTTCCTATTGTGACCAGGTGTTCTAATTTCTCTCCCTTCGTAAAATGTCCTATGAATGTTGCTTGTCTTTTTTTTTTTTTTTTTTTTTTTTATTGATGATCTTCTTGTGTCTGCCTCCTTCAAGAATGTCTGGTTTGTTTTCTTTGCTGTCCATGGAACTCTCAACATTCTTCTCAGAAACCACATTTCAGTTACCTCAGTTTTGTTCTGACCTTGCGTGTTAGTTATGGTAACTGAACTCATTTGTGAGATTTTCCCTTCCCTCCTCCAAATCCTTTCTCTCCATCTACACCCTCGCTTCCACCACACACACACCTTTTTTTAAAATTTTCTTTTCCTTTTTTCTTTCCTTTTTCTTCTTCCTTCTTCTTCTTCCTTCTTCTCCCTTTTTCTTGTTCTTCTTTCTTCCTCCTTCTTGTTCTTGTTCTTCTTCTTCCTTCTTCTTTTTCTTCCTTCTTCTTTTTCTTCTTCTTCTTCTTCTTCTTCTTCTGTATTTCTTCTTTCTTCTTCTTCTTTCTCTCTTCTTTCTTTCTTTCTTTCTTTCTTTCTTCTTCTTCTTCTTCTTCTTCTACTACTAATACTACTTCTTCTTCTTCTTCTTTCTAACATCACTTAAATGAATAGACATTAACCCTTTGACTCCCGCACCCTGTTTACCAGCAGCATCCGGCGTTGTCAATCATGCCAGCAAAGCAAAAACATGACCCTTTGACTCCGTCACCCTATCCACCTGCTTCCTGCAGGAAGCTGGTAGATAGGGTGACAGAGTCAAAGGGTTAAGTTTTTGCAGTTGATGGATAGGGTGCGGGAGTCAAAGGGTTAAACCAATGAACACCACCACCACAGACACACTCATCGCCACATGTGACCTGATCATGTAGACGGCGTTTGGAATTCGGACCATGTCCATACGGCATTCATCACACCCGGACAATGCCATACGTGCTCCACTCAAAATCTGCTACCAAGTATCTGCCAGACTCCCTGAGCCTGTGCAAAACCCTATGCAAAGTCAAGGTCTTGAAATGGGGGAGGGGAGAAGGGATCCACGAAACTACTAAGCTGACACCACCAGAATGACGGAAACGTTCAGACGAGCGACGAGCAGGCCAAGTTTTAATGTAGCAAGCTCAGGATTGAACTCGAGATATCGGATCATGAGTCCACGAGCTCTATCAAAAGAACCAGCCGGCCCACGAAAAATCGTGACTCTTCTGAGGATTGAACCTACAACCCCTACGCTACGAACATGGTGCTCTGACCACTGAGCTCATGGGCGAACGAAAGAAGCTGAAATTGTATTAAAAAAAAAATAAAAAAAAATAAAATAGAAAAATTTTAAAAAGAAGGAAGAAGAGTCGATATGGCTTGACCATTTTCTCGGCTTCACTCACGGCTGGTCTTTATGTATAGATTTTATAGTCGATGTGTTAATAATGGTGGGTTGTTTATTTTCTCATTACTGCTATCATTTCATGAACTGCTCCACTTACGCTTTATTACACACACGTATGTGTTGATGTTAAATCTGTGTGTGTGTGTGTGTGTGTGTGTGTGTGTGTGTGTGTGTGTGTGTGTGTGTGGGTGTGCGCACGCCCGCACGCGTGTGTGTGTGTGTGTGTGTGTGTGTGTGTGTGTG
>CM060313.1:46766563-46770296 GCA_030674185.1 Monoplex corrugatus
GCTGACTGACTGATTTGACTGACTGATAGACTGAATGATTGACTGACAGATTGACTGACTGACAGACTGACTGACAGACTAACTGATAGACTGACTGATTAACTGACTGATTGATTGATAGACTGACCGATAGACTGACTGATTGACTGAATGATTGACTGATAGACTGACAGACAGACTGACAGATAGGCTGACAGATAGACTGACTGACTGACTGACTGATTGATTGATAGACTGACCGATAGACTGACTGATTGACTGAATGATTGACAGATTGACTGACAGACTAACTGAGAGCCTGAGAGACTGACAGATAGATCGATTGACAGACTGATAGACTGATAAACTGACTGATGAACTGACTGATAACCTGACTGATTGACTGATAAACTGACTGATTGACTGACTGACAGACTGACTGACAGACTAACTGATAGACTGACTGATTGATTGACTGATTGACTGATAAACTGACTGATTGACTAACTGATTGACTGACTGACTGACTGACTGATGGACTGACTGACTGAGTGACTGATTGACTGACTGACTGACTGACTGACTGATGGACTGACTGACTGACGGACAGACTGACTGAGTGACTGATAGATTGACTGACTGACTGACTGACTGATAGACTGACCTATACATTGACTGGTAGACTGATAGGCTGACTGACGGACTGACTTACAGACCGACGTACCGAAATAGCCTGCAGGTTGGTGTCAAGTTCCCCACACTGTCTGTTGTACCGTTTATTTGTCACGGAGCGGGTCGATAGTGACGGCACTCTTTGTCATGCCACTGTCCACATCCTGTGTTCTTTGTTTGAAATTTGTTCAGGCAGGCTGGTTGGTTCTGTTGATAGAGCCATGGACTCCAAATCTTATATCCCGAGTTCGATCCCAGCCCGCAACATTAAAAACTGACCTGTTAGCTTTTGCGTTTTAACCCTTTGTTTCCTGCACCCTATCCATCAACTGCAGAAACTTGACCCTTTCACCTCCTCACCCTATCCACTAGCTTTCTGCGTGAAGCTGGTGGATAGAGTGAGGGAGTCAGAGAGGGTCAAGTGTCTGCTTTTGTGGGCATGGCTGACAATGCAGGATGATAACGCACAAGGTAAAGGAGTCAAAGAGTTAATGTTTTCATCATTCTGGTGGGTGTCAGTTTAGTGTATCATAGATCCCTTCTCCCCCCCCCCCCCCTCTTATCCATTTCAAGATCTTGGCAGAGAGGGTGGGAGATGTACTTGCAACGACAAGGGATAAATTCGTATGGAGGGCCATGATCGCCAACGCCATGCGGCAGGGCACATGATGATGATGATGATGATGATAGTGAAACAGAAATACGCCAGTGTACAGATATTTGTTATGGGTGGCGCTGGTGTGCGGCGACAGCGGTCTTTCCGGAGCAGGGACGCCCGATACTCACATGGTAAACTCATTGTGACGATAAAGAAAGAAATATGAATACATATCTATATGTTTAGATAGTTATCAATCTTAGCCACATTGGTGTTTAAAGGGAGAGAATAATAATCTCTATCGATTGTCGCTCTTTGCGTCTTAACTGTGATGGTTTTGTTAGTAAGATGTGTGTATGTGTGTGTGTGTGTGTGTGTGTGTGTGTGTGTGTGTGTGTGTGTGTGTGTGTGTGTGTGTATGTGTGTGTGTGTGTGTGTGTGTGTGTTGTTGTGTGTGTGTGTGTATACGTGTGTGTTTGTATTTTGCATGTGGATATGTGCATGTGTGTATGAGTGTGTGTGTGTGTGTTTGTGTGTGTGTGTGCGTGTGTGTGTGTGTGTGTGTGTGTGTGTGTGCGCGCGTGTGTGTCTGCACGATAACTCGCGCACGTCTGTATAAGACAAACAGACAGTCTGTGTGTGTATGTATGTATGTGTGTTTGCACATGTGTGTATGTGTGTGCGTGTGTGTGTGTGCGTGCGCACACGCGCGCGCGTGTATGTGTCTGCACGATAACTCGTGCACGTCTGTATAAGAGAAACAGAAAGGAGGTGAAAAGAGAGACAGACAGACAGACAGAAAGAGAGACAGACAGACAGACAGATACAGAGAGAGACATAGACGGAGAGAGAGAGAGAGAGACAGAAAGAGTGAGAGAGAAAAAGAGAGACAGAAAGACAGATAGAGACAGAGAAAGAGACAGAGACAGAGAGAGAGACAGACAGACAAACAAAGAGAGACAGAGAGAGAGACAGAGAAAGAGACAGACAGAGACACAGAGGTGGGGGTAGAGGGAACAGTCAGAGAAATCCTAATCCGACCCGGAAAGCAAACCCGGAACTTCTCATTTCCTAGGCGCCTTCTGTCCTGTGAGCCCTCAAATGCAATGGAATACTGGCGTTGGCTTTGTAATGCTCCGTATACACACGAACGGTGTTTCGCTCACACTGAACTTGAGGTAAGCCTCTAAAACTTCATAGAAAATGCACCAGTAAGGACCTATACTGTAGACTTTGGAATTTGGTTCAGTTTTACGTCGACAATCATCTCAGGTCATATGGCTGACGGGGATCATAATCCCAGGGAAGTGAGGGAAGGGGGACTTATCTAATCCTATACTGACATCACCAGAACAACAATGACGTTGAGATGGGACAGTGAGAAGGCCAGTTTTAATGCAGAGCATCCCCGGGATTTGAACCCACAACCATTAGCATGTGAATCCGACGCTCAACCAACTCAGCTACTGAGACGTATATATCATTATATACAAGTCGCTGTGGTGTAGTGGTTAGCCCAACGGACTACCGACGGAAGGTTGTGGGTTCAAATCCCCATCTGTCCTTTGAAAAATCATAGTGGAATTTTTCGGTTCTTACCGACTCCTACCCAGAGTTGGGCGTGCTACGGACTCATTGGGAAGACTAGGACCACACAATCGAGTCTCATCCACTTCACAGATGCGTCATTGAGGGTGTTGCTCAAATCTTCTGAACAGCACCGCAGGTGTCTGTATCTCTCGGGCCTGGTCGATTCCAGGATATTTTATGATAGTAAGTGTAGAGTACAGCCCTGTCACGCAGTCTCAATCCTTGATGGAACTCCATAGCATCATGATTATCGTCCTCATCGACATCATCATCATCATCATCGCATGGTAAAAACTGTGCCAGCTTCTGTGGCCATTACGGCGGCGTACAAAATGGGACGAAAAAATTGTATCTTTACATTATTTCAGCTGGGTTGGGTTGGGGTGTTTAAAGACGAATTAGTCAGGCAAAGAAAGGATCAAAAACTTGTTGTGCCCTGATCACTTACAGAAATTAACCAAAGGGAGATCACCGTGTAGAAACGTATAAAAAAAACACACGACAGAGTGGTCAATCCTGCTTTGTGTATACCGCAAGCATTTAGACCCACGTAACAGAGCTGTTAGTCTAATATGGAAGCGGGGTCTGCTGAATGGAGCAGATGACTGGGAATGAACATCAGATATTCCAGAATGAAAAAACAAAACAAAACAAAACAAACAAAATCACTTAGAAATCATCAGCAAGAGTTGCATGAGACCGGATGTAGTTTTCCCTTACCATTCATCAAAACAAATGAATCTGATGGAACCCACTGTGACGTATGAAAGTAAAACAGATGGAGCCTACGTGTATATCTACAAGACTGAAAAGTATGCCAGTCTAGTCAGCAACTTGGGGATAACAACAATAATAATAAATCACATTTCGTTCATAACGAACCCTCTGCCGTAC
>CM060313.1:46782896-46792896 GCA_030674185.1 Monoplex corrugatus
CATGGACAGCAAAGAAAACAAACGAGACAGTCTTGATGGAAGCAGACACAAGTAGATCACTCATAAGGAAGATTAGGAAAAGACGGGCAACATTTATAGGTCATTTTATGAGGAAGGGGGATTTGGAGCACCTGGTCACGACGGGAAAGCTGGAGGGAAAGAGAGCACCAGGTAAGACCCAAGGAGAAAATGCTGGACGGACTTGCAGAGTGGCTGGGGACAAGGAGGGTGGGGGAGATGCTAGGGGCAACGAGGGATAGAGACAGATGGAAGTCCATGATCGCCAACGCCATGCGGCAGGGCACCTGATGATGATGAAGTGAAGTCAGCAGATCTTCATATGGTCCAGTGTGCTGCTTGATGGTTTGGTGCACTTTTTCATTGGTGTGATATGATCAGCGTATGAGATGTTGTGAAGGCCTGTCTTCCGATAACACCTCATCTCCATGGCTTCGATTCGTCTTTCCACATCTGCTGTGATGGTTTCATGTCTCACGTGCACACAGAACGATGATATACACAAGTGCGGGTAACAGGCAGACCTATGAGAGACAAATCGATAAACACACAGATGTGGAAAGCAGCTTGTGTTAATTGTATGGAAACACAATGGCAGAAATGTCTCTTTTAGCCGCCGTCATAAACGCCTGTTCCATTGTGATAATTGACGCAGCGACATACATTTGCAGACAGGCTTCGTGATAAACATAATGTCTTTGTACAGATGAGGCCGACATGAACAGCGAGTTATATGAATTTGGGGTGAGAGAGGGAGATAATCATGAACGTAGAGTCTACACACACACACATACACACACACACATACACACACACACACACACACACACACACACACATATATATACAGAGGTATGTGCGTAGATCTAGTTCTTCTTTGAGTGCACATAGAGAGGATAGAGGTATGTACGTATTTCTTCTTCTTCTTCGAGCTTTTGGGCTGCACACTCCCTCGGGCTATATATACATGTATATATATATATATATATATATATATATATATATATATATGTATCTGTGTGTATATATATATATCTGTGTGTGTGTGTGTGTGTGTGTGTGTGTGTGTGTGTGTGTGTGTGTGTGTGCGCGTGTGTAGTGTCTGTAAAGAAAGAGATAGAGAGTGAAAGAGAGAGAGAGACAGCCAGCCAGACGGACAGACAGACAGGCAGGTACGCAGGCACGCAGACAGACAAGCAGACAGATAGATACACAGAGAGAGACAGACAAAGACAAACGGACAGAATGTGACAGAAAAAGAGAGAGACTGAGACAGAGCAGAAAAGAAACAAACAGAAAAAAAGAAGAAGAAAGAAAAGCAGAAGAAGAAGCAGAAGAAGAAGAAGAAGAAGAAAGAACAAGAACAAGAAGAAAGAGAAAAAAAACTGAAGAACCCCAAGTACCTGTGGTTGGAACAGTCGAGCAGAGCCGCTCTTCAACGGTCGGAATGGTTTTTCAGTGTTGACATTCATTTATTTATAGCAAAGCTCACACACCCACCCTTTGCTGAGTGCGGGAGAGAGATTTCAACCAGGATATGAATTCAGTTCGTCGTCTCCATTAACAAGAAGCAAAGCGTGGTTTACTTGGGTGAAGCCTGTTTGAATGTACATGTACAGAGGTATGTGCGTAGATCTAGTTCTTCTTTGAGTGCACATAGAGAGGATAGAGGTATGTACGTATTTCTTCTTCTTCTTCGAGCTTTTGGGCTGCACACTCCCTCGGGCTATATATACATGTATATATAATATAATATATATATATATATATATGTGTGTGTGTGTGTGTGTGTGTGTGTATACATATACATATGTGTGTCTATGTATGTATGTATACATACATATATATGTATATATATATATACATATTTATACATATATATATATGTGTGTGTGTGTGTGTGTGTGTGTGTGTGTGTGTGTGTGTGTGTGTGTGTGTGTGTGTGTGTGTGTGTGTTGTGTGTGTGTGTGTGTACACGACAGGGCTTTAGCATGGACGGTGCTTTTTCTTTTCTTTTCTTTTTTTCTTTTTTTTTTTTTTTCTTTATGATTTTATTTTTTCGTGTCATCGCTCTGTGCTTTATTGAAACATAACATGAAAACACGTAGGAGGCTAGCTTACCAAAGCCGGGCTATGCAGACTGCGCAAGCAACATATCGCATGCACAGTGTGGGCAAAACAAAGAGCTTACACGCTTCTAAGAAAAACCGGACCGCTTAACCCCTTGACTCCCGCACCCTATCCACCAACTGCAAAAACTCAACCGTTTGACTCCCTCACCCTATCCATCAGCTTCCTGCAGGAAGCTGGTGGATAAGATGAGGGGAATCAAAGGGTCAAGTTTTTGCTTTGTTAGCATGGTTGACGGTGCATGATGCTGGTGGATAGGGTGCGGGAGTCAAAAGAATTAATCCCGAAGTCATGGATGAGTGCGATGACCGAGACTTCAAATTTGCTTGGGACCAGCATCACTGCTCTTTGACTAAAGTTTTACTTTTTACTTTCTTTCTTTCTTTTTTTCTTTCTTTCTTTCTTTCTTTTCTATTTTTTGTTTGTTTGTTTGTTTGTTTGTGGGGGTTTTTCTTTTTCTTTTTAACTGTCCCAATGTTTCTTGTATGCGTTGCCCCCAGCATCTCCCCCACCCTCCTCGTCCCCAGCCACTCTGCAAGTCCGTCCAGCATTTTCTCCCTGGGTCTACCCGGTGCTCTCTTTCCCTCCAGCTTTCCCGTTGTGACCAGTTGCTCCAAATCCCCTTTTCTCATAAAATGGCCTATAAATGTTGCCTGCTTTTCCTAATCTTCCTTATGAGTGATCTACTTGTGTCTGCCTCCATCAAGACTGTCTCGTTTGTTTTCTTTGCTGTCCATGGAACTCTCAACATTCTTCTTAGAAACCACATCTCGGCTGCCTCAATCCTGCACTGGTTTTGCTTGCTGACTGTCCACGCCTCACATCCGTATAACAGTATTGGTTCTATATAACATTCAAGGACTCTCTTCCTGATGTTAATTGATAGGCATTTGTTGGTAAGAATGCTTGTCATCTTCTTGAATGCTGTTTTGGCTTGGCCGATTCTGCCGGCTATTTCCGATGTGCATCTGCCGTCTGATGAAATGATCGTTCACAGGTATTTGAACTTATTAACCTGTGTCAAGGTTGTGCCATTTGCTGTTATTTTGCAGGAGGGGATTTCATGTTTTTTACCGATCACCATGATTTCAGGGATACCTGCTACCAGTCAACCATGCTAAACTGGTACTACCTGTTGCATGTGGGGGAAGCAAACCCCAACAGAAAAAAGCCTGGTCCTCCAGGTTGGGGGCTGGCCCTCCAGGTTGGGGGTTGGGCGTGAGGCCAGCACCCTCACCCCGGAAAAACCCAAACTCGCTACAGAAGCATCCACAACTACCCAAGAAACTCCAGTTCTGGGAGAGGAAGGACCTGCTCCTGCAGGAAGTATGACGTGCTGGGGCCAAAGCCGAAAGGAAGCTTCAGTGCAGACAACCCTTCTGTCGACCAGAACGACCACCACCATCGGTACATGGAACATCAGGACCATGTACGAGGCAGGGAAGGCAGCACAAGTGTCAGCAGAGATGCGCCGATATAACATCACCCTGCTCGGACTGAGTGAGACGAGATGGCTGCAAGCCGGACAATCAAGACTGACTACAGGGGAACTCTTGCTGTACTCAGGACATGAAGAGGAAAATGCTGCACACACTGAAGGAGTAGCAATCATGCTTTCAAGTACAGCACAGAAAGCTCTTACTGGATGGGAAGCACATGGTCCAAGGATAATAACAGCAACCTTCACGACCAAGAAGAAGAACATTAAGATGAACATAATCCAATGCTACGCACCCACCAATGAATATGATGAAGAATCCAAAGACCAGTTCTACAGCAGATTACAGGCAGTCCTAGACAAGCTAAAGGACAAAGGCATCAACATCCTCATGGGGGATTTTAATGCGAAACTGGGATCAGACAACAGAGGCTACGAGGAAGTGATGGGACAACATGCCCTCGGAGAGATGAATGAGAATGGGGAGAAATTCGCTGACCTCTGCGGACTGAACAACTTTGTCATCGGAGGCAGCATCTTCGCCCACAAGAGGATACACAAGGCCACCTGGGTATCGCCTGACCATATTACCGAAAACCAGATCGACCACTTCTGTATCACCAAGAAGTTTAGACGGTCTCTTCAAGATGTACGAGTGAGAAGGGGAGCAGACGCAGCATCAGACCACCACCTCCTGACTGCGAGACTCAAGCTGAAGTTGAAGAGAACTGACAGGCAGGCAGCAGGCAGGGCGAAGTACAATGTGAAGCTATTGAAAGATAGGACAACTCAAGAAACCTTCACCTTCAACCTCAAGAACAGATTCCAAGTGCTGCAGGAGCTTATCAACGAAGACACCGATGCCAATGACCTTTGGAAGAGAACAAAAGATGCCATCACAGAAACATGCCAGGAAGTGCTTGGGCCAAAGAACAACCAACACAAAGACTGGATCTCAGCAGACACCCTCCAGAAGATCCAAGCAAGAAGACTCAAGAAAGAAGCAGTTAACTCGAGCCGTACAAGATTAGTTAAAGCGACAGCCCAAGCAGAATACGCACAAGCTCACAGGGAAGTGAAGAAGAGTGTGAAGAAAGACAAGAGAGACTACATAAACAGCCTGGCTGAAGAAGCAGAACAAGCAGCGTACCACGGGAACATGAAGGAGCTGTATATAACCACCAAGAAGCTTGCAGGCAAGTACAACAGACCAGAACGACCAGTCAAGGACAAGCTAGGACAGACCATCACAGACACAGATCAGCAGCTTGAGAGATGGGCGGAGCATTTTGAGGAACTTCTCAATAGGTCAGCTCCACAAAACCCTCCAAATATCGCAGAAGCAGACAATGATATAGAGATATGCTGCGACCCACCAACAAAAGACGAAATCATCCGCGCCATCAAGAAGATGAAAAATGGCAAGGCAGCCGGCCCAGATGGAATTCCAGCAGAAGCTCTCAAGACAGACGTAGAGACAACAGCCGACCTTCTACTACCGCTTTTTGAGAAGATCTGGGAACAGGAAAAAGTACCAATAGATTGGAAAGACGGACACATCATCAAACTGCCCAAAAAGGGAGACCTCAGCATCTGCGAGAACTACAGAGGCATCACACTCCTATCAGTGCCAGGAAAAGTGTTCAACAGGATTCTGTTGGAGAGGATGAGGGACGCAGTGGACGTCAGGCTCCGAGACCACCAGGCAGGCTTCAGGCAGGACAGATCCTGCACAGACCAGATTGTCACGCTACGCATCATCGTCGAGCAGTCCCTGGAGTGGAACTCCTCATTGTACATCAACTTTGTAGACTTCCTCAAGGCTTTTGACAGTCTGCACCGTGACACCCTGTGGCAACTCCTCCGACACTATGGAATCCCAGCCAAACTGACACGAATCATCAAAGAGTCATATGAAGGGATGGCATGTCGGGTCGTTCACGGAGGCCAGCTGACGCGTCGCTTTGATGTAAGGACCGGCGTACGTCAAGGATGCCTGCTGTCACCATTCCTGTTCCTCCTCGCCATCGATTGGGTGATGAGACGGACAACAGATGGACAGAGGAATGGCATCCAGTGGACCCTATGGACTCAGTTGGACGATTTGGACTTTGCCGATGACCTCGCTCTGCTCTCCCACAAACAGCAACAGATGCAGAACAAGACTTCAAGCCTGGCCTCCCATGCGTCCCAAGTCGGCCTTCACATCCACCCCAACAAGACCAAAATTCTGAAAATCAATGCTTCCAGCACAGAGGCAGTGAAGTTGGGAGACAACAACCTGGAGGAGGTCGAGACCTTCACTTACCTTGGGAGTGTAGTCAATCAGCAGGGAGGAACAGATGCAGACGTGAAGACCCGCATCGGAAAGGCAAGAGCATCCTTCTTGGCCCTCAAGAACATCTGGCGATCCCACATGATCACACCCCGCACTAAAATCCGCCTGTTCAACTCAAACATCAAATCAGTTCTTTTGTATGGAGCAGAAACGTGGAGAACAACTAAGACCACTACTAGAAGAGTCCAGACATTCATAAACTCGTGCCTACGCAAGATACTGAAGATCCACTGGCCAGTTACCATCAGTAACACAGACCTCTGGCAGAGAACTAACCAAGTGCCAGTGGAAGAAGAAATCAGAAGAAGGAGATGGCGATGGATAGGGCACACCCTGAGGAAACCATCAACCAACATCACCCGCCAGGCCCTGACCTGGAACCCTCAAGGGAAGAGAAAGAGAGGCCGACCAAAAAACACCTGGAGAAGAGAACTGAAGGCGGACGCCAAGCAGACCGGCTACTCCTGGCGAGAACTTGAGCAAATAGCCCAGGATCGTGGACGATGGCGGGTGGTTGTGGATGGCCTATGCCCCTCCTGGGGCTCAAGGCCTAAACACACATGATTTCAGTCTTCCTGCTGTTTAGTTCCAAACCCTTGCCTTTGCTTTCTATTTCTAGCATATTCACAAGGTTTTGTAGGTCCCTTTCATTTTCTGCAATTAGCACGGTGTCATCTGCGTATCGAATGTTGTTTATCATTTTCCCTCCAACCTTTAATCCAGGATCTTCTTCTAGGTTTCTCATGATGTTTTCGCTGTAAAGTGAAAACAGATCTGGTGACAAAACACACCCCTGTCTGACTCCTCTTTTGATGTTTTGGAAAGAGCTTATATTGTTTTCTATTGTCATTGCAGCTGTTTGTTCCCAGTACATATTCCTGATTATTCGTAGATCTATTGCATCAGCATTGAGTCTCTCCAGTTGGTTGATCAATTCTTCATGTCGTACCCGATCGAAAGCCTAGGTATAGTCAACAAAGCATAAATACAAATCCTTATTCATCTCAATTGACCTCTCTATGATAGTTCTTAGGATGTATATGGCATTAACAGTTCCCTTCCCTTCCACAAATCCACACTGTTCTTCTGCTACTTCTCTTTTGATTCTATTCCTTGTCCTCATCATGATTATTCTTAACAGGATTTTTGTTACATGACTCATAAACTGATTGTGCGATGGAGTTCGCATTCTATAGCCCCTGTCTTCTTTGGAAGTGCATGAAAATTGATTTTGACATATCTTTGGGGATATTTCCGGTGTCGTAAATTTCATTATTTTTTCTATGCCAAATTCCTCCAGGGCTTCAATCATCTCTGTAGTAATATTGTCTAGTCCTGGGGCTTTTCCTAGTTTCATCTTTTTCAGTGCTGCTCTAACTTCATCTTTCATTATGGGTGGTCCTTCAAAGTTCTTTTTTATAATGTGTATATATGCACACTGTCACGGCAGTTTGTTTATTTTTTTAATCTTTTTTTATTTGGGGACAGGGGTGTTTCGTGGGGTAAGAGCGTGTGGAATTTTGCCAAGTGGGATAAAAACTCACCTGCCCAGTTATGGTCTACCTGGGCCTGTGTATATTTTTGCGTGATTTTTGTATTTTGGTTGTGGACAGATGTTCCTTTCCAAATCGTGTTTATGGCCTAAGTTATGGTTAACGTGGGCCTGTATATGTGTAAATTTTGTGTGCTTTTTGGGCTATTTTCTGTGAACAGAGTTCTGTCAACTTGTTGTGTTGGCTGGAGAGGTAAAGAGTTGCCAGTTAGCGTTTGGTGCCCCTCACCTTCGGATGGTTTACAGCTAAGGGGGGGGGGGGGTAGGGCCAGTTTCTGGTCAGTGGTTTCGTTTTGTAGATGGACTTAGTGTCCTAGAGCTGGAAGTTTGTGTTGGCTGGAGAAGTAAAGAGTTGCCAGTTGGCGTTTGGTGCCCCTCACCTCCGGATGGTTTACAGCTAAGGGGTTAGGGCCAGTTTCTGGTCAGTGGTTTCGTTTTTAGATGGACTTTGTGTCCTAGAGCTGGAAGTCCTTATATGAGAGGCTGGGTGGAGATCCAGCAGACTTCTCTGAAAGAGCATTGGAGCCAGAGGCTGGGTGGAGATCCGGCAGACTTCTCTGAAGGAGCGTTGGAGCCAGAGGCTGGGTGGAGGTCCGGCAGACTTCTCTGATGGAGGTTGAGCCAGAGGCTGGGTGGAGATCCGGCAGACTTCTCTGAAGGAGCATTGGAGCTGAGGCTGTGTGGTGGTCGAGCAAACTTCTAAGATTCACAGGGTATCCTTATGGCAGCATTTGACTGCCACCCAACAAGAACAGTGGCTCCTGTGGCTGACTGAAGTGTGCGCTGAATGATAGACACTGTTAGACTTCAGTGGACAAGTGCTGCGCTTGTTTTCTGTTAGAGTAACTGACAGTGGTGATAGGGTCACATAGGACACTGTGGACATAGGTCTGCTGCGTGCTGTTTCTGCTTAAAGCATTATCTTCTGGTTGCTACACTTGGTGGAAGAAACATTAAGGTAATTACTCATAGCATTATTGATCTTGTTGGTTTGTTGTCGTTGTTGTCAAGGGCTTCTAAAGAGGTGTTTTCCTTGAGGGTTCGAAACGTGTTAATGCAATGTCTTTTTTTTTCTTGGTGCCACCTCCAGCGGTGTGATATTTGTGTTTATGATATGTATGTATGGTGCGTTATGTTGTGGTGTTTGTGATTTAATAAAATTTGTGTAAATATATTTGTCCAGTGATTTCCTTATCTAGTTATTGAAAGTGGGTTTAGTGCTGATAGCTCTGTTTCTCTTTTCTGTCTCAAGCCTAAGCAAGCTTGACACACACACACACACACATACATATATATACATAAACCGTCTAATATCAGTTATAGTGAAAAGACGTTAAATCAAAAAACGAACGATATATATATATATTATATATATATATATATATATATATATATATATATATATATATATATATATATATACATATATATATATATATATATACATACATATATATATAACATATATATGTATTTATATATGTGTGTGTGTGTGTGTGTGTGTGTGTGTGTGTGTGTGTGTGTGTGTGTGTGTGTGTGTGTGTGTGTGTGTGTGTTAGTTAAAGTTTTATTAAAACCCTTAGCTGTTCACAAAGCCGGTAACCGCTCTGCGGAAGAATGTGCCGATCCGTTCGTAGCGGTTGAGATCGCCCAACCTTTTCCGGCACATGTGTGGGGAATTTCCATCACTACTGGCCTTGCTGTCTTACCGCGCGTGTGGTTAGAATCTTGGTCAGTCTCGTATTGAATGTTCTAAAAATAGTACGAGCATTCCGGGATGCAAGGATCTTTCCATTCACTACTGAAAGACTTCGTACTGACGCTGTGCTACATTTGAATGCCAATACTAGGAGCTAGCTTTACATCTAGCAGTGCAAATGCGAAAGGGTCAGAGTATATGAGGACTAGCGAAAAAATTGTTTAAAGAAGCCTTAAAATTTTTTTGTGTATTGCGAGAAACCGATGCTTTTTTCGGTTCTTTGATCCACCCTGGATGGCATTCAAATGGGTGAAATGTGTGTGTGTACGCGTGGAATTCCTGCGTGTGTATGTGTGATGTTTCTCTGTGTGTGTGTGTGTGTGTATGTGTGTGTGTACATATGTGATTGTGTGTGTGAGTACATATGCGTGTGTGCGCGTGCGCGTATGCGTGTGTGTATGTGTGTGTGAGTGTGTGTGTGAGTGTGTGTGGAATGCCTGCATGTACCTGTGTGATGTTTATGTGTATGTATGTGTGTGTGCTGCGCGCGCGTATGCGTGTGTTGTGTGTGTGTGTGTGTGTGCGCCGCGCGCGCGGTGAGACACAGAACCGTCACACGTAAGACGAATTCTAAGCATAACAGATAGCAGTAAAAAACTAGGTCACACACTCCATGAAGACGTTTCCGTAAGACAGTACGTATATTTTGCTTTTATGGCCTGAAATAAACTTTGTACCGAGAGAGAAGAACGCGCTTGGAATTTAAGGACACACTTTAGGTTCCTTGATACAAAGGCATTTTGTAAAATAATGCACGTTTTATTT
>CM060313.1:46795396-46825396 GCA_030674185.1 Monoplex corrugatus
TATACTCTTCGTGCTGCTGTCGTGGCTTGTACTAACACTTCTACAGCTGTTGCTGTTATTGCTGCCGATGTTTTGTTGCTGTTCCGGTCGCTAATAGTGTTACTGCTGTTGCTGCTACAGTTAGTACTACTATTACCGATGCTACAGTTAGTACTACTATTACCGATGCTACAGCTAGTACTACTATTACCGATGCTACAGTTAGTACTACTATTACCGATGCTACAGTTAGTACTACTATTACCGATGCTACAGCTAGTACTATTACCGATGCTACAGCTAGTACTACTATTACCGATGCTACAGCTAGTACTATTACCGATGCTACAGCTAGTACTACTATTACCGATGCTACAGCTAGTACTATTACCGATGCTACAGCTAGTACTATTACCGATGCTACAGCTAGTACTACATATTACCGATGCTACAGCTAGTACTACTATTACCGATGCTACAGCTAGTACTATTACCGATGCTACAGCTAGTAGTATTACCGATGCTACAGTTAGTACTACTATTACTGCTGCTACAGTTAGTACTATTATTGATGTTGCTACAGTTAGTACTACTATTACTGCTGCTACAGTTAGTACTACTATTGATGTTGCTACAGTTAGTACTACTATTACTGCTGCTACAGTTAGTACTACTATTACTGCTGCTACAGTTAGTACTACTATTGATGTTGCTACAGTTAGTACTACTATTGATGTTGCTACATTTAGTACTACTATTACTGCTGCTACTGTTAGTACTACTATTGATGTTGCTACAGTTAGTACTACTATTACTGCTGCTACAGTTAGTACTACTATTACTGCTGCTACAGTTAGTACTACTATTACTGCTGCTACAGTTAGTACTACTATTGATGTTGCTACAGTTAGTACTACTATTACTGCTGCTACAGTTAGTACTACTATTGATGTTGCTACAGTTAGTACTACTATTACTGCTGCTACAGTTAGTACTACTATTACTGCTGCTACAGTTAGTACTACTATTGATGTTGCTACAGTTAGTACTACTATTGATGTTGCTACATTTAGTACTACTATTACTGCTGCTACAGTTAGTACTACTATTACTGCTGCTACAGTTAGTACTACTATTACTGCTGCTACAGTTAGTACTACTATTACTGCTGCTACTGTTAGTACTACTATTGATGTTGCTACAGTTAGTACTACTATTACTGCTGCTACTGTTAGTACTACTACTGCTGCTACAATTGCTGTTGCTGTCATTTTGCGTATTGCTCTTACTGCCACAGCTGCCGTGACCGTTGTTCTTGAATCTTCTTCACATCAGCGCACTGTTATATGCACACAGAACAGACATTATGAGCTGGTCTGTATGTGTTCAGTGAAGTCTTACGTACTTTCTCTTAGTATTGATAACAGGACATGTATTAAGTGCATTTTTGGCTGTGGGGAAATGAGATACGTATGCGGAAGCAGTTTTTGGTAATTCAGGCCCTTTTTCATAACATGTTTTAGTGTCCTTAGTTGTTGTGTTTAAATTTGTATTCAGTTTTTTTTTTAATTAAATTCCCTGCGTGATGAATTGGACGGAGTGGTCAACGACAGAGGCCTTCCCTTAGATTATGTGCGTGATCCATTGATATGCATACTGAATTTTTTTTCTTGTTGAAGTAATGTTTTGAAATGGGTTATAGTCCTGATATGGCTCTACGCAGTCGGCTGGACCTCAAACAAAAATGACAGTAAGGATCAGGTTTGGTTTTTTGTGTGTTTTTGGGGGGTTTTTTTTCATCCCCCTGATGACTAAACTGGGCAAAAGTGGCCAGCGTAAATGGTGTATCCTTGGATTATTTGCGTGGATGCAATGATAGACAGACAGACGGACGGATGGATAAATGGATGGTTAGATAGATGAATAGATAAATAGATAGACAAATAGATAGAAAGATAAAGAGAGAGAGAATAGATAGAGAGACAAACAGATAGATAGTGAAAGAAAGAAAGAAAGAAAGAGAGAGAGAACAGATAGAGACGGACAAATAAACAGATAGATAGACAACAGACAGATAGATAGATAAATATATATAGGCACAAATTCATTGGCAATGTTTGCATTATCACAGGATAGCAGGTCGACAGAAAGACCAATACCGGCAGTTTCCTGGTTACAAGGTTAATTTAAACATTGTTATAGCAAAACTATTGAGCGGGAAGATCAAAGCAGCAACAGGTGGCCACTCAGAGCACTATATAAAAGAATACAGTGCAAAACTGGCGTGGAATTTACACACTTTTGAGACGAAAGGACGACCATAGCTGTCATTCATTACGGCTGAAATTTACAATTCCCGTTTATTTTTTATATATATACATACACATTACCAAAACACATTGGGAAAATTAACAACATGCCCATATATATGAATGTATGTGTGTATGTCTGTGAGCGGGCATGTGGGTAGATGCATGTATGTACTGTTATTTCTTATTTTCATCTCTTACCCGTTTCTTTATCTACATACTCCTTTGTTTCGTTTTTTTTATTCACCTACTTACTACTTATTCACTTACTTCCTTACTTCCTTACTTCCTTACTTCCTTATCTACTTACTTACTTACCTACTCACTCACTCACTCGCTTACATACCGGTCTATGATTAAGAAAATGTTTTCACCCAGTTGATAGACAGCTCAGTATTTGGGCTTTGACTTACAGGAAGCTGGTGGATAGGGTGAGGGAGTCAAAGGGATAAGTGTTTGCTTTGCTAGCATGGTTGACAATGCAGGATGCTAGTGATCAGGGTGCAGGAGTCAAAGGGTTAATATCAAATCGAGCGGTAAGCACAGGGAGTGTTTGAACATTTCTAGGAGTTCATTCAGTACAAGCGTTAGATAAAACACAATATCAGTTTCATCGAATATCACATCACGTCTTGCAATTCCACTGAACCGTTTGTACTCTGGGATTGTGTGCATTCGTGCTGGCACACGTAGATGTGTTTTTGTGTCGATGGATCTTGAATAAAGAGATAACATTGATTGTTGATTCAAAACATGTTATTTTATTCAGTGCATACAGACAAAAAATCAAGTGCATTAAAGATGACGTCATGTAGTGCAGGTGCTGTTGATTACCATATCCAGTTTTATTGTCAGCCTGTATTTCTCTCAATTGATGAGTTATCCGATAGGCGTTACTGTTATTTCTGTTTAAAGCCCAGCCGACTGTGTACAGCTATATCAGAGCTATAACCGTTTCAAAACATACACAATACTTCAACAGGAAAAAAAAAAAAGGAAAAGAAAATTAAATATACATATCAATGCATTCGCACACATAATCTAAAGAGATGCTCCTGGCGTTGACCACTCCACCCAATTTATCACACAATGGATTTTGAAAACGTACCTAAATACAAATTCAAACATAACTAAGGACGCTAAAACATATATAAGACAGGGCCTAAATTACTTGAAATTGCTTCCACATAGCTCATTTCCTTAGAGCCAGAATGCACTTAATACATGTACATAATTATCGATTCTAAGAGAAAGTATGTAAGATTTTATGGAACACATACAGGCGAATGGACCAGCAAGGCAGAAAATGATAGGAAGAAATGACAGAAAGCAAAGGAGGAAGAAAGAAACAGTGACAGAAAAGAGGAAATTTCTAGCACAGAATTTCCAGAATGTGGGGGTACTGTTTATACTGAAAGAGTCCCCGGCATCCCCCACGGGGGTCATCTGAGAGGTGGACACGTATTTTGAAAGCTCTGCTAATTTTCTCAGAACACGAAAACAAAAACAAAACAAACAAACAAAAAAACAAATAGAACCAGCATCAGATTCGCAGAAACATAGATGGTGTGTACTTGCACTAAATTGTCATATCCCGGAGCTCTTTCATGGGAACGATCTGGAGAGGATTCCTTTCAAGGTGACCTCAGTCTCAATAAGCTCGTAGGGGAGTCAGACGAGGGAATGACTAGCGTGGTGACATTGAAGCGGTGAAAAAGATACTGAGGGCAACAAAAATTGTGTACTCGTGTGTGTGTGTGTGTGTTGTGTGTGTGTGTGTGTGTGTGTGTGTGTGTGTGTGTGTGTGTGTGTGTGTGTGTGTGTGTGTGTGTTTGTTGTGTGTGTGTGTGTGTGTGTGTGTGTATAGATAGACAGACAGATAGATAGATACTGACAGACTGACAGACAGACAGACAGAGACGTGAAAGAGAAAGACAGACACAGAGAGAGAAAGACAGACAGACAGAGGGAGAGAAGAGAGAACAGAGACAGAGAGTGAGACAGACAGAGAGTGAGACAGAGAGAGAGTGAGACAGACAGAGAGAGAGACAGAAGACAGAGAGACAGAGAGAAGACAGACAGAGAAAGAGATAGAAAGACAGAGAGGGAGAGGAGACAGAGTGAGAGAGAGACAGAGAGAGAGCTGAGAGACAAACGACAGACAGGAAAAGTGAGTGAAAGAGAGAGAGAAGACAGACACGAGAGAGAAAGAGAGAAGATTTGGGACAAAGAGACAGAGAATGAGTGAGAGTGAGTTTGAAGAGAGACAGAGAATGAGGAGAGGAGAGAGAGAGAGAGAGAGGAGGGGAGAGAGAACGCATATACTGTACATGTACATCGGCCTCAGGCCATCATTCATATATATGGATTTGACTGGGATGGGATCACGGGATTTTGTCAAATTCATGCACATAATTTTACAACCGATTTGCGTAATCGACAGTGAGAATAAGCCATAGATCTATACATTTGTATTGCGTCACATAATAACGACTTTTATCTACTATAAGTGTACCTCTAACATTGTAGTTCTACTGACTTACCAATCAGTTTACAAACCAATCAGTCTTACTGTTTCCCACAGTAAATAACTCTTGATAGATACATTATCATGAGTAAATTAATCCTTTCACTCCCTCCCCAGATAGATAATCATGAGTAAATTAACCCTTTCATTCCCTCCCCAGATAGATTATCATGAGTAAATTAACCCTTTCACTCCCTCCCCAGATAGATTATCATGAGTAAATTAACCCTTTCACTCCCTCCCCAGATAGATAATCATGAGTAAATCAACCCTTTCACTCCCTCCCCAGATAGATAGATTATCAAGAGTTAATTAACCCTTTCACTCCCTTCCCAGATAGATTATCAAGAGTTAATTAACCCTTTCAAGATAAATTATCAAGAGTTAATTAACCCTTTCACTCCCTTCCCGTATCCGGGGTGAAGGAGTGAACAAAAACGTAACCCTTTCGCTCTCACCCTGTCCCACCATCTTCCTGCAGGAAGCAGGTAGATAGGATGAGGAAGTCAGCAAAAATCCTTAACCCTATCACTCCCTCACCCTATCCACCAGCTTCCTGTTGACTTATAAAGCAATGGAGGAGGTAGAGGTAGGCCTACTTCGGGGATGCGGAGAAAAAAACGATGAATCACTCTGTGAATTCGTAATATATGGA
The DNA here is from genome assembly GCA_030674185.1 of Monoplex corrugatus. Lineage (NCBI taxonomy): Eukaryota > Metazoa > Mollusca > Gastropoda > Littorinimorpha > Ranellidae > Monoplex > Monoplex corrugatus. The sequence continues at coordinate 46,800,867 of CM060313.1, forward strand.
CAGCACCGTAAAGTGACGGAAAACGACGAAATGCACAAAGCTGTTCTGAATCGTTGTTGCCTCAGGCTGTATGTCATATGTTCACACACATAGTTCAGAGTCGATATGTCGGCTGACATTTTCTGTCGACTGATAAAAATACACTGATGGAAAAGGCGGTTGGCTGGTAATTTCTTCAGTGCTTGGCCGATTGTATTGAACAGTGTCATGCATTCAGTGGCTTGGTACGTGTGAACATTGCAGACATATTGTGTAGACCTTCAAGGTTCGTATTTCTGAGAGCTGAAGGAAAGACTGCTTCACGATAATTTCATTTTTGTTCTATTTTTTTTTAATGTCGTATACATATACATTTTATAATATTATATATGTATACATTCGGCAACAAAAGCTGAGATATAATAAACATGGATACATATGTTTGAAAACACACGTCTATACACACACACATACACACACACACACACACACACGCACACACACGCACACACACACACACACATATATATATATATATATGCAAAATAACAGCAAATGGTACAACCTTGACACAGCTTAATAAATTCAAATACGTGGGAACGGTCATTTCATCAGACGGAAGATGCACATCGGAAATAGCCGGCAGAATCGGCCAAGCCAAAACAGCATTCAAGAAGATGACAAGCATTCTTACCAACAAATGCCTATCAATTATCAGAAAAAGAGTCCTTGAATGTTATACAGAACCAATACTGTTGTACGGATGCGAGGCGTGGACAGTCAGGAAGCAAAGCCAGAGCAAGATGGAGGCAGCCGAGATGTGGTTTCTAAGAAGAATGTTGAGAGTTCCATGGATAGCAAAGAAAACAAACGAGACAGTCTTGATGGAGGCAGACACAAGTAGATCACTCATAAGGAAGATTAGGAAAATATAGGCAACATTTGTAGGCCATTTTATGAGGAAGGGGGATTTGGAGCACCTGGTCACAACGGGAAAGCTAGAGGGAAAGAGAGCACCAGGTAAACCCAGGGAGAGAATGCTGGACGGACTTGCAGAGTGGCTGGGGATGAGGAGGGTGGGGGAAATGCTAGGGGCAACGAGAGACAGAGATGGATGGAAGTCCATGATCGCCAACGCCAAGCGGCAGGGCACCTGATGATGATGATGATGATGATGATGTATGTATATATGTATACACACATATGCACATATTTCATATACACACGCACATACGCATACAAATAGACATATAGATATAGAGATAGATTCATAGATAGATGGATGGATGGATAGATAGATAGATAGATAGATAGATAGACAGATAGACAGACAGATAGATAGATAGATAGATAGATAGATAGATAGACAGATAGACAGACAGATAGATAGATAGATAGATAGATAGAAATAGACAGATAGACAGACAGATAGATAGATAGATAGATAGATAGACAGATAGACAGACAGATAGATAGATAGATAGATAGATAGATAAATACATACATACATACATACATAGATGTAGGCACATAGAAACATACATACATACATACATACATACATACATCATACATACATACATCCTACATACATACATACATACAAATCATACATACATACATACATACATACATCATACATACATACATCATACATACATACATACATACATACATACATCATACATACATACATCATACATACATACATACATACATACATACATACATCATACATACATACATACATACATACATCATACATACATACATACATACATACATACATACATACATCATACATACATACAATCATACATCATACATACATACATACTACATATATACATACATAGAGATGGATACACACACACATACACACACACACACGCGCGCGCGCGCGCGCACGGACACACACACACACACACACACACACACACACACACATACACGACACACACACGCTGAAGATAATGTTTGATGTGGTTTTGTACCAAATTATGTATTCAGGATCTACGTATTTGCGTTTTGTGCAAATATTTCAGAAACAGTTGTACCTCTGCCGATACTTGCGTGAATTGATAAGAATACCAAAGGGTAGAAAAGTATTTTGAGAATTCTAATCATGTACTTGGTACAAGCTACAAACAGAAACAGTATCAGACTCATTGACGTAGAGATGGTATAATAGCCCCGAGTTGTTTTGTCTTATGGTTGTGTTTACATTATGTAGACTCTCGGGAAATGATACATTGTACTTGTGTTGACAGACAGATGGACAGAGAGGAGGACACTGTGTTTGGGAAAAAACGTGTGGTATCTTCATTGCGAATGTGAAGTGTTGATAATGTCAGACACGTTGAAGGTGGTGACATATGGAGTAGTTTCACACAGAGTTATGTATACACCCTGGGGCTGTGTTTCTGCTAATAGTTTAAAAACGATCGTGATGTCAGTCAATGTAATGTCTTCTTCTTCTTCTTCTTTTTCTCTTCTTCTTCTTCTTCTTCCTTCTTCCTTCTTCCTTCTTCCTTCTTCCTTCTTCCTTCTTTCTTCTTTCTTCTTCTTCTTCTTCTTCTTCTTCTTCTTCTTCTTCTTCTTCTTTTTCTTCTTCTTTTTCTTCTTCTTCTTCGACTTCTTCTTCTTCTTCCCACTTAACTTCTTGAGGAGTCACAGGGGCGAAGACTAAAGAACTATTCATCAGATTCTTCCCCTTTGTCAGTTGTGTGCCAAAGCCTGGGTCTCTCTGCAGATGATTTCTCTCCATTCCAGCAGTCCATCGTTTTTCTGCCTTTCCCTCTGTCTCCCTCCCTCATCAGTTCCTTGGAGGATGTATTTAGCAAGGCCACTGGATCTTGTTACATGGCCATACCAACGTAGTTTTCTTTTTTTTTAACTGAAGTCATCAGATCTTCATATGGTCCAGTGTGCTGCTTGATGGTTTGACGCACTTGTTCATTGGTGACATGATCAGTGTGTCTGATGTTTAGTATTAATCTTGCGACTGTCATTCAGTTTCGTTGTCAACTGATGAGGAATCCATAGGGCAGACAGGTGTTTTAAGAGTTCTAGTAAGTTGTTCAGTACAAGTTAGAAGCAAACAAACAAACAAACAAAAATAATCTTACCAGACACGCTTAAGGTACATCATGCCACAGTATTGAATTAACAGCCCAGGGCTGATTTCGTGTGGGCAGTTCAGACAGTAGTAAGGGAGTAAACCCTAACAGGAAAAAAAACACCACTGCTTTGTGGTTATCTCGGGACAGACCAAGGCTAAGGGAGTAAACCCTGACAGAAAATCACCCCTACTGCCTTGTGGGTTGTCGTGGGAACGACAAAGGCTAGCGGAGAGTCCGTACAAAAACCGATGGAAGGCAACGAGAAACCACCATCGTATCTCCCAAGATTGTCATGGCTACCCAAAATATGAAAAAGGAAAACGACGTAAATAGGGGCTCCTGTGGAGCATCTTCGTCCGGTAGGGACCGTCATGCTGGGCAGGTGACACCCGGCCGTCAGCAAGCTACTGCAATCAAATTCTTAAAAATACGGACTTGCAGGGTAGCTGAGGACAGAGAGGGTGGGAGATGTGCTTGCAGCGACTAGGGGCAGATTTGTATGGTGGGCCATGATCGCCAACACCACGCGGCAGGGCACATGATGATGATGATGTTGAGTTCAGAGGGTTGAAGACCTTTAGATTTAGCGACTGATGGTGAAACGAAGAAAAAGGTTAGGAGGCAGGTTGACAGGTTGTGAGACATACTGAATAATTCTGCAACTGTAACCAGTGCATATAATCATGGGGTATTGAACAGATAAGACACACTGAAAAATAACATCACGCGGTCTACGTAATTACACTGAGCTATATATACCCTGGGGGCTAAGTTTATGGAAAGGTTTCATAGACAGTTTTATGGTCAGTTTATGCTTCTGGTAATCAGTAAGGCATCTGGAAAATGGAAATGTGTTTTGAGATCTCTGATTGATAAGTTACTCGGTGCACGTTACAAAATAGAAAAAAAGAGAAAGGAAAGAAATTATAACAATAATAATAATATTAATAATAATATCAGATACGCTGAATCAGATATCATAATGATAATTGCACCGAATTTCCGCGGGCTGGTTGGTTCTGTATGACAGAGCCATAGACGCAAGATCTGATATCTCGAGTTCAATCCCAGCCCACTCATGCAGGCGGCCTCCATGATTCAGGCTACAGACTGTGACTGCAGACAAGTTGTCTTCTTGTCTGACGCCCTCTCCGTGCTGCAGGCATGCCAGAACAATACGCTCCCCCTCCCGTCTAGAGCTCTGCACCAGGTTGCCACAACCAGAAGAGCAGTTCTGCAGTGGATTCCAGCCCATTGCGGAGTCTCCGGGAATGAGCGAGCTGATATCCTTGCTAAGGAGTGAGCCAGAGAAGAACAACCTAACAACAGCGTCAGCTACAGTGAGAAGAGGAGCATCATCAGGGCGCTTTCCATGCCGAGACGACACAGGGATGACTACCACCTGTTGTCTAGAAAGCAGCAAGTTGTCCTGGTGAGGCTACGCACTGGTCACAATAGGCTGAACAGCCACATGTACCGCAAACTGAAGCTGGCGCCCTCCCCAACCTGTCCCTGCGGTCGAGAAGACCAAACCACGGAGCGTATACTCCAAAGATGTCCCCTTCACCAGGTGGCAAGACAGGACGTGTGGCCAACAGACGCTCCGCTGACAACCAAACTCCATGGCTGCAGACAGGAGCTGGAAACGACGGCTGCATTCATCACCCGGACTCAGCTGATTTGTGTAGCAGCGTACGCCAAGAAGAAGATCATCCCAGCCTGCAGCAGTAACCCTTTGACTCCCACACCAGTCCACTTACATCCAGCATCACCGACCATGCTAGCAAAAAAACAAAAAAAAATTAACCCTATGACTTCCTTACCTTAACGTTAAGGTTTTGCAGCTGTTGGATAGGGTTCGGGAGTCAAAGGGTTAAAACTGGCGTGTTCGCTGCCCATCTTAATATTTCCACCATTCTGGTGGTGTCAGCTTAGTGTTTCATAAGTCCCTATCCCCTCCTCCCCCATCCCCTTCCTCCCTTCCCCCCCCCCCCCCCCCAGTCCCATTTCAAGACTGTGTCAACACATAGGGATGATTGCCTGCAGATTTGGGTGGAGCGCATATGGAATTGTCTGAGTGCGATGAATATCTCCTGAAAAGACTACAAAAATCGTGTTGGTAGTCTTTTCAAGAGATATTCATCGCACACAGATTATTCTACCAACACCGAATAAAAATTTTTGATTTCATTTTTTACTCATTGACTCTGTAGGCAGTTGCGTTTAATGAAATGTAAACAAACGTTCAACGTTGTCAAGGATCCGTCAACCTACTTTTGAATCTGACCGGATATGGAGGAGGGTGGTGGTGATGGTGGTGTTTGTCGAATCCTGCTAAGTCATTACATGAATAATTTGTGACGTCACGTGCTCTGTCTCTGTCTCTGTCTCTGTCTCTGTTTGTGTGTGTGTGTGTGTGTGTGTGTGTGTGTGTGTGTGTGTATGTGTGTGTGTGTGTGTGTGTGTGTGTGTGTGTGTGTGTGTTTATGTGTGTGTCTTTCTGTCTGTCTGTCTCTCTCTCTCTCTCTCTCTCTCTCTCTGATCACTCTCTCTATTTCTCTCTCTCTCTCTTTCTTTCTTTCGCTCTCACTCTCTCTCTCTCTCTCTCTCTCTCTAGCTCTCTCTCTCTTTCGTTCTTTCTGTCTCCCCTCTCTATGCCGCACAAACACACACACAGAGCACACACACACGTACACACACGCACACACACACGCACACACACACACGCACAACACACACACATATACACACACACACAAAACACGCACAACACACACACGCATGCACAACACACACACACACACACATACACACAACAAACACACACACACACACACACACACACACACACACAACACACACACCACACACACACACAACACACACACACACACACACACACACACACACACACACGGTACATGTACACGCCCGGGCACGCACGCATTTGTGTTTTGCTCATTCCACCATCTCCATGGACTGTGTCACCGTGGCTCTTATCAAACAGCAACAACACAGCAGGGGGCCACAGCGCACGAACGCCACTAAAACTGAAGTATGCAACAACAACAACAACACCACCAATAACAACGTTAACACCAATACCAACGACTACAACAGCACCACCAACAATAACAACACCAACAACAACAATAACAACAACGATAACACCAACGACAACAACAGCACTAGCAACAGCAACGATGACAGTACCAACAACGATAACACCAACACCAACGACAACAACAGCACCACCACTACAACAACAACGATAACACCAACGACAACAACACCAACAACGGCAACATCAACAGCATCACCAACAACATCAACACCAACAACAACAACAACACCAGCAACAACAACAACAACAACCCCAACAACAACAACACCAACGACGATAACACCAACAACAACACCAACAGCAACAACAACAACGATAACACCAACAACAGCACCAATAACAACGATAACACCAACAACAACGAGAACAACAGCACCAACAACAACGACAACACCAAAAGCACAACACTGATGTTAAATTGCTGAACACTCCTGCCACACTTTAAAACTCAATCGTGCTCAAGGTTAATGTGCACTTTGTGGCTTTGTCGTGGGGTTTGTTATCTCCCCTCCCTGCCATTCGGCTTGTGGACAGAGTAATTGATGACTACATCTGAATGGGTCACTTAGCGCCTGGATGACCCACACCCACACCCCATCCACACCTTTCATTTGACACTCAGGGAGGTTAATTTTGTGTTCACCTTTTTTTTCTACGCTACCTTAATGGCCACAGAAGCTGGCACAGTTTTTCAATTTGATGATGATGATGACGATGATGAGGATGATAATCATGATGCTATGGAGTTCCATCTAGAATTGAGACTGCGTGACAGGGCTGTACTCTACGCTTACTATCATAATAAATCCTGGCGTCAACCAGATCCGAAAGATTCAGACACCTGCAGTGCTGGTCAGAAGATATGAGGAACACCTGAATGACGCATCCGTGAAGTGGATGAGACTCGACTGTGTGGTCCCAGTCTTCCCAATGAGCCCATAACGCGCTCCAACTCTGGAGCCGGCTTGAGCTAAAAAAAATCCCACAACGATTTTTGAAGGGACTGATGGGGATTCGAACCCCACAACCTTCCAGTCCGTTGCGCTAACTACTTACACCACGGCGACTGGTCACACCCAGAAACGTTTGTAAGTGTGCGCAGCCCCCTGTCTGTCCAGCTGTCAGTGGGTACCTGACTGTCTCCACAGGTACGGAAAGGTAAAGCAATAAGGGAAAGGAGATGGGCACCTCCTTCATAATGCTATCACCGAGAAAAGTTAAGGTCTCTACCACCTCACTCCCTTGTGACCTCAGGATTATGGGACAACCAGTATATTTCAATCTGTTCCACAGCGGGTTTTTTGTTTGTTTGTTTGTTTCTTTGTTTGGTTTTTTTTTTTGTTTTTTTTTAAGCAGTGGTTCGTGTTGCGGTAAAACATAGATCAGTACACTACGAGTAGTTAGTTAATCTGTTTACGTGGGCTGGTTGGTCTATTTTGAGAGAACGGTGGACTCAAGAATTGATATCTCGAGTTCAATCCCAGCCCGTAAGTTAACGGTTCCATCATTCTGGTGGTGTCAGCTTAGTGTTTTATAGGTCCCTTCTCCCCCCGTTCTCCATTTCAAGACCTTGCCAGTGCGTAGGGTTTTGTACAGGCTCGGGGAGTCTGCCAGATGTGGGTGGAGCGCATATGGAATTGTCCGAGTGTGATGATAATCTATAAACAAACTCCAGTCTAATCTGACAATAAAAGGTTGTTGAATTGATTCTAACTAAATGAAACTTGTATGGCAAAACCCCAGTTTAACCTTTTGCAACCAAATAGCAAAGCAAACATAATTATTAGTGATTGTTAATGTTATTGTTGTTTAAAGCCCAGCCGACTGCATGGAGTCATATCACGGCTAATATTAGCGATGATTAAAAAAAAATCTATGGTCAAACTCATGTGGTCTTATCCCTTTCACAATCTATCCATCAGAAAATAGAACAGAGAACATGTTAGATTTTTCTAAGTTTATGTTGTTTCCATCTGTAGTTTGGGTATTTTAAAACGCTTTGCTTGCAGCTCTAGTTGGATTTTTATGTGATATTTCCATGTTTAGTGTGAATTTTTTACGTGGTGTTTCCATGTTTAGTTCGGATTTTTTAAATATCTTTTTTCCATGTTTGGTGTGAATTTTTTTTACGTGATGTTTCCATCTTTATTTTAGATTTTTACGTGTTGTTTTCATCTTTAATTTGGATTTGTTTTTATGTGTGTCCATGTCTAGTTTGGATTTTTTACGTGGTGTTCCCATCTTTAGTCTGGAATTTTACATAATGTTTCCATCTTTAGTTTGGATTTTTGTATGTTTCCATGTTTAATGTGGATTTTTTACGTGTTGTTTTCATCTTTAGTTCGGATTCTTTTTACGTGTTGTTTCCATCTTTAGTTTTGTTGGTCTCTGAGGGGTCGAATTCTGTCTGTTGATATTTATCCTGTACAAAACGAAAGATAAGATATAAAACCCATACGCTAGGTAAGACATCAAGACCTTGCCAACACATAGGGTTTGTGTACAGGCTTAAGGCTTATGCTATGGATATTTTGGATCTTCTCCATCACATGGCATAAGTAGCTTGCCAACACATAGGGTTTATGTACAGGCTTAAGGCTTATGCATGGATCTTTTGGATCTTACTCCATCACATGGCAAAGTGGCTTACCAACACATAGGGTTTATGTACAGGCTTAAGGCTTATGCCATGGACATTTTGGATCTTCTCCATCACATGGCATCAGTGGCTTACCAACACATAGGGTTTATGTACAGGCTTAAGGCTTATGCCATGGACATTTTGGATCTTCTCCATCACATGGCATCAGTGGCTTACCAACACATAGGGTTTATGTACAGGCTTAAGGCTTATGCCATGGACATTTTGGATCTTCTCCATCACATGGCATCAGTTCCTGTTTGCATACACACAGGATTTATGTACAGGCTTAAGGCTTATGCCATGGACATTTTGGATCTTCTCCATCACATGGCATCAGTTGCTGTTTGCATACAAACAGGGTTTATGTACAGGCTTAAGGCTTATGCCATGGACATTTTGGATCTTCTCCATCACATGGCATCAGTTGCTGTTTGCATACAAACAGGGTTTATGTACAGGCTTAAGGCTTATGCCATGGACATTTTGGATCTTCTCCATCACATGGCATCAGTGGCTTGCCAACACATAGGGCTCATGAGCAGGCTTGAGGCTTGTGCTGTGGTCATTTGGATCTTCTCCATCACATGGCATCAGTGGCTTGCCAACACATAGGGTTTGTGTGCAGGCTTAAGGCTTATGCTGTGGTTATTTTGGATCTTCTCCATCACATGGCATCAGTGGCTACTTGTCAACACATAGGGTTTGCGTGCAGGCTTAAGGCTTATGCTGTGGTCATTTTTGGATCTTCTCCATCACATCTGTAGCGTTAATGCATATGGAAATTATTCCGGGTGCGAAGACCTTGTCTTAAGAAGCTGAAAAAACGAATCTGAAATTAACCCTTTGACTCCTGCACCCTATCCACCAACTGCAAACACTTAACCCTTTGACTCCCTCACCTTCTCTACCAGCTTCCTGTAGAAAGTTGGTGGATAGGGTGATGGAGTCAAAGGGTTAAGTTTTTGCTTCGCTAGCTTGGTTGACAAAACAGAATGCTGATGGACAGAGTCCGGGAGTTAAAGGGCTATATCAAAGTGGCCCCTAGCGTTCAAGCAAAAAGAAACCAGAGATAGACAAAAATGTAACGAAAATGCGAATTTGATCACACACACACACACACACACACACACACACACACACACACACACACACACACACACACACACACACACACACACACACACATACATACACACACACACACACACACACACACACACACACACACACACACACACACACACACACACACACACACACACACAAATCAAAGAATAAATACATAACACTTATGCGGGTTGTGTGTGTGGGCTGGAGTGGAGTGGGGGAAGCAGCGAGACTTCTTTGACGTTTCGCCATTTTCTCCTGCTGAATGAAACATGTTTATAAGGACTTGAAAGGAGACAGACTTCACCAGGACGATGTGTCACAGCACGTGACGTGGTTAACCCTTTCACTTCCGAGACTCGTCGAGACTACATAGTAAGGGGAAAGGTGCTGACAGTTATGCGAGCTGGTGGCAGGGTGGGCTGCCCGAAAGAGAGATGAAGACCAGAGTGGGGTGAGAGAGGGGTCTTCCATTCTGTCTTGGTCCAGAGGCTGGGCTGGACCTGGTTGGTGCGCATTGTGTGGCTATGTCCCAGGGTTTGTCATCTCCCCACCTTGCTATTCGGTTTGTAAACAAGGTAACTGATGACTGGGTCCGAATGGGTCATGCAACGCATGGACAGCCCCCCCCCCTCCCCCCACACACACTTTTTTTCATGAAGAAATGACTGGGGATTGGCGTCGGGAGCTTGGGAAATGAGTGTCCCGAGAGTGGCGAGGCATTGGTGCTCCGGGTCCCATCCGCACCCTCGTGGTGTTTCTTGTTAACTTGACTTCCGCACCCTGTCCACCAAGCAAGAAGCTGGTGAATAGGATGAGGGAGTCGAAGGGTTAAGTTTTTGGTTTGCTAGCATGATTGACAACGCGGGATGCTGGTGGACAGGGTGCGGGAGTCAAAGGGTTAAATTAAACGAAGCAAGCTTCACTGTTTCCAGAGGCGTTTAGTGAGGTCCATCAAAATGTTTGTGAATGTAGTCGCATCATCATCAGCACCATCCTCATCATCATAGGCCGTGTATGGTCATGTTAATGTAAGTTGTTTTGACAGTAAACACGCATCCACCTGGTCAACACATACACACACACACACACACACACACACACACACACACACACACACACACACACACACACACACACACACACACACACACATACACACATTCACAAACACACACACACACACACACACACACATATATATATATATATATATATATATATATATATATATATATATATATATATATATATATATATACAGGAGTCCCGCGCGCACGCGAAAGGTACACATATTCTTACTGTTGTTACTTCTAACTTGACTTATGTGAAAATTCACTGTCTATGGCATGTCTTTTGAAACAGGCAGTTATGGAGAAAGGGAGAGACGACCGTGCCACAAACGTCATGAACGGACACGTTGTGAACAAAGACGACGACCAACTTCGCCACAAAGACACACAGCAACAACAACAACAACAACAAGAGCAGGAACAACAGCATCATGAAGAAGCAGACCAGCTGACCGAAACAAAGGTTCCACCATTACACCAGCCATCGATAAAGGCTTCAGTCTGTACCGACCACCACACACTTTACGCCGAAGACATCGACTTCGTCTTCCTCGAACCCTTCATTCAGACTGGCTACCGGGTGACCAATCAGCCCTGGCGTTACTATCTCTCCAGCGCGTGCTGGCTTCACAACGAGTCTGTGAACGTGTGGACGCACGCGCTCGGTTGCTTCTGCATTCTGATCCGCTCGTGGTTCTTACTGCAGGAGATGGACGGGTTGGGAGACCCTCGGAGCGGACCCGTGGTTGGGTTCGCTTTAGCCTGTCTCCTGAGCAACCTGCTGAGCTCTTTGGCGCATCTTCTCCACTCTAAGTCCCCGAGGCATCACTACATCCTCTTCTTCTACGACTATGCGGGCGTGACGTTCTACAACCTGGGCAACGCCATCGGGTCGATGTACTCGTGCTCCCATCCGCACATGTTCGCGCTGATGGAGTCGTTCTACCTGCCCACCATCGTCGTTCTGTGCTGGTTGTCGTTCTTGGTTTGTGTTCTGGCGCGTCTCCGCTACATTGGTCACTTCGCCATCCGCAGGAAGGTGATCATGGTGTTCGTGTTCGGGCTGCTGGGGGGGTTCATTGCCTGGCCCATGGTGGGACGTTACGTGGACTGTGTGGAGGAGGAGGGGTGTTCTTTGAGCTCCCTCAATCACATTACCATCGTCTTCGTTTTCTTTGCGCTGGACGCCTTGTTTTACTCCGCTCACGCCCCTGAACGCTGGTGGCCTGGTGAGGGGTTTGTGTGGTGTGGTGTGGTGTGGTGTGGTGTGGTATGTGGGGTGGTGTGGTGTAGGGAGGTTTGGTGTGGTATTGTATGATTTGGTGTGATGTGGTGTGGTGTGGTGTGGTGTGGAGTGATTGTGATGTGGTGTGGAGTGATGTGATGTGATGTGGTGTGGTGTGGTGTAGGGTGGTGTGGTGTAGTATTGTATGACTTAGTTTGATGTGGTATGGTGTGGAGTGATGTGGTGTGGAGTGATGTGATGTGGGGTGGGGTGTTGTGTTATGTTTTCTTGTTCCCCGTTGTGTGTGGTGTGGTGTGGAATGATGTGATGTGGTGTGGTGTGGTGTGGTGTGGTGTGGTGTGGAGTGTTTTGCTGTTTTGTTGTTCCCCGTTGTGTGTGGTGTGGGGTGGTGTGGTGTGATGTGGTGTGGGGGGTGTTTTGCTATGTTTTGTTGTTCCCCATTGTGTGTGTGTGATGTGGTGTGGTGCAGGGTGGGGTGTTGTGCTTAGTTTTGTTGTTTCCCGTGGCGTGTGGTGTGGTGTGGTTTGATGTGATGTGGTGTGGTGCAGGAACCTGGTGGCTAGGGTGAGGGAGTCAATGGGTTCAGTTTTTGCAGTTGGTGGATAGGGTGCGGGAGTCAAAGAGTTAGCCTGGGTCCTGAGTGGAGATGAATGATAAAAACATATTTCTTTGTCTGGGTTTAAACCGAGGTCCTATAGTTTGCTGGTCGGGCGTTGTTACGCATAGTCCATCACATCACCTGAAGTAAACTGAATTAATAATAAATGTGACTGCCCACGTTAAAGATGACAACAACAAAAAAGAGGAAATTACTAGCACAGAATTTTCTGAAGATGGGGATACTACCTATACTGAGAAACAACAACTACAAATAGGAGCATCCCCATAGGATCATCCATCCATCAATGATTCCACAAATACATGCTTGCCCATTTCACCCCAGAAACCATTAAAAAAAATTAAAAAACAATAAGATAAAAAAAACGAAAAAGGAATCAGAAAGCGTATCAAGTACACCAGACAAAACAGGCGCAAATGTTTGGCCAACTGGCCTTTGTCAAACGTAGACGTAAGATCACACACGAACAGACACCAAATACAAAAATTGGGAGAAAAGGACCTTTTCTCACACTGGACGAAGCAGCAGGGAAGTTTCAGTCTTTTTCTCCTAATTTTTGTGTTTGTTGTTCGTTCGTTTGTGATCTTACGTCTACGCTTGACAAAGGCCAGTTAGCGCAAAATTTGCGCCTGTCTTGTCTGGTTGTATCAAATACGCGTTCTGTTTTTTGGGGTTTTTTTTTTTACTGGTTCCTGAGGTGAAATGAGCAAGCATGTATTTGTGTAATCATTGATGAATTGGTTAACCTATGGGGATGCTCCTATGCGTGGTTGTTGTTTCTCAGTATAGGTAGTATCCCCATCTTCAGGAAATCATGTGCTGGTATTTTCCTCTTTTTTGTCACTCTCTTTGTTTCTTCCTTGTTCCTTTGTTTTCTGTCATCTCTTCCTTTGTCATTTTCTGCCTTGCTGGTCCATTCACTTGCATGTATTCAATAAAGCCTGATGTATTGTGTGTGTAGTTGATAATTAGGTTGGGTACACGTATTAATTGCTTTTTTGTTTTGGCTCTAAGGAAATGTGAAGTGCTTAATCACAATTCTAGGCACAATTGGCCATTTTTTGTGGGGTTTTTTGTTGTTGTATATTTGATTGTGTTTATAAGTCGTGTTTAAATGGGCTTTTTTATCACCTGGTGATAAACTGAGCGGAATGGTCAACGTCAGGGTTCATATCGTTAGCATAGTTTGTGTGAATGTAATGCTATTTGTACTTCATTTCCTTTTATAGTTTTCTTTCTTTATAGAATCAGCAACGTGTTTAGATGCCTGTTTTGTTTGAGATGGTCATAGCCCTGATATGCTTCTGAGCAGTCGACTGGGCTTTAATTAAACACTAGCTAATGATACAACAACAACTACTACTACTACTACTACAACTGCTACTACTAGTACCACTACCACTACTACTACTACTGATGATGATCATGATGATGATGATAGTGATGATTGCAATAATAATAATAATAATAAATAATAATAATGATATTTATGATGTAATGCTGAATGTGATAATGATGATGATGGACAAGTGGTAATTTTAGAAAGAGAACGACCCCCATGGGCCGAGAACAATGTAGGCCTAAGGCAAACATAGAAAGATTGTCACAGCCCCAAGGGAGGAAAAGAACGGTTGTTTCCCTTGCAAAGATGAGAACAAATAGAAACAAGAAGACAAAAAAAAGAGAGACATATACAGCAGACCTTTAACTCGACAGAAAAAAAAATTGTCTAGCTTAAATTACCGAAACAAAAGAGAAAAAAAATTGGGGGGGAAAAAAACACACACACACACAAAGTAGAAATTAAGCAAATTAAAGTAACAGTATTAGGTGTCTATGATATGAGGCAATAACTGGGGCCTCAGGTAAGGATTAACCGGAAATCACCTAGCAAAAGTCAGGTAGGTGGGTCGCATTTCTTAGGTAAGCGGTCACTGCCAGTTGAGGATTACCTAATGTCGTCAGGTAATTATTTCTTGGGTCAATACTCGTGGCAAGATGAGGATTAACCAGAAACAAACCCTTGCCCACGCCGATGTGAATGGGCACCTGTCCTTTTTGTGTTTTGAGGTTTGGAACGTTGTTCTTTTATTTCTTGAATCAGCGGTCATATCCAGTGAAGGGATTATTCAGAGTCTGGAGTTTGTCTGGAGTTTGTTCAAGAGCACTTCGCCACATTCGGACAATGCCGTATGCGCTCCGAATGACGAGTCAGTCCAAAAGAAATTGTCTGGCTGCGTCAGTTATCGTAGATTATATCGTTTGGCCAGACAAGTCAATTCTGAAGGATCAGCACGGCATAGAAACAAAACAACAACAACAAAACAAAACGGCACTGCAATGCCGGACTAAGATAAGAAAACCACATGCGGTACAAAACTGCAGCAGCATGGTGCATCCTGGGCAGTACCATGTATGTTCCCGAAGTAGATGTTTACCACACTGCATTCCACACAAGTTTTGGGGGGGTTATGCTCAGGGTCAGCACACTATCGGTACGCTTTTATCATGCCAGTGTAAAGAGAGCAAAACGGTCCAGAACGCTTCAGATCTGAAACGATCCCGGAACGTTTCACAAGCTGGTCTGGTGTGAATCACCCTAATAATGACAGAAAAGAGGAAATTTCCAGCATAGAGTTTCCAGAATGTATCATCATCATCATCATCATCATCATGTGCCCTGCCGCATGGCGTTGGCGATCATGGCCCTCCACGCGAATCTATCACCTGTCGCTGCAAGTACATCTCCCATCCGCTCTGTTTTCAGCCGCCTTGCAAGTCCGTCCGATATTTTCTCCCCGGGTCTACCCGGTGTTCTCTTTCCCTCCAGCTTTCCTGTTGTGACCAGGTGTTCTAATTCCCCTTTCCTCATAAAATGACCTATAAATGTTGCCTGTCTTTTCCTAATCTTCTTTATTAATGATCTTCTTGTGTCTGCCTCCTTCAAGACAGTCTCGTTTGTTTTCTTTGCTGTCCATGGAACTCTCAACATTCTTCTTCTTGGAAACCACATTTCAGTTGCCTCAATTTTGTTCTGACTGTGCGTGTTGAGTCCGGAATGTGTGGACACTATTTATACTGAAAGAGCCCTCTGGCATCCCCATAGGAAAGGTAAAAGAGTGAGGCAGAGGGCATCGATATGACTTACAGGATCGTACACGTGCGCATTTGACGTTATGTGTGGTATGTGTATATATATATATATATATATATATATATATATATATATATATATATACGTATATATACATATACATATATATATATATATATATATATATATATATATATATATATATATATATATATATATATATATATACATATACAAGAAGCGGGTTTAGACATCAAAAGGTCTACAATACATGGTGACCTGATCTATGAGATCGAAAAAAACTCCATGTTTCACCCATCAGGCAGCAAGTACCTAGGGAGGATCGTACCCCCACCTTCCGTTTGGAAATCTTAGAAGTACGAATTGTCAGTGTACACATCCAAGATGTTCACAGACAGAAGTCTGTCCATACAGTAGGGTCCTCTGTAAAAAAAAAAAAAAAAGGATCCTCTGTACCAGCGGCTCAACCATTCGGGGCCCAGTGGTTCAGCTTGTCAGAGCATCAAACTGATCATACAGCTATCAGGGGTTCGACCCTCGGAGGATGAGGCAAAGTTTATTTCAGGACCTGGCCAGCTCATGGTTTATGTGCAGGCTTAAGGCTTATGCCATGATCACCATACACATGGCACCTGTGATGTTAGTGCATATGGAAATCGTTCCCGAGCGCGGAGACGTCGTCTTGAGAAACTGAAACTGAAAGTCTATCTACATCTGCGTTTTGTGTTTTGGGAATAGGTATTTGCAATTGGGGTTTATGGCGCTCAAATAGTTCCATATATGCTCCCCCCCCCCCTACTTAATCTGCTAGCAATGATCTGGCAGATACTTTGACCTTGCTGCACAAAACGTTATGCCCTGGGGATTGTCTTTAGCATCAACGGAGGTGGACAATGTGTATAAATCATTAACCCTTTGACTCCCGCAGCCTGTCCACCAACTGCAAAAACTTAACCCTTTTATTACCTCACCCACTCCATTGGCTTCCTGTGGGGAAACTGGTGGATAGGGGGAAGGAATCAAAAAGGTTAAGTTTTTGCTTTGCTAGTATGGTTGACAGTGCAGCATGCTGGTGGACATTGACAGTCAAAAGATTAAGATCCTTGTATCAGAATGACTGACACGGTTAATCCGTTCAGAAAACCTACAGGACTGAAGTCAGAGTCACCAGAGGTAAGCATGATACCATGCAATATGAGGCAAATGTCTGCACGGTCAGCTACATCAGTCGAGAACTGCATCGGCTACAGCGAGAAGAGGAGCATTACCAGATCAATTCTTTAATCCTTTGACTCCAGTCCAATAGCTGCAAAAACTTAACCCTTTGACTCCCTCATCCGATCTACCAGTTTCCTGCATGAAACTGGTGGATAGGACGAAGAAGTCAAAGGGTTAAGTTTTTGCTTTGCTAATATGGTTTACGACGCAAGATGCTGGTGGACATGGTGCGGGAGTGAAAGGGTTAAGCAAGCAAGAGATCGAGATAGAGAATTTGAAGTAATATGCAGTAATGTTCCTTTTGAATGATGCTGTTTTTTTATAATTTACTTTTCTTAAGGGGCAGAATGAAAAATAAATTTTGAATTCGGTTAGTTCGTTCGTTCGTTTGTTCGTTCCGTAGAGTTTTTAAGTCCTACCACACAATGTGCATAAGAAGGACTGGAATTGATAATGTTATGAATAACAGAAACCTTACAATAATCTGTTTCCTTCCGTTGATGGGCTGACCGTCAAAAGTGGGAAGGATTCTGAAGATGTGATCTTTAAATGTGTGTGACAGTTAACTTTCTGTCATCCTCGCCTCCTTCTCCCCCCCCCCCCCCCCCCCCCCGTGGGGATGTCGGGGTCTCTTTCAGTATAACTATTATCCCCACTTTCTGGAAATTCTGTACTAGAAATTTCCTGTTTTCTGTCACACTCTTTTGTTTCTGCCTTGTTCCTTTGCTTTCTGTCATTTCTTCCTATCATTTTCTGCCTTGCTGGTCCATTCACCTATTCACCTGTATGTGTTCGATAAAGTCGTACGTACTTTTTCTTAAGATTGATAATTGGGTACATATATTAAAGTGCTTTTTTTTTGGCTCAAGGGAAGTGAGATATGCGGAAGCAATTTTAGGTAATTTATGCCCGATTTCATGTTTTCGTGTCCTTAGGTATGCTTAAATTTGTATTCAGGTGTGTTTTTGAAATCCCCTGTGCGATTAATTGGACGGAGTGGCCAACGCCAGGGGCACATCCTTAGATTTTGTGCGTGAATGCATTGATATGGGTGCTTAAATTTTCTTTTCTTTTTTCTTTTTTTTTTTTCCTGTTGAAGTTTTATGTTTTGAAACGGTTACAGCCCTGATATGGCTCTACGCAGTCGGCTGGGCTTTAAGCAATAATAACAATGACAATGAAAAAAAACGTTTTCATTCTGTCCCCTTTCATAGGACGTTTTGACATCTGGGGTCATGGCCACCAATGGTTCCACGTGGGTGTCATGGTGACCCAGCAACTTCAGCTGCACGCGCTGCACGTGGACCTCGTGCATCTGGACCGAGGCAGTCACGCGACGCTGGACATGCAGACCATGCTGTGCGCCTTTCTGGGTCTGGCTCTGGCCACCTGGCTGACCATTTTGGTTCTTGGATCGTCCGTGGACCATAAAGTGACCGAAATGCAGCGTGAGCATCCTGGACATTGCGTTGATGGTATGAAGCTGAAAAGTCATTGAGTTATGTGCTGTAGTTAGTGTGTGGCTTGTGGTTGGGTTTGTGGGGAGTCTCGTATTAACCCTTTGACTCCCGCACCCTATCCACCAACTGCAAAACTGAACCCGTTGACTCCTTTACCCTATCCACCAGCTTCCTGCAGGGAGCTGGTGGATAGGATGAGGGAGTCAAAGGATAAAGTTTCTGCTTTGCTAGCATGGTTGACAATACAGGATGCTGGTGGACAGGGTGCGGGAGTAGATGGGTTAAGTTGAATGTGGTTTGTGGTGAATTTCTTGGAATGTTCTTGTTCTGCATTGTACAATGTCTTATCTGCGAAAACGTTTGCTGTGAAATGATAATAATATGAATGACGTCGAACGAAACTGTATTATATATTGTTTGAGAAGAGGCAGTGATATGATTTGTCCTTGTATTTGTTCCGAAATGGTTATATAAGTGCTAAATGGTGATAGAAGCTCTCTGTCATTTGATTTGTGTTTAATTTGAAATATGAATCTCTGGTTGATACTGCTGTTACGTTTCGTTCAATTCAGCCATAATTTATGGACAGTTTGACCAATACCTTACTGACTGATGTGGAAAATATATTTTATTGTCTTTGTTGATGGACAGTTCTTCGATGTGTTTTCAGTGAGAGAAAGGATTGCTTTGTGTGTGTGTGTGTTTTTTGTTTGTTTTGTTTTGGGGTTTTTTGGGGGGGGGTTCGTTTGTATACTTTTTCCTCCTTTCTTTATTGTCTGCAGTGTGTGTGGAGGGTTGATTTGTTTATATTTTTCACGTTTTAATACCGCTTGTCGCTTTATACGAGTCACAGTGGAGACAATTGGACAGGGCACACTATGGTAGCCGTCGCCAAGGTGGACAGAAGAAGAGCTGGGTGGTATATCTATCAAGAAAAACCTGGACCAACCTTATCCAAAGGGACTGCCAACGTTCAAGCAAACATTATCCAGAAACACACAAAAATTGAATCAGAGCGTGTATTTCATTCACAAAATAAGAGAAGCAAAAAGTTTCGCCCAACTGGCCTTTGCGAAGCGTAAACACAAGACAACAACAACAAAAAATGATAATAATAAATACGCGAAATGTAGTGGGGAGAAACAGTACACGACTTCCCTGACGTTTCAGGCAAACATATTGTATCACAAGCGACAAGAGGAGAAAAGAAGGGAAGAGGAAGAAGCTGATTCAGATACATGTATCCGCCATTTTCTCCTTCAGAACGAAATGTCATGGACATTACGTTGTGTATTGTTCATCTGGTGATTGGAGATGGATGTAATGTCCGTTGTGTATTGTTCATCTGGTGATTGGAGATGGATGTAATGTCCGTTGTGTATTGTACATCTGGTGATTGGAGATGGATGTAATGTCTGTTGTGTATTGTTCATTGGGTGATTGGAGATGGATGTAATGTCCGTTGTGTATTGTTCATCTGGTGATTGGAGATGAATGTAATGTCCGTTGTGTATTGTTCATCTGGTGATTGGAGATGGATGTAATGTCCGTTGTGTATTGTTCATTGGGTGATTGGAGATGGATGTAATGTCCGTTGTGTATTGTTCATCTGGTGATTGGAGATGGATGTAATGTCCGTTGTGTATTGTTCATCTGGTGATTGGAGATGGATGTAATGTCCGTTGTGTATTGTTCATCTGGTGATTGGAATGGATGTAATGTCCGTTGTGTATTGTTCATTGGTGATTGGAGATGGATGTAATGTCCGTTGTGTATTGTTCACTGATGATTGGAGATGGATGTAATGTCCGTTGTGTATTGTTCATTGGTGATTGGAGATGGATGTAATGTCCGTTGTGTATTGTTCATCTGTGATTGGAGATGGATGTAATGTCCGTTGTGTATTGTTCATCTGGTGATTGGAGATGGATGTAATGTCCGTTGTGTATTGTTCATCTGGTGGTTGGAGATGGAATTTTCTACACCCCGATTTTATAATGAAATAACTATTTTTATGCAAATTATTTTAACCCAAAAGTTTTAACTTCCCATCTTGTTACAAATGTTGCGTCGTTGTTGATCTTCATCATCATCACCATCATCATCATATGCCACGTCGCATGGCGTAGGCGATCGTGATCTTCCATACGAATTTATCTTTTGTCGCTTCAAGCATATCTCCTACCCTTTCTGTCCAGGTCCACTCTGCTAAACTGTCTAACATTTTCTCCCTGGGTCTATCTGGTGCTTGTTTTCCCTCCAGCTTTCCTGTTATGACTAGGTGCTCAAATTCCTCTTGCCTCGTGTAAATGTTGCTTGCCTTTTCCTAACTTTCTTCATTAATGTTCTTTTTGTTTTTTTTCTTTTAAGACTGTCTTGTTTGTTTTCTTTGCTGTCCATGGAACTCTTTAACATTCTTTTTAGAAACCGTATTTCGGCGACCTCAATCTTGTTCTGACTTTGCTTGTTGATTGTCCAGGCTTCGCATCCGTACAACAGTACAGTGAAGATCTCTCTGATGTCAACTGATAGGTATTTGATGGTAAGAATGCTTTTCATTTTCTTAAATACTTTTTTTAGCCTGGCCGATTCCGCTGGATATTTGAAATGTGCATCTTCGTCTGATGAGACGGCAGTTCCAGATATTTAACCCTCTGACTCCCGCACCCTATTCACCAACTGCAAAAACTTAACTCTTTGACTCCCTCACCTTATCCACCAGTTTCCTGCAGGAAGCTGGTGGATAGGGTGAGGGCGTCATAGAGTTAAGCTTTTGTTTTGCTAGGACGGTTGAAAAAACAGGATGTTGATGAACAGGGTGTGGGATTCAAAATGTCACCCTTGTGCCATTTGCTCTTATTTGTTATATGATTTTCCTTAACGAAGCAGCAGGGAAATTTCAGTTTTTTTCTCCTAATTTTGTTTGTGATCCTACATTCACGCTTGATAGATGCTGGTCGGCCGAAAATTTGCGCCTGTCTTGTTTTGTATTAAATATGCGTTCTGATTCTATTTTCGTGGGGTTTTTTTGTTTGTTTGTTTTTTCTGGTTCCTGTTTGCTTGAACACGGGCAGTCGCACTTGTTTTGGAGGGAATCAAAGGGTTAAGTTTTTGCTGTTGGGTGGATTGGATGTGGGTGTCAAAGGGTTAAAGAGCCATAACTCTGGCACAATGAATGTCACGTGTTTGATCTGAATACCATTGGAAAGAAGTTCTTTCTGTTTTCTGTTGTTTTGAATAATTTCATAATACCCCCAAAAAGTACTTTGGCCCACCTGTGTGAAAAGGGTCACATTCATGTCTAAGTTTGTGTGTTTGCTGTTATTTGTAAACTGTCAGTGTGAAACAGTTTTGTTAATCTGACAATAAATGGAGATGATGATGATGATGAGGAGTGATGATGATGATGATGATGATGATGATGATGATGATGATGATGATTTATGCGCAGTTTTGTCAATTGCCTATTTTTCCAATCAGGATTACGTGTATGCTTAGGTTCTTTATTGCTTTGTTGATGGGGTGGGGGGTTCGATCAGGGTGTATATGTATGCGTAGTTTCTTTATTGTTTCTTTTTCAAGTAGGATTTATGTGTACGCGTAGTTTCTTTATTGCTTTCTTCCCAAATAGGATTTATGATCAGGATTTATATGTATGCGTAGTTTCTTTATTGTTTCTTTTTCAAGTAGGATTTATGTGTACGTGTAGTTTCTTTCTTGCTTTTTTCCCAAATAGGACTTATGCGTATGCGTAGGTTCTTTATTAATTTTTTCAATCAGGATTTATGCACACGCTTAGTTTCTTTATTGCTTTTTTCCCAAGTAGGATTTATGTATACGCATAGCTTCTTTATTGCTTTTTTTCCCAATCAGGATTATGTGTATGCGTAGTTTTTTTCAATTGCCTATTTCCCAATTAGGATTAATTTGTATGTGTAGTTTTTTAAATTGCTTATTTTCCCTTTCAGGATTTATAAGTATGCGTAGTTTTTTTAATTGCCTATTTTTCCAACGAGGATTTATATGTATGCGTAGTTTTTTAATTACCTATTTTTCAATCAGGATTTATGTGTATGCGTAGTTTGTTTTTAATTGCCTGTCTTTCCAATCAGGATTTATGTGTATGCGTAGTTTGTTTTTAATTGCCTGCCTTTCCAATCAGAATTTATGTATACGCGTAGTTTTTTTATTGCTTTTTTCCCCAAGTAGGATTTATGTGTATGGGTAGTTTTATTTTTTTGAATTGCCTATTTTCCCATCAGATTGACGTGTATGCGTAGATTTTTTTTCAAATTGCCTGTTTTTCCAATCAGGATTTTTATGTATGCGTAATCGTTCTATCTAAACCCACACTTTTGCAGCTTAATATGAAATAAAACTCAATTTATGTGGGGAAATCGACCTGATCCGCATTTCAAACACACCTGTGATAACTTCGACTGCGTCTAGTTTGCCTACATTGATACATAGTCGCAGTATATTCATGTTCATGTTCATATTCATATTCATGTTCATGTTCATATTCATATTTATATTCATATTTATATTCAAATTCATATTCATTTCTTTATGTCACAATGGATTTACCATGTGAAACTCTCCCCGTTAAGAGCGGTTTGCCGCAGTGCAGCGCCACCCAATTTTTGTTCTGTTAACTGCTGCCATGGTCATCAATATTGTCATGATTACATATTATGCAGAAATCTATTGTGCCTCTTTATATTAGAGCATTACATTTGGTAATATCCTCGTTAAATTCTGTTGTCTTATTATCACCCTTTCAGATTACTTTCTAATTTATGAGTTTATGTAAGGCACAGTTAAACCTCTTGAGTGCCGTCAACGTAAAATTGACGGAGCTATGTTCAATATTTTTTATCATTTTGTCATCTTGTTAATCAACGTTTCGGATTATTTTTTTAATAAAGAATTCATGATGCAAACTTACGATTGGTCATATGTTCAATATCTTTATTGGTCTTGTAAATCAACGTTTTCAATTTATATTCTAATTAATGAATTTATGTGATGCAAAGTTACAGATGATCAGATCATATTTTTCATCATCTTGTCCATCAGCGTTTCGGATACTGTTGTTGTTTTTTTTTCATTATTATTATGATTTATGTGATGCAGACTTAACCCTTTGACTCCCGCACCATATCCACTAACTGCAAAACAAAAATGAACCATTTGACTCCCTCACTCTATCCACCAGCTTCCTGCAGAAAGCTGGTGGATAGGGTGAGGGACTCAAAGGGTTAAGTTTTTGCTTTGCTAGCGTTGTTGACAATGCAGGAAGCTGGTGCATATGGTGAGGGAGTCAAAGGGTTAAGTTTTTGCTTTGCTAGCATTGTTGACGATGCAGGATGCTGGTGGACAGGGTGATGGAGTCAAAGAATTATTTTTGGTCATATGTTCAGCATTTTTGTATCGGCTTGTTAATTAACTTTTCAGATTATATTTTTATATTAATTTATGTGATGCAGACTGAGTGTTTCACCTTCTTCTATACGTCGGCTTGTCTGATCATGGATGTCACACGTGATGTTGGTCAGCACCCATCTGTAGGGCCTGAGGGATAAAAAGAAATGCTGTGTGACATATATTAGGTGATTTATTGTACCTGTCCACAGGTATGCAGAGTCAAGGCTTCAAATTACGATAATTATCATGTCTTTCCCTGTATATATCCGTGGTATTCTTTGGACGATAACATCCGGTGGTGATTAAGCGAAAAGCTTTTAGGCTGTTGTCGTTGTAGGTGGTGGTTGTTGTTGTTGTAGGTTGTTGTTGTTGTTGTAGGGTTTTGTTGTTGTTGTT
>CM060313.1:46835396-46840396 GCA_030674185.1 Monoplex corrugatus
CTTGACAAAAACCAGTTGGACGAGAATTTGCACTTGCCTTGTTTTGTTATATTAACGCTTTGACTTCCACACCCTGTCCACAAGCATCCAGCATTGTCAACCATGCTAGCAACGCAAAAACTTAACCCTTTGATTCCTTCACCGTATCTACCAACTTCCTACAGGAAGTTGATGGGGTGAGGGAATCAAAGGGTTATGTTTTTGATTTGGTGGATAGGGTGCGGAAGCCAAAGGGGGTAAATACGCGGTCTAAATCTATTTTTATGTATTCTTGATACATGCGACTACATCTCAAACCGAACTGGCCATTGATTGGTTGATATCTTGGTTGCTGCAGCAGACATCTTGCTTATGTATATGTATGAACCATGACCTGAGAGAACACAGTCACATGATCGAAAACCTGAAACTAATATCCACCACGTGCGTGTCATCGTGTCTCGAATTGTATACATATTCTGTCTTATCTGGAAGCGCATTTTTCTCCCGTGATCGCATGCGGTTGTTCTGACAGCTAGATCTATCCCACATTGTTTTCAAACTATTACCTCAGCTGTTATGTCCAGAGTGACGGTAAAGAAATGTTCAACATGCCTCTTTCGATCATGCAACTCTGCTCCTTCAGGTCATGGTTGATATATGCATAAGCAAGATGGCTGCCGTATGACTCAAAATATCAACCGACCACTGGCCAGTTTGGTTTGAGATGAAGTCGCATGTTCCTGATAACTACAAACTGTAGTCACACAATTGTGGGCCTCGGTAGCTCAGTTGGTTTGAGCGTCAGATTCACATGCGAATGGTCGTGGGTTCCAATCCCGGGTGTGCTACATTAACACTGGCCTTCTCACTGTCCCATCTTAACATCACTGTTGTTCTGGTGATGTCAATGTAGGATTAGATAAGTCCCCCTTCCCCCACTTCCCAGGGATGGTTATCCCCGTCGGCCATATCATCTGAGGTGTGCCGACGTAAAAAATGAACCAAACCAATCAATCAACACCCCATTCAGGCCCACACCAAACGCCCCAGCACGGTCCACAAGACAGTCACACGGGGAGACGTATCTCCTTCCTGCCTGTAAAACAAACTACAGGAAATACTCCTTCTTCCCGAGGACTGTCAAGGACTGGAACAGTCTGCCCCCCCCCCCCCCCCCCCCAGGTTATCTCTTCAGCCTCGGTGGAGTATTTCAAGTCCCGAATCTGATCAGCCAGCCCCCCCTCTCCCCCTCTCCCATCCTCTACCACCACCACCCCACCCCCAAAGCCCCCCATTGCCAGTTCTACATCCCGACATCCTAGCCAGCGGAAACCCCCAGTTTTATTCGCATCAGAACCATCAATATGATGATGGTGGATGCTCTAAGAAAGAAGAAGAAGAGAAGACGTTGTTTGCTGACGTAAAGTTAAGTCACGCCTGTCTCATGTCGTCAATTAATTACGTCACGCGTTCTTACTCTCTTTGTGTGTGTGTTTCATTTTCTAAACCAGTGTCTGCTTATGTGCTTTACAACGACACACAGAAACAGAAAACCGTTTGAATTTTCATCTTCATCAGAGTGATCTTATCAATCGCTCACGTATTAAGATCTGGTCTTCAAGGTTCCAGAATGGGAGTCATTGAAAGCGTGTTTAAAGAGCAAGAGCTGGATGATTATCAGGTGAAGATCCTCCTTTCGTCAGCTAGTATAGGCCTATATAAATAGGCTAACACGTAGGCCATCGTAAATCTTTATCTCGTCATGCTCATTCCTTAGTGGGATCGCGAGGTAGGCCTCATGGGAGTCTGTTAACCCTTCGACTCCCGCACCCTATCCACCACCTGCAAAAATGTAACCCTTTGACTCCGTCACTCTATCCACCAGCTTCCTGCAGGAAGCTGGTGAAGATCTTCATTTCATCAGCTAGTAGGCCTATCTATAAATGATAAGTAGGCCACCAGAAATATTTGTCTCAGCATGCTCATTCCTAGTGGGAGTCTTTTAATTAACCCTTTGACTCACACATACTATCCACCAACTGCAAAAACTTAACCCTTTGACTCCCTCACGCTATGCACCAGCGTGAGGGAAATCAAAAGGTTAAGTTTTTGCTTTGCTAGCATGGTCGATAATGCATGATGCTGGTGGACAGGGTAATAATAATTACAATATTTATAATAATTACAATATTTATATAGCGCAAAATCTTGATAAAATCAAATCTAAGCGCTGAAGCAGACACACACGCAAGCACGCACGCACGCACGCACACACACGCACGCCACACACACACACACACACACACACACACACACACACTCACACACACGCATGGCTATAAATGGGGAGAAAGAATAAAAGCAATAAAAGCAAGAATAAAAGCAATGGAAAATTATAGACAGCATAGCATATACAATTATATATTATAACCATGTGATTCCCCTCCGAGCGGAGACAGGCTGCAGAGGGGGGGGGGGGGGTTGAGTGAGGTTAGGATTTTATGCGGAGGAGAAAAGGTGAGTTTTGAGAGCGGACTTGAAGGAGACAAAAGTAGGTTGCTGACGGACTGAGAGAGGAAGTTTGTTCCAGGAGAGTGGACCAGAAACAGAGAAGGCTCGTGGACCATAGGTATTGAGCTTAGTGCGTGGAAAGCGAAAAGTCAGAGGATCGGAGGCATAGCGGAGGGTACGTGAGGGAACATAGATCTCAAGTAGGCTTGACAGGTAATCGGGGGCTGCGTTATTGAGGCTTTTGTAGCACATGGTGTCTAGTTTGTACTGTATGCGCTTTGATACAGGGAGCCAGTGAAGTTGTGCCAGGAGAGGAGATATGTGGTCAGCTTTTTTCTTTTTGAGTACAAGGCGTACAGCATTGTTTTGAATGCGCTGTAGGATGTGAATGGTGGAGGCAGGAAGACCAGACAGGAGTGAATTGCAATAGTCAATGCGAGACATTATGAAGGAGAGAAGAGTTTTGCAGTTGTTTCGACAGAGAGATACTTCCTGATCAGCCTTATACGATGGAGATGATAGTAGCAAGATCTGGCAGTTTGAGAAACAAAGTTGTTCATGGAGAGGGTAGAGTCAATGCAGACACCAAGGTTTTTAGCTGAATCAGAAATTGGGACTGATGTGTTACATAATGGGAGAGAAAGAGGAGGCAGCTGAGAAAGTTTCTGACGGGTGCCAATGAGGATAGCTTCTGTCTTGTCGTCATTAAGCTGAAGTTTGTTGAACGTCATCCAGTTCTTAATGTCTGAGTAACACTCAGTGGTGCGAGTCAACAGGCGCTGTATATTATCAGGTGAGTCACTGTCTTGAAGTTGGGTGTCATCAGCATAGAAGTGGTGTTTTATAGAGTGGGAGTTGATGATGGTGGACAGGGGGGAGATGTAAAGAGTGAAAAGAACAGGGCCAAGGACAAATCCTTGTGGAACACCACAGGTCAGGTATGCAGGTTGAGAGTAAGTGCCATTGATGAGAACAGTTTGTTTTCTGTTTGATAAATACGAAGTGAAAAAGGAGAGAGCAATGTCAGAGATGCCAAAAGTATGATGAAGTCTAGAAAGGAGAATACCATGGTCAATGGTATCGAAGGCTGCAGACAGATCAAGGAGTGTGAGGAGAGATACTTTGCCAGTATCAGTTGCAAGGAGGAGATTGTTGAGAATGTGTAGTAGGGCAGTTTCAGTGCTATGGCACTGGCGGTAGGCTGACTGGAAAGGATTGAGGAGATTGTTGGCAGACAGGTGAGAGTTCAGCTGGTTGAGGACGACTTTTTCAAGGAGTTTTGACAAGAAAGAGAGATTAGAGATAGGCCGGTAATTTTTCAGTTCATTTGGGTCTAAATTGTGTTTCTTGAGGAGAGGGTGAACAATAGCAGACTTGAAAGAATCTGGGACAGTTCCAGTTTGAAGAGAAGTGTTGATGATGTCAGTGATGAATGGGAGGAGAGCAGGGAGACAGTCGGCGTAGAGGGAACCTGGAAGGGGATCCAGTTCGCAGGTTTTGAACGACATGGATCTGATTGTGTTGAGAATTTCTTCTTGTGAGACTGGGGTAAAAGTAGTAAGAGGTGTGCCAGAGAAGGAAGGGTCAGGTGGGCATGGTTGACAGGGTGTCCTGTCAAGCCTGTCACGAAGAGTTTGTATTTTGGTGGTGAAATAGTTGGAGAATACAGATGGGAGTTCTTCATTTGTATGTTTTGTTGGGAGAGGTAAATCTTTTCGTGTGCCAAGGAGATGATTCATGGTTGTAAAGAGTTCTTTTGAAGAAGAGGCATTCAGGATTTTGGTTTGGAAATAGCTTGTTTTTGCTGATGCAATGAGGGTGGATACTTTTGTTTTAGAGGCTTGGAAAAGTTGCCTGTGTACAGTGAGTTTGGATTTGCGCCAGCGGCGCTCTGCTCTGGCGGCGGGCACGTTTTGCACAGGCGATCTCATGAGTGAGCCAGGGGGTAGGGGGGCGGTCAGGTAAAAGACGGGTTGTGGCTGGAGCATGAGTGTCCAGAAGATGGTGGAGAGTAGTATAGAATTCATCGGCAAGGTTATGTGACTTTTCAGAAAGGAGACGGGAGGAATCAGATGAAAATGTGGAGAGGTCGATAGATTTGAGATTGCGTCGAGTCACTGTGCGCATGGTACGGGAAGGAGCAGAAATGTCGAGAGAACAGAGAATTGCAGAGTGGTCAGATGGAAGGGCTGAAGTTAGACGGGTAGAAAGAACTAAGCAGTTGTCAGTAGCGGAATTGTGGTGATCACGAGAAATGATCCAGTCAAGAATGTGACCTTTTTGATGGGTTGGTTCAGAAATGTGTTGAGTCATATTGTGATTGGACAGAGAGTTGATGATATGTCTTGTGTCATAATGGTGAGTGTTGTCATAGTGGAGATTGATGTCACCTAGAATGATGAGATTTCCAGGTAAGAGGCAGTAGTGGTCAAGCAATTGGTCAAAGTCAGAGAGAAACGTGGATGTGGTGAGTTTGTTGGCAGAGCTAGGTGGGGGTCGATAGACAC
>CM060313.1:46850396-46851955 GCA_030674185.1 Monoplex corrugatus
ATCAAAAGAGCCAACCAGCCAAGATTAAAAACTATGGCCCGCCAAGGATTGAACCCACAACCCCTGTGTTATAAGTATCACGATCTAACCACTGAGCCAACGGGGGCAAGTGGAGGACAAAGAATACATTAGTCGGTTGGTTAGAACGCCACACTGATGACGCGGAGCTCATGAGTTCGATTCTCAGCTGGTCCACAGGCTGGTCCTGCGGTTAAGTCAAACTGATTACTCTTAAAGAACTGACTGCTGTTTATGTGTTTATTGTGTTTATATGATTATTGTGTTTATATCCTTGTTGTGCTATATGCTTATTTTGTTTATATGCTTGTGTTTATATGCTTATTGTGTTTATATGCTTGTGTTTATATGCTTATTGTGTTTATGTGCTTATTGTGTTTATATCCTTGTTATGCTATATGCTTATTGTGTTTATATGCTTGTGTTTATATACTTATTGTGTTTATATGCTTGTTGTGTTTACATGCTTGTGTTTATATGCTCATTGTGTTTATATGCTTATTGTGTTTATATGCTTATTGTGTTTATATGCTTGTGTTTATATGCTTGTGTTTATATGCTTGTGTTTATATGCTTGTGTTTATATGCTTGTGTTTATATGCTCATTGTGTTTATATGCTTGTGTTTATATGCTTGTGTTTATATGCTTGTGTTTATATGCTTGTGTTTATATGCTTGTGTTTATATGCTCATTGTGTTTATATGCTTGTGTTTATATGCTTGTGTTTATATGCTTGTGTTTATATGCTTGTGTTTATATGCTCATTGTGTTTATATGCTTGTGTTTATATGCTTATTGTGTTTATATGCTCATTGTGTTTATATGCTTGTTGTGTTTATATGCTTGTGTTTATATGCTTATTGTGTTTATATGCTCATTGTGTTTATATGCTCATTGTGTTTATATGCTTATTGTGTTTATATGCTTGTGTTTATATGCTCATTGTGTTTATGTGCTTATTGTGTTTATATCCTTGTTGTGCTATATGCTTATTGTGTTTATATGCTTGTGTTTATATGCTTATTGTGTTTATATGCTTGTTGTGTTTATATGCTTATTGTGTTTATATGCTTGTTGTGTTTATATGCTCATTGTGCTTATGTGCTTATTGTGTTTATAGCCTTGTTGTGCTGTATGCTTATTGTGTTTATATGCTTGTGTTTATCTGCTTATTTGTTTATATGCTTGTTGTGTTTATATGCTTGTTGTGTTTATATCCTTGTTGTGCTTATGTGCTTATTGTGTTTATAGCCTTGTTGTGCTATATGCTTATTGTGTTTATATGCTTGTGTTTATCTGCTTATTGTGTTTATATGCTTGTTGTGTTTATATGCTCATTGTGTTTATATATTTATTGTGTTTATAATCATACTTTTTTGTTTATATGCCTTTTGTGTCTATATGCTTGCTGTATTTACATGCTTGTTGTGTTTATATACTTGTTGTGTTTGAAATTATACTTTTTGTTTTATGCCTTTTGTGTTTACATGCTTATTGTGTTTTTGTTTATTGTCTTTATGTAGATATTGTGTTTATATGC
>CM060313.1:46852055-46919555 GCA_030674185.1 Monoplex corrugatus
GACCCACAGGTTTGTCTCTGTAATACCCTCACTGTTTTTTGTGTTATCTCCCCTCAGTTCTTTCAGGATTCGTCTCTGAAGATTGCGGACATCAAAACGTGACGACCATCGGGGAGTTTTGTCTTCAAGTTCTCAGTGGAAACAGACAGACACATTTTTTCCTTACAGAAAATTTGGTTCGAAAAAGAAGGTGATGTAATTATGTGAATTCAAATAAAGAGACCAACAACAATCCATCGATTGATTCATTCACTCATGTACTCTGTGTATTACGTTTTGAATGGAAAACTGATTCATTCATTCATTCTCTTTCTCTCTCTCTCTCTCTTTTTTTTTATTTTTTTGTTGTTTTTTTTTTGTTTGTTTTTTTTGTTTTATTTTTGTTTTTGCAGCGGGACATAAGTCTATACATAAAGACGCTATCAATAAAAGCCAAAATGTTTTTCCATGTATGTCATAGCCCAAAGAGACGAAAATAAAGGTTCCCCCTTGCTATGCAATGAACAGACAGAAAAACAAAACGAAAGTAAGCAGACAAAACAGACCTTTCGTTCGACAAAATAAACTGTCTGGTTTAAAATACGAAGACAAAACAAAAATCTCTGACGAAGACAATGCAAGAAAAAGAAAAAGAATGGAACGAAGAAAGATTGCTGGGAACTGAGCAGTGGCCCAAACGATACTTCAAGAATACCCAGGAATGTCATCCAAGTACAATTATTGTTATTGTTATTTTTGTTTAAAGCCCAGCTGACTGCGTAGACCCATATCAGAGCTGTAACTTTCAAAACATACAATACTTCAACAGGTAAAAAAAAATAATTTTTTTTTAAAAAAAGGAAAAGAAAATTAAGTGCACATATCAATGTATTCGCGAACACAATCTAAAGATATGCCCCTGGCGTTGACCACTCCATCCAATTTATCACACAGGGGATTTGAAAAACACACCTGAATACAAATTTAAACATAACATTACTAAGGACACTAAAAGATATATAAAAACGGGCATAAATTACCTACAATTGCTTCCGCTTTTCTCAATTCCCCAGAGCCAAAAATACATTCAATACGTCACCCAATTGTCAATCCTAAGAGAAAGTACACAAGACTTTATAGAAAACATACAAGTGAATGGACCAGCAAGGCAGAAAATGACAGAACAAATGACAGACAGTAAATAATAAATATAACGATAAGAAGAAGAAGGCAGAAACAAAGAGAGTAACAGACAAGAGGAAATTTCTAGCACTGACTTTCCAGAAGGTGGGGATACTATTCATACAAAAAGAGCTCCCGGCATCCCCACGGGGGAATCCAAGTAAAGGAAGAGTGGATGTATTGACATCGCCCCAAGAAAGGGAAAGAAGTATTGTCTCCGAATCCCTAGATGAGCTTTTCTTTTTTTAATAGACAATAGCCAAAAAGCCAGAGACAGACTGGGCGTACCCCAGTAAGGAGGCTGCCACCTGCACCGCCCCCTCCCCCCCCCCCCAAAAAGAAACAAACAAACAAACAAAAACCGACGTATACAGCCCCTTGTGACTGAGCCACCAGCACTAAACAACCCGATTTTAACCCTTTGACTCCTGCGCCCTGTCCTGCAGGAAGTTGATAGGGTTCGGATATCAAAGAGTTAATTGGACTTGTCACCGTGGTGCTGTTGTTATTGTAATCAAACCTCTTTGGTGTAATGGACTACCGACTAGAAGGTTGTAGGTTCGAATTACCCATAATCGCTGTCAAAATCATTGCGGGATATTCAGTTCAGCCTCAGTTGTCTCCTACCCAGAATTGAGTATGCTATGGGCACATTGGGAAGATTGGGATCGTGTAGTCGAGTTTCAACCATCAATGAATGCGTCATTGGGGGTGTTGTTCAGATCTTCTGACCAACACCGCAGGTGTCTGTATCTCTCAGATTTGGTTGATGCCAGGATATGATCAAGAAAGTAGAGAGTACAGCACTGTCATGCAGTCGCTGTCCTAGATGGAACCCCATAACATCGTGACTATCATCTTCGTCATCATCGTCGTCATAGCACTGGGAAAAAAAAACTCTGCCAGGTTTTGCTGCTATTAAGGTGGCGTACAAACTGGCACAGAAAAAAATGTGAGCTCGAGTAAAACTATCTAAGTGCAATAATCTTGGGGGGGGGGGGGGGGGGGAATAGAAAAAGTGGGTTTTCTCAGGATCGTCAGTAGAAGAAGAAACTGAAACTCGGGTCACTATATGCAGGAGATCAGGGCCCATGTAGGATCACATAATGCTGGGCAGATAACTTTTGTTGTAACAGTTGATGACAATGGGTATGGTAATGATCTGATGTTTTGAAGTTCCAGATTAGATTGTGACTTCGTGACGCGGTTCTTGCTCTGTGCTGCACCCTTTCATACTATGGACATGCCATCAAGCACTGAAACGCTCGAGATATACAGATACCTGTGGTGTTTGGCATGTTAAAATTTGATCAACATTTTCAGTGACGTCTATGAGAAGTGAATATAGTTTGTTTTTGAGAAGTGGACATTGTTTTTGTTTTTCTCCCTTTGTAAATGGCTCGACATATAGACCCAAGTAGATAGGCCCCTAAAGAATATAATATTTTTGTTGTTGCTGTTACCCTTAGAAATCTATCTGCTTATCCTCGAACTTTTGAATTTGTTGCTATCAATTTAATATTGTTGTCCATTCTAATATTACGTATTAACTGCAGTAGGCTATTGTTACGGTATTGCACCGGTACGTCCGTCGATTACAGTTGACGCCTCCCAGCTGACTCAAGGCAAAAAGATGTATCGGTCGTTGTGATTGGCGACTGGTAACACAATTGCCCAATCACAAATTATGTCTAATATATCATGCGCCACCTAGTGTCGTGACACTGCAAGTTATTCGACTAAATATAGACTTAGTGGAACCGACGAGAACGGCTGTGGGTTGTATGATCTATTTTGTGATATGAACGAAGCCTTAACACAGTAAAGATGTGGAGTTTTGAAGGCGACTTTCGGACTAAGCCCACTCAGTCCCTTCGGGGAGCAAGCAAAAAGGTTTGTTTCTGAATCGTTGAACGTAGCTCTAGATCATAACATCACTATCATCACAGTAGCCTGAGTAGGCCTACATCAGTACATGATTAGGCTGATTAGCCTGTACGCAATATCACCGAGTCTGATCAAGTCAGTGAACATCTGTGAAAAGGAATGAATATAGCTTAATTTAATGAATGAACATGCTGTCTGCTTCTGCAATGAACATTGGCCTAAATAAAATTGTAGATGTATGAATACAATGTAGGCCTACTGACTACTGTCTGTTCCTGCTTTTCAACGCACATGGAAATGATATGATTCCGTAACAGTTTGGGCTTTTGCCTTTTTTGTTGTTGTTGGTTTATGTATGATTGTTCTTATCTGTTCGGTTTTGTTTCGTTTATCACTTTATGACTGATGCTCGATCTAGATCAGATCGAGTCCATTCAGCTTGAGCACTGATGATCAGCTTCAGTTTCTCTGAGAATGTTTCCGCTTTCGGAATGAATTCCAGTTCCGTAGACGCTAACGCCGCTGATTGCAGTGATTCACTGAGTGAAGCCGTGTGACGGTCGGAGGAAATCCAAAATGATCATTGTTTCATAGGTTAAGCCCTAAGCGCTAAGCCCTATAAACGTGTGTTAGAAAAGTTTTAAGCGAACGATGAGAACGACATTAACAGTAGCCTAAAGACCTATATTTTTCCTAATATTATTAATAGAAATAGGTGAGAACTAACAGTCGGGAATGACTTTGTAGTGTGTGTGTGTGTGTGAAATTGTATTGAGTGTTTGTGTGCATGTTGTATGCATGTATGTAAATTGTAGTATGTGTTTGTGTCATGCTGCATACTGTGTATAAAAGTTTATTCATTTGGGGTGTTGGGGGTGGATGTGTGTGTGTGTGCACGCATGCTTGTGTGCATGTCGCATACTGTGTATAAAAGTTTATTCATTTTGGGTGTGGGGGGTGGATATGTGTGTGTGTGTGTGCACGCTCATGTATATAAATGTTCGATTCTGTAGGTTTATGTGTTAGGGCCAATATAATGTCATTGTGATGATATCTGTGCCTTGCTTTTGTGTGCATGCGAACATATGGTCAGAGAGAGAGAGAGATGCAGGCTGATTTATTGCTGTAGGCCTATATATATACATTTGAAGGCTTTTTTGTCTGTCTGTCTGTTTTCCAATCATTGAGCATCATGTCTCTATGATAAGTGGAAATTTATTACTACATTTTATTATAATTCATTTTCCTTTTTTTTTTTTTTTTTTTTTCTTTTTTGTGAGTACTAGTTAACTTTATATAGGCTGTCTTTCGTATGTCCATAACATCATAATGGTAGGGGTTGACATGTAGGCCTATTTGCTTTATAGTTTATTTGTCCTCCTTTGCCACTTACACTGTCATGAAGTGCTTAGAGCTCTTGTTAAGTGAGGGGCAGTGCAGATACTGAGATAGTCATTATTAAAGCTGAAAATGTCACGAGTTAAAAAAAATGTTTATCATATAGGGATTACATCACAGTAGTTGTGACATTGGAACTAAACGAAGACAAAAACCAAATAAATAGGAATGTCTGAAAGAAACTAATGAAATGTACAATTCTAAAACTAGAAGAACAGTTAAAGAATAGGTATTTAATTTCATTTGAAATTGATCGTTGACTCTAAAATTTATAATGGTATGAAACAAAATTTGCGTTTAGGCACAGTATCATCGTGCTTTGGGAAATGACACTAAGCAACATGCTTGTTTACTACCAATTAGCTCAGCTGGGTGGTTCATTAGTTTGAGTTCGATTGTTTTTAAAAGCGCTATATCTTAGTGAAGAAACATTGGAAAAATATGAATTTATAACCGAGTGACTACATCTTTGTTCTTATATATACTATAGACTTGGTTATTTATAACCCAACTGATCACATTAGACATCAGTCAGACACTGACGGAAAGTGGCAATATTTTCTGTCACAGTGTCCATGAGAACTGACAATGTTGTAGGACTGCTTGGTCCAGCTGATGATGGATTACCACCCTAAGGCAATACTGTAAAGTGTAAGCTAACAAAGGCATGCAGTAACAAAGGTATATAATACCCAAGTTGCAGTAATCCAGTAACTTGTGTGCCTAGTGAGTGTCTACATCAGCTAAAACAGTGCTGTAGCTTTAAGACTAAGATAATTGAGTGCTTATCAAGTGCCTACATCAACTGAAACAGCACTGAAGCCTGAAGTACTTAATGCGTGTTGATTCCCAGTCATGTCAGAGGTACTGTATCATTTTAGTTTCTTCTTTTTTTTCAAAATACAGGCTACTTGGTTGTTTTGACAGAGCCGTTGATTCGAGAGCTGATGTCTTGAATTCTGTCCCAGCCCACAACTATGAAAACTGACCTGTTCGCTGCCGTTCTTAACATTTCCGTCACTTTGGTGGTGTCAGCTTAGTATTTCAGCTTTCTCACTATTTCAAGACCTTGCTCACGCATAGGGTTTTGCACAGTTTCAGATATGCTGCCTGGTAAATTGCTGGCAGATTTGGATGGAGCGCATGTGGAATTTTCAGAGTGCGATGAATCTTTCTTGAACAAACTCCAACAAATTCGTAACAAACCCCAAACAAAATTGCTTTGCTTACAGGTTAGAACACACACACACACACACACACACACACACACACACACACACACACACACACACACACACACACACACACATTCTCTCTCTCTCTCTCCCTCCCTCTCTCTCTCTCTCTCTCTCTCTCACACACACACACACACACACACACTGAAAACCACGCACAAAAGCAAAAGTAACAAATCAGGCTGTATCTATTTTTTACAGAAGGCTGTGGAAAACAACCATTTGTGCAGTGTCATGTAGCTGGTGCTCTGAAGTCTAAGCATGATGAAGTAACTTTTGCATTTTTAAACAGTATAATTAGAAGACACATGGTGTCATATGATTGATAGTACATGCATAAATCATTTACATGTATGCATATGATGCAGATGTGAGCACATGGTCTTTTGTGATGTACACAGAACCTATGCATCGCAAGACAGGGACTCTTGCTGGTTTTAAACTTTCAAAAATTATACATTCATATTGTCAACTGTATTGTTAATACTAATACTAACTGATAAAAGTCAACAATGAACAGATCATTTGAAGTGATTTTAAGACAACACTAATCAACAAACTGTAGGCCACATGTAAAATTTTAATAAAACCAAACATTTAATGATTTATGATAACTGCTTAACTACCACTGTACCAGCCATGAATTGAACTGGCAAGTCTGCAAATTTCATTTGACAGCTTCTGCATCATTGCCTACTTGTTTTGTCAAATTAACACTTCTATATCTTGAAATTATGTTTAGACAAGTTAAAGATCATTGTTAGGTAAGTATTACTGTATTTGTGACAGTACTTTGCTCAGGACTATAGTATTGTATTTATAATATTGATCGAAACGTTTAATTAGCAAGTTGTTTCTTCTACAGGAACAGAAGGATTCACTCTTGAAGAGAGCACAAGAAGAAAGGCAGAAGAGAGAGGTGAGGTGTGCAAATGTATAATCGGTAAAAAACTAAAAGCACAACACAAAGCACACATGCACTCACACTCACGTACACACACACATACACACACACATGTAGGTGCGTATGTGCATAAAATGCATACAAACACGCTAAACATATTTATTGTAGTCATTGGATTTGATGTCATTATACAGAGATCAGTCAGTAGAATTTTTAGTTTCAGAACATTTTTTAAGACCCTTTTTTCAGTCTGTAGTGTTACATGGTTTCTTTAACTTCATAATTGTTTGTTTTTTTCAGTATGAATCGCTGTTAAGAATTGTCCACTACTATTCCTTCACTAAAAACAGTTACAAGAAGTGAATTTTGAAATAACGAATCTTGGTATTTTTGTGCTGACATCAAGATCAACACCATGATGTTAACAGAAGAGATTTGAGATTGACTGATTGTCACATTCTTAAAATACCAATGTCATATTCTTGAAATTACAAGTTGATTTGTCGAAACTGTGAGTAATCAAAATAAAACTGTAGAGCAGTGCCCAAGCTTGATATGTGGATAAAATGTTTCAAAATGTGTTTACTAATAAGTAATATTATAAAGCATTTTTATCATCTTTCAATTGATGGCATGCTGTGCAGCAAAAGTATGCTTTGATTTTGTGATGGAATGTTTTCATTTACAGCAAGTACGAATCCAAGATGCAAGTGCTAGAAAACTACAGGCCTTTTATCGAGGCTATCGGGAAAGAAAAATATGGGTAAGTATTGGTATTAAAGTTGAGGTTAGAGGAAAGCCAGAGGGGATGGTAATTTTTTCAGAAATGGTTGATGTGATCTTTATTTTGCACTAAAATAAACTGAGTCCTGGAGTTTGGAGTTTAGAGTTTGTTCAAGAGGGATTCATTGCACTCAGACACTTCCATATGCGCTCCCCCCAAATCTGCCAGCAGTTATTTGGCAGACTCCTTGAGCCTGCACAAAGCGCTCTGCGCTGGCAAGTTCTTGAAATGGGGAGGAGGAACCTCTGAAACACTCAGCTGACACCACCAGAATGATGGAAACAGCAAACAAGCGAGTTTTAAATTTTGTTGGCTGGGATTGAACTTGAGACCTCACATCAGGAGTCCATGGCTCTGTGAAAAGATTCAATTAGCCTACACTTTCTTGATGTTGTCAAAGTTTTCACAACAATAGAATAGACCCCACAAGAGAACGTTCCATCAGACATACGCCCAAGAAGGGACCAAACTGAGAGAATTTAAAGTTAATGAGAACTAGCTAAGGTGACAAGACTTTTTGAGGCAACTGAAAAAACATCTGATTTTTCTCCTTTAATTTCAGTGTGTCTTATGATTAATCTTTAATTTCAGTGTGTCTATAATTCATATTAATGAAAATGCAGGTATTTCTGCAAATAAAGGATACTCATTAGAAGTAAAATTGGTTTCCGTTTCTTCTGGGTGAAGTCTCAAATGAAAATGCCAATGAATTATATTTAGTGCTGTATATTTATGTGGTGTACACAGACTTTGGACCAGCTACAAAGAATGTTCTTACGGGCAGTGGAAAAATTTGAAATATACTTTCTGATAGCATGAAGTTGTTAATAGTACATTTACTGACTTGTGCAAGGACTGTTGGACCTGCCAAGGAGAATAACCATATATGGTTATATATATATGCAGTGGAAAACTCAATACTAAACTATGTTTGTGTTAGAGTGAAATTGTTGATAGCACGTATACTGCAGTCATTGTAAGTGTTAAGAATTCTGTCAATGTTTATGTCCCTTTTCTGTCCCACAGAGCCAGATGGTGCAGAGCGAGTTTGACAGGGAGCTGCAGGAGGCCACAAAGACAGGGTCGGTGACACCATTGTTGTTGTTCAAGCTGGTCCAGAGACTGTCCCTTTTCTTCAAGCCTCAGTCAGATGGACAGAGACTGGTGCGAGCAAAAATAGTTTTTGAGTGTTTAGACAGCAGTGGTGATTGATGATCATCCTGTGGTCTTCTGTCAGTAATCTGTTTTCTCATGACAGATGGAGTCGTAGATGATGTCGCTGCGACTATTAGTCATTGTCATTGCATTGTAACTTTTTTCAGTCCCACCAGTCACCGTCGTGGTGTAGTGGTTAGCACAACAGATTACCAACTGGAAGGTTGTGGATTTGAATCCCTATCAGTCCCTTTAGAAATAATTATGGGATTTTTTTTTTTTTTGCTTCAGCCAGCTTCTACTCCAAGTTGAGCATGCTGTGGGCTCATTGGGAAGACTAGGGCCACATAGTCAAGTCTCATCCATACCACAGATATGTCATTTAGACTGTTGCTCAAATCTTCTGACCAATACTGCAGGTGTCAGTCAAATCTTCTGACCGACACCTCAGGTGTCAGTATCTGTTGGACCTGGTTGATGCAGAGATAATGATAGAAAGTGTAGAGTACAGCCGTGTCACGCAGTCTCATTCCTAGATGGAGCTTTATGGCATCATGATTATCATCCTCTTCATCATTGCATTGTAAAACTGTGCCAGTTTCTCTGGCCATTAATGTGACGTAGAAAATAGAAAAAAGAAAAGAAAGAAACAAAGTGAGCACAAACGAAAAACTCCCTAAACCATAAACCCCCACCCCCCCAAAAAAGGGGGGCGTAACCCAGATTTTCCAGTCCCACTTGAAAGAGTATTGGCCAGGGGGTCGGAGTGTGTCCGACATGGTGCAACTTCTGTTTGATAAAAACTTTAAGGGGGGTGATGTGGGGGGTCTGGGGAGTGTATTGTTTCTTATTGTCTGTCTGTTCTTCTGTCTGTCTGTCTGTGTCTGCCAATGGTAGAAATGTGTGAACAAGATTTTTTTAATCTGTCCCATAAGTTCCATAATCATTATGTGAACCATGTATTGACATACAGCCTGAATGTATCAATTTTAAAGTACATATGTATTGTTTTTCTCACAGGTCTTGGTGAGTCAGCAACTGTTGAAACAGAAAGATGACTATTTATTGTGGGCATTCCAAGACTCATCTCAGGGCATACTTCAGATCAAAAAGTTCTTGGAGCTTCATTTGAGGTACAGTACACAGAGGCAGAGTACTTACTTTCCAATCTGCACAGACTTGCACATACCACATTATTATGAACTTTTAAATGTGTGTACTATCTCCTATCTACTCAGCTGTGAATGGTCCCCTGAGGGGATGCCAGGAGCTCTTTCGGTATAAGTAATATCCCCATCTTCTGGAAATTCTGTGCTAGAAGTTTCCTGTTTTCTGTCACTCTCCGTTTCTGCTTTGTTCCTTTGCTTTCTGTTATGTCTTCCTATCATTTTCTGCCTTGCTGATCCATTCACCTGTATACGTTTGATAAAGTCTTAGGTACTTTCTCTTTAGGAGTGATTATTGGGTACATGTATTAAATGCATTTTGGGCTGTAGAAAAATGAGATATGCGGAAGCAGTTTTAAGTAATTTAGGCCCATTTTTATATATGTTTTAGTGTCCTTAGCTGTGCTTAAATTTGTATTCAATTCAGGTTTGGTTTTGTAAATCCTCTGTGCGAGGAATTGGATGGAGTGGTCAACACCAGGGACATGTCTGTAGATTATGTGCACAAATACATTGATATGTATACTTAATTTTCTTTTCCTTTTTTTCTTGTTGAAGTATTGTGTATGTTTTGAAATGGTTACAGCCCTGATATGGCTCTATGCAGTCAGCTGGGCTTTAAACAAAAATAACGATAACAATAGCTGTGGATGGGTACTACCTCCTGTCAACCCAGATGTGAATGGGTACTACCTCCTGTTTACCCAGCTGTGAATGGGTACTACCTCCTGTCTACCCTAGCTTTCACTGCTTGTTTTTTTGTTTTTGTTTTTTTGTTTGTTTTTTTGTGCTGAATATAGATGAAGAAAATTATTGTACCTGAATATAGTTAAAGAAAATTATTGTTTGAAATCAAAGTGTTGATACCATTTAAACCCTTTTTTGAAAAATTACTATAGTATTATCTGATTTGGAGTTGCAGATTTGTTTGTTCTGTACCTGTTTTATTATCATTGTATGCTATTTCAAATTAATGTACACACTGTCATTAATGCCTTGAAGGTATTAAACTGTAGTGAGTTTTATATTGATTCTTTCATTGTTAATGCCCAAAATAGTCTATTAAATTTCAGTGGGTTTTTAGAGTAATTGATGCTTTTAAGTATTAATGCCTAGAATACAAGTATTAAACTGCAACAATTTTTACATGAATTCATTCTTTTAATCATTAATGCTTGGAAGACAAGAGATTAAAATGCAGTGTGTTTTTAGATGACTTGATTCCATTAATCCATTGTCAGTATTTTCTTCAGGTACCTGCAGACCATAGTAAGCAGGCCAACTCCCATTGCAGTGCCCATGCGCATGTTGGAACTGTTCATCCTGCCAGCTACCTACGACCCTGTCACCAAACACTGTGGCAAAACCAGTGATGCCATTGTGTGCCAGTTTCTGAAGCACCTCATTACGCATGGTAAATTTTTGACTGACCTCTCATGTGTGTAAAGGTATAAGTTGTCCCGTAACGCTGAAGTTGTTGACCAATCCCCCATGGGGATGCTGGTGACTCAGTATGAATAGTATCCCCACCTTCTGGAAATTCTGGGCTAGAAGTTTCCTCTTTCCTGTCACTCTTTTTGTTTCTGCCTTGCTCCTTCGTTTTCTGTCATCTCTTTCTCATTTTGTGTTTTGAGGTCCATTCACCATCATGGTTTCCTTAAAGCCTCATTTACTTTGTCTGTGAGGATTGATAATTGGGTAGATATATATAAACTGCATTTTAAACTTTAAGAAAATATTAACTTCTTTGTGGCAATTTTAGATGCGATAGATCAATTTTTATGTGTATTTTGGGGTACTTAGCTATGTTTATACATTTGTATTCTTTTTTTTTTTAATCCCCAGGTGATAATTTGGGTGGAATGGCCAGTGCCCGGGGCATATACTTAGATAATTTGTATGAATGCATTGATGTATGTACTTAATTTTCTTTTTCAAGTTTTGTGTTTTCTAGGTCATCAGTGTGTTTAGATGTATATGTTTTGAGATGGTTATAGCCCTGATTTGGTTCTGAGCAGTTGGCTGGGCTTTAAGCAATAGTGATTATATACTCTGAGTAACAGTATAGGTTGTCCCAGACATTAACCTGTGGATGAGTGAGCATGTCATAGTGCTGCTTTAGAAAACAGCCTAAATTCCACATTTCATAATTTGAGAATTATGCTCATCAGAAAACAGTAGCAAATATTAACAGTAATAAAAGATAATTAAAAAGGCTATTGCGGAAATAGTTCTAGGGTTATACAATTCAGTAGGTTTTGCAATTTAAATACAAGATTCTGAAAGTTCATTTTTAGAAGTTTGATGAAAAATGAGTAGAAGCAAGGAAGTGTGGAAGGAATTCTTATTTAACACATTTACGTAAATCAGAATATAACTATACAATTGTAGAACT
Organism: Monoplex corrugatus; assembly: GCA_030674185.1. Taxonomy (NCBI): domain Eukaryota; kingdom Metazoa; phylum Mollusca; class Gastropoda; order Littorinimorpha; family Ranellidae; genus Monoplex; species Monoplex corrugatus. The sequence goes on from CM060313.1 coordinate 46,864,141, forward strand.
AGTATGTTTAATTTGTGTGTGTGTGTGTGTGTGTGTGTGTGTGTGTCTGTGTGTGTGTGGTGTGTGTGTGTGTGTGTACACATATGTGCATGTGCCAACTGTATTCATTGATAAGTGAAACAGCATGTGGATCATTGACAGTGACTTTCACTGACTGCAGGCTATTTTGAGTGCATGAAAGAAATCCTCAACCACAAAGTGCCGTCCAGCCTGGAGAGAAACTCTACACCACCAACACCAGTGGCAGCCAGCGTACTGGACCTGATCATGAGTCCGGTCAGTTTTGCCACAGCCACAACTGATAAAGTCTTCAGGTAAGTCACTCTGAATACTTGGGGGGTTCAGCTTGTTTAACGTAGTTGTAAATGAAATGTACATGTGTTAAACTTATTTGTAAATAAAATGTACATGTATTAAACTTGTTTGTGAATAAAATTTACATATCATCATCATCATCACATGCCCTGCCACATGGCGCCGGCAATCATAGCCCTCCATATGCATCTGTCCCTTGTCGCCACGAGCACATCTTCCACCCTCTTTGTCCTCAGCCACCCTGCAAGTCCGTTCAGTATTTCTCCCCGGATCTACCTGGTGTTCTCTTTCCCTCCAGCTTTCTTGTTGTGACCAGGTGCTCTAATTCCCCTTTCCGCATAAAATGGCCTAGATATGTTGCTTGTCTTTTCCTAATCTTCCTTATCAGTGATCTTCTTGTGTCTGCCTCCATCAAGATTGTCTCTTTTGTTTTCTTTGCTGTCCATGTACATGTATACCATTACATTTTTGCAGGTGTCTGATAGCTAAGTGATTAGGACATGTGTCACAAAGGATGACTTGACCCTGAGATGCCCGACCATCTTGTAGGCATGGATTCAAACCCAGCTGAAAAAAATATAGCAAAAGGCAGGGTTAGGACTCTTTTTGGAATGTGCAGATTTCCATGAATCTAAAACCTTATTTTCTTGCTTTCATCTTTGCTATTGCAGAAAAACCAAAAAAATTAGATCATCGACAAAATTAGTGGACTACATGGAAAACCATTTTATCTGCAAATAATTCCCTTTGTAAACAGTTCACTACTTGTAGCATCAAGTGAGCATTTTGGGTACAAACCGGTGGTGATGAGGGTTCAGACACCATTGAGCTTGGACAAACTTTTGAGGATAGAGAAGTGAAAAATTCTTGGAAATGTGATTGGACAGAAAAAGCTGTAGGAGAAGAGATCCTTGGTCGATTCATAAAGAACAGTAAAACTCGGGGCATTGTTTATCATCTCCTGTGTTACCAGGAGATGTACTACACAAGCAGAGGAAAAGTTCCATTGATGATGATCATGATTATGTGTGCTCAGTGAAACACACCACTGGTGAAACTTGGCAGGGAAAGTTCATTGCTTGCAGGTTTGTTTTCTGTTGTTGACATGAAGCTAAGAAAAAAAGTAGTGACAGTTCATAAATTGTAGTTGTGGAATTAAAGAATTAAGCATGTTCAAGTTTTAAAAAATTTCCGGGGCCCCATGGGTTTCTTTTTTTTTTTTTCCCGGGTAGTTGGGGCCCATTCCTGAGAAGGGCATCCAAGAATCATGGATGTGGCCCAGCATGCAAGCAGTGGAAAGTTTGAAAAAAACAAAACAAGTTATTGCTAATAACTTGTACAGTTCAAAAATAAATCATCATCATCATCATCATCATCATCATCATCATCACCTTCTTGTTTTTCATGTTCTTCTTCTTCTTCTTCTTCTTCTTCTTGTCCTTCTTCTTCTTCTTCCTTCTTCTTCTTCTTCTTCTTGTCCTTCTTCTTCTTCTCCTCCTCCTCCTCCTCCTCCTCCTCCTTCTTCTTCTTCTTCTTCATCATAATCACCTTTATCATCATCATCATCATTCACTCACTCTCACTCTCACTTACTCACTCACTCACTCATTCACTCACTTTTGACTTTTCAAATGCTTCATCAGTGATAAAAGATGTTCAGCCCCTTGAAATTCTGTGTTATGTCTTTGCTCATATTCAGTCGTCAGGTCCTGCTGGCGGTGTGTCAAACACTCCTGTGCCCCAGTTTCTCCGAACAAGTGGCTCAGTTTCTCCTGCCGGCCATGGCCTATGGCAGATACCCTTTCCCTTTTGTCGAACTCATCCAGACCCTCATCACACACACTTCCGATTCTCCCACTGCTGAGAAGCCTGCATCGTCGTCACCATCGTCCACAAAGGTGTCCCCATCTTCATCATCATCGTCATCAGAGGTGTTTCTCAAGCAACAGTCTGCTGCCGCTGCTACTTCTCCAAGAGATTTACTGTCATCCCCGTGGTTGCTGTTCTCTGTATTGATGCTTGGGGAGAAGAAAATAAGTGAGTTTGCACCAGTTTTGAAAAAAAATTGCATGATTTTGATATTTCTGATCTGGAATTGTAAGGCTGTTAATACAGTATTTTGGGCTGAAATTAAGGGTGTTTCATGTTGTGAGTTGCTTCTTATTGTCTCTTTGTGTTTCATCAAGGGATATTTTTGGATCATGTGGCGTCATTCAGTGATTTTCTTCCCCCCCCCCCCCCCCCCCAAAAAAAATTTCTGAATGGTAAAAAAGAAAATAATTTTTTCTAGCTGTCAACAGGCCTATCATAGACATATTCCCTGGCCAAACTTCGCTTGTCTCATTTGTACATCATGTGTTTGGTCTGTCGTACTTTGTGTGAGTTTGTGTGTGTGTGCGAGAGAGAGGGAGAGGAGGCAGAAAAAGTTGAGAAAAATTTGAGATTGTCTTGTTGTTACATCAGTATTTGCTCTGTGTGTTTGTGTGTGTGTGTGTGTGTGCATGCGCGCGCATGCATGTGTGCATGCATGCCAGAGAGAGCGAGTGTGTATGTGTGTGTGTATGCGTGTGTCTGTGTGTGTGTGTGTGCGCACGCATTTGTTTTTGTCATGTACTGGTGATGAAGCAGATCAATTGTAATGACCAGTGACTATCACGTCAGTCTCATCTGTTTGATCAGGTCACTTGGATGCTGTCAATGGGAGTGCGTACCTAGAACTGCTGAGACAATTGATACCTCACCTGCCCCCACCTGCTCGTAGGGACGATGACGATGATGATGACAGTGATGATGAAAATGAAAGGATGGTTTTAGGGGAGGTGTGTAACTTTTGTGTTTCATGATGAAAATGAAAGGATGGTTTTAGGGGAGGTGTGTAACTTTTGTGTTTCATGATGAAAATGAAAGGATGGTTTTAGAGGAGGTGTGTAACTTTTGTGTTTCATGATGAAGAAAGGATGGTTTTAGGGAGGGATGTAATTTACTTTGTTTGCTGTTTTGTATATCGCCATATTCTTTTTAAAATAGATAATTTAAATCTTGCATGTGTGTTTGTCTCTTTTGCTTGTTTTTCTGTTTAACTATTATGGGATTGTTTTTTGAATCATGATACAGACATGGATGTGATTCCTTAATTCACAATAACTCATTCATAAAAAGTATGTTTTGCTGCAGTTCAGTTTTACTTTTTCGGGTATTTTTTTGTAATAGGATGTGAGCAGAGCACTGAATGTAAGGATTGATTGGTTGGTTTCTGTCTTTTTATGAATTATAGAATCCACACAAACACACACATACACTGTTGCACATGCGCACGCACACACACACTTGCATGCACGCGCGCACACACACATGTATACACATACACACACACTCTTGCATGCACACACACTCTTGCACACTCAGTCTTTCTCGCTCTCTCTCCCACTCTTCCACTACTATCACCACAGCGTAACTCGTACAACCCAAAATGTGTCCGTCCAGTGGAGTGTTGGCCAGAGAATGAATGAAGCAGCCAGTATCCAGCATTCGCTAAGCGAGAAGACCATTTATTGCTTAAGCAGGTCACATGTGGACAATGTAAGAGCTATGGGCAGCTAAATGAATTTTGGCCAACATCATCTGGTAGCAGAACTATGGAAAAGAAAAATGAAATAGTCGGCCATGCAAGCGAACTGCAACACCAACACAGCCCTAATGACAACAGGTTTTCAAAGAAAAGTTGAGGCTGAAAGAAATCCAGGCAGAACGCCCACCTCCTGTATGAAGAACATCATCAACATCAGGGGGTTGAAGGTCTACAAAGCAGCACAAAAAAGTCATGACCAGAGTGTATGGAGGAGATGAGGTGTGACATTGACTGCAGCTTCTGTCAGTGAATTCAGTGATGCTGACAGGTGACAGAGAGCTAAGCTGGTCAGGTTAGCTACAAGTATACTAATAAAACAGGGATTAAGATAAAAATCCATGTCATATAACCTTAGTCTTCTTGGCTGACTCTGCCCCAGTTTGAGAATGGCCTGGTTACAAAGGAAAGGAGACGGGCACTTCATTCATAATGTTAGCTACAAGAAACTTGGGAGGTCTGAAACGCTGCATCCCCCTAGGAGCTGAGGGTTATGGGACAACCTTTATCCTATTGTATGAGCGTCTTTAGCAGTATGAATTAACCCTATCATATGGAAGTTCTGTTCTTCAGAAATGATACTGTTTGTCATCCACACTATTCCTGTTTAATGTTGCAGAACAGTGGTGTCAATCTGCATCAAGTGAGAGAGGACTGTATCCAGTTACTGGACTGCACGGGGTTCATAAAGTGCATGCAGACTTGTATGCAGAGCTCCTTCTCCAGAGTAGAGAACATTGAACGTTTTGCCAGCATCTGTTACCATCTGCTTTCACAGCAGTATGTCGGGGTGCATAAGTTGAGGTATGACTGTGTTGTTAAAGAGTTGTTAGCTTGTTTGTCTAAATAATGTTTGTTAGTGTGATTGGTGGAAGTTGTATCTGATTTCTCATGTAGAGACATTAAGCTTTTTGGATTCTAAATCTGAACCCCCATGTTAGTTTTCCTGCATGTCTACATTTTGTCTCCTGTCCCCCACTCTCCCTGTGTTTTCTTATCAGTGAAATGATTTATCAGGTGTCTCAGCATTGCATGTGGATGTTTCAGATAGAAATATATCAGCATTTCACAGTAAGAAGTCTGTTTTAGCTGTGGTAAAATCTGCATGTATTTCTTCGAAGTTTACAGACATTTGCATGGTTTTACTTTTGACCCCACACCATATCCATCAACTGCAAAAACATAACTTGTTTGACTCCCTCACCCTATCTACCAGCTTCCTGCGTGAAGCTGGTGGATAGGGTGAGGGAATCAAAAGGTTAAGTCTGTGTTTTGCTAGCATGGTTGACAATACAGGATGCTGGTGGGCAGGATGTGGGAGTCAAAGGGTTAATTTGGGCCTGTAAGATGTGCTTCCAAACTGTATCCTTTATGAAAGAAAGAAAATGTATATATTACATATAAGCTACTCTGCTGAAGAAGGTGCACTTTTGTAACAGTGATCAGCTGAAAAGACATTCACCACAGATCATGTCCATCTTCTCAGTCAGGCTAGTGTATGGATATTCATTTTGAAAGATGTTTCATTAATGTTCGATTTTTTTGTTGTGTTACTTTACTGTGTTCAACTAACAATGCTATACCTGCAAAGTCTAATAAGTTGACTTCACGAGATTTTGGTCCAGTCAAAGGTCTCATAAGAAGATGAAAAGCTCATGGAGAGCCAGCTGTCTACGCTATACCAGTAAACCTTTGTTTTTTGTTTTGTTTTGAATGGCAGTTATAAAACAACATAAATGCTGTGATTGTAAATGTTTTTTAAAGGTAACATTGTAACGAGGTACATCCCTACAGTGTTTTGTTGCTTTCAGGTTGTTTTACAGTCTGGCTTTCAACACCAACTTCATCCGTGAACTGTGGCAGGCATGTACCTCAGTGTCCATGACCACGGTCACTGGGTAAGATAACATCCTCTTTACTCTTGCTGTGCTTTTGAAGCATTATTTAGGAAATTTCCTGCTCAGATTCAAACGTGGTGTTGAAAATTCTGTTACAAATGTATGAGAAGATTAGTAGCTCAGAAAAATAATGTACATCTGCATGTGCAGAGGCAAACTTGAATTCTCTGTGTATGTCTGTTATTTGGCACCAATTCGGGGTTCACAGTTTTAAGTATCATTGTAACGTGAAGAACATTTAAGAACTGATTTATTCATGAATAATGTTGAATTGTCTCAATCACTGTTGGTGAGTGTGTAATTTACAAGCACACCAATTTTATTCATTAAAATCATTACATAATCTTGTACTCTTTTTTTGACTGTGATAGGGAAAAACTGCCTGGTGTTAAGTGATTGATTTTCATTTATGAAAGATCACTAATGAGGGACAATCATTTTAAAGTCAGTCTGATAGGGGTTACCATATTTTACCAGAAATATATTGCTATACTTAAATTCAGTGTATGTCACAAGTGGTATTGCCAGTTTTTACAACTGTGCCACTATTTGACTACAGCCATATGTCACAAGTGGTTTTTGCTTTTTTTACATACCAGGTCCAGCAGCCCTCTGCTGATGATGCTGTCCAACGCTCTGCCAATGACGGAGAGGGACACTAAAAAAATTGTCCCTCTGCTGTCCACCTTCTGTTCTATGTTCTCCTACTCCTTGCTGACTCTGCATGATGCTGACTTCTATGGGGACAACAATGGTCAGTGCTTGTTTTGCTTTCATTTGTTGCCTCTGACTTCTCACCATGAAGATGCTTGGGGCTCTTCCAGTGTATATAGTATCCCCCACCTTCTGGAAATTCTGTGCTAGGAATTTCCTCATTTCTGTCGCTGTATTTGTGTCTGCCTTGTTCCTTTGTTTTCTGTCATTTCTTCCTATCATTTTCTGCCTTGCTGATTCATTCACCTGTACGTGTTTGATAACGTCTTACGTACTGTCTCTTAGGGTTGATAATTGGGTACATATGTTAAGTGCATTTTTCACTGTAGGGAAACGATATGCGGAAGCAATCTCAGGTAATTTAGGCCCGTGTTTATGTATGCTATAGTGTCCTTGGTTATGTTTAAATTTGTATTCAGGTATGTTTTTTATATCCTTTGTGGGATAAAGTGGACGAAGCGGTCAACACCAGGGGCATCTCCTTAGATTATGTGCACAAATTCTTAGATACATGTACTTCATTTTCTGTTACTTTTTTCCCTGTTGAAGTATTGTGCTTGTTTTGTTATTTTCTGTTCCTTTTTTCCCTGTTGAAGTATTGTGTTTGTTTTGAAATGGTTGTAGTCCTGATATGATTCTACGGAGTTGGCTGGGCTTTAAACAAAACTAACTCTAACACGAATCTCCCCTTTCCATTTCATCTTCCTGCACCATTCATTTTGCCTCATTAACACTCACCAAACTCAAATCAGTTCAGCACCAAACTTCCATTTTCTTTCATCTTTTCTCAGTATTTATTCTAATATTCGTGTGTCTGTCCTTGGGCTTGGAATGATTTATGAATGAACTGTTTTTGAATGGGCTTTTCATTTTTGAAGTACACCCCAAACTTCAAGACATGCGTGCCATTTCATGTTTAACCCTTTTGACTCCCTCACTCTATCCGCCAGCATCCCGCATTGTCAGACATGACAGCAAAGCAAAAACTTAACCCTTTCACCCCTCACCCTATCCACCTGCTTTCTATAGAAAGCTGGTGGATAGGGTGAGGAATGAAAGGGTTAAGTTTTTGCAGCTGGCAGATGTGGTGCAGGAGGGAAAGGGTGAGCTTTTACCTTTTCTCTGCCCAGTGATGGAACAATTCAACTAGGTCTTGCACTAGTTTTAGGCAAAGTATCTGTACTAGTGATAGAGCCAAGGACGCTGTCATAATTCTCTCTGAAAGCTTGTTTCTTTTGTAGGTCTGTCTTGTTTATGGTTAAAAAATTTTAAACTTGAATATTTACATTTTCTTTCCAAATTTAAGATGTATGGCAGTATGAGGTTAACTCTTTCTTCACTGAGATACACTATAGTGTACCTCGTATGCTTGTCTGTTTGTTACTGAAGTGAGCTGTAGCGTGCTGCAAAGTAAAAAAATTGTTAATGCATGGTTCAAAGGTTATATGCAAAACTAAGCAGTTCAGCCCTTGTTTGATACTGAAGTGATCTGTAGCATGCTGCGAGTCAAAAAATTGTTGATGCATGGTTCAAAGGTTGTATGCATAACTAAGCAGTTCAGCTCTTGTTTGTTACTAAAGTGAGCTGGAGCATGCTACGAATTAAAAAAAATTGTTGATGCATGGTTCAAAGGTTATATGCACAACTAAGCAGTTCAGCGCGTGTTTGTTACTGAAGTGAGCTGTAGCATGCTGCAAATTTAAAAGGATTGTTGATGCATGGTACAAAGGTTGTATGCAAAACTAAGCAGTTCTGCTCTTGTTTGTTACTAAAGTGAGCTGTAGTGTGCTGCAAATTAGAAACATTGTTGATGCATGGTTCAAAGGTTATGTGCATAACTAAGCAGTTCAGCTCTTTTGAACAATTATCCTGAAGTGCACATGTACCTGTGGACTGGCTATGGATGTTTATTGTTTTGAGTACTACCTGTGTGAATGCTATACTGACAATTAGAACAGCGTGTGCATAAGTGTGAGTGAGTGTGGGCTTGTGTGTGTGTGTGTGTGTCAGTTTATTTGTGGCCTAGTGACATTGATACTGATTTTAAAGGGAATATCCAATGTACATACATATTTGTCCAGTTGATTTCAACAGTTTGGAAGTGTTTCTGGGTACAAAAGACCACTTTTGAAAATTTCCTGTTGTAAAACATCAAGCCCACCCCCTTGTGTCAGTTTTTGAAAAAAAAAAAAAAATTTTTTTGCAACAAGTGATACAGCAGTAAAAAATAAATGTGAATTTTTTTAAACTTTGTCATTTATGAAACCATTCCATTATCCATAGTACTGCAACGCTTCAAGTTTGTATGTGGCTGCATTCTTTTTCCAGACTTTTTTTTGTAACTTGTACAAATGGCCCATTAAGAGAGTATAATGAAGGAAGCAAATGTCTGGTGTAGAATGAGGTAATGGATTGATAATTTTCTGTAGAATGAATCGGTAATTATTTCATTGGTAACTATTTCGTTTTCAAGACATGGGTTGGTAGGTGATCGGTAATATGAACCATGATGAGATATTAGTTGGTTCCTTGAAATGTGTTTTCATAAGTTTGTTGTTATTCATTATTGGTGATGGTTCCCTCCTCTGCTCTTCCCCTGAAAAGTTCAGATGTGTCGTGGTGATGTCTTTCTTGACGTTCCCTTGTTGCTAATCCACAGAGCCTAGTTCCAGCATGCCTTTCTCTCTACGAGAGATGGTGTCCATGAGCCTGGCTTTACGAAATGTCTGCGTGGGGATCATCGAGCTTGCACACCCTGACTCCAAGTTGACGGCTTCTGAAGATTACCGCCAGGCACTGTACAAAACAGCTGTTCCAAAAACAGATCGTATTGAGCGTGAGAAGAAAGAGACCAGCATGTGGGCTTTCCTCTTCAAGGTAAAGTTACAGGTGGTAGTAAGGTGTTAGGGCTTGTAGACTCTTTTAGCTTGTTGATCTGTTATGACTTGCTCTCTTTCTCTCTCACCATTTGTGTGTCTGTCTATATCTGTCTGTAAATCTATCTTCGCTTGGTGTATATATATATGTGTGTTTATGAAGATGGATTTTTGTGTTTTGTTTTGTTTTTGTTAAATTATGTACATTTTTATGTTTGGATTGTTTGAGAGAGAGAGAGTGTGTGTGGTGTGTGTGTTTTGTTGTTGTTGATTTTTGGTGTGTTTGCTGTGTGTATCTGCATGTGTACATATATTTGCTTGATTTGCTTTTTCATAAGATATTTCTTATTGAAATTGATATGTGATAAAGATTTGAATTAAGTTGTCCAGTATTTATCATGTAATTTGCATTCTCCTTCAGTGGAAAAATTGGAAATAGGATGATGATGTAAACAAAAATGAAAGATGGACCCCTCAGAGTGGAGATGGATTTTCATGTGAATGATCTTCTTCTCAGTTCAGTCAGCCCTGTTGTTTTCCAGTGTCATTTGTGTATGTTTGAGACTCCCATTAAGAAGCCGAAACGTGACAGAATTTAGGTTGTGTTTAATATTGTGCATGTGTGTGTCCGAGATAGTGTTTACATCATTAAGTTTTTTTATGTATTATTTCCTTACTTTGCACAGGATCGTGCGGGGCATTAAATTGCTGGACAGCTCCTAAATGATAATGAATTACTGTGTAGATATGTATCTTCATCCTTTAATGCTAATGCCTTCCAGCAACGCCTTTGTCGGAAAAACAGAAGACAGAAGTGAATGGCAGCGCATGATCGACTACATCCTGAACAGGGCACACTACGCATAGGAAGAAGAATGCAGGGCTCCCAATTTTCCGATTTTTCTCAAAAATCCAAGAAAATCCACAGGCTGCTTCCAAGAAAAAATGTGCTTTTCAAGAAAGTAAAAAAATTCGACTGATAATTTGTGTTCTTTTGCGCAACGTTAGGCTATATCAGTCTGCCGATCTCTCGTAGCAGACAACGAAACGTAGGGAAGGGGGACAAAGCCAGTATCACTTTCCGCTAAAGTCGCTTTCTGTGTTTTTATTTTGTCAGGCGCTGCTTGTCTTCACAACCGATTGCAAAACTTTTGAAGACTGCGACCATGTCTCGAACCGATATTCTGGAGAGAGGGTCTACCGCAGCGAAAACGTTTGACAAAGACTGCAAAAATGAGCTGTGTTGGCAGTGGATTTCACGAAAAAATTGATGTCTTGGAAATGAGTACATGCTGACATGGCTTTCAAAAATAGCAGAGGCTGGCATAGCCTACTGTGTCTTGTGCCACAGTGAAGTCAATTAAAATAACTATAGTGGAGCAGGCATCCTGAAACTTTCAGACCATCTCAAGCCAAAGAAGCACCAGATGAGGCAGAAAACTGCAAAGAACCTTGAAGCTGTTCAGTATAGGTTGTTGGTTAATGTTTGTTGGAGCATACATTAGAAAAATATCAAACTTTTTCTTGAAATCTGACATTGTGTAGAAATTATTTGCTACAGTACCAAGGATCATAAACAAGCCTAAAGCTGTGTCAGTAGCCTCAGAGTTGCACTATTTTTTACATCTGTATTCAAAAAAATTTTCCGGTGGAGCGTACCCCCAGGCCCTCCTTGATTTTCAGAGATTTCTTTTATTTGGCATTGGGAGGTCTGAGAATGTTAATTTCAGTCCATGATCTGTCAGGCCCTATAAGACAGGTGTTGGTCTGGCTTAATTTGAATCTCCACTTGCTGTGTTTCTACAGATTGAGTTGATTTGTACTGTCTGTCTGCAGGTGATAGCCAATGTGGTGAGACAGATTTACAGTCGTGACAGTCGCAGACCCTTCTGCGTTCCAGGGCATTGGTTGGCTCCCAACATCCGAGTGGAAGCTGACAAGGTGAGGTTATGAATGTAAGCTGTGAATAGAATACAGAGTGTAATTATGACAAGATGAGATTATGAATGGAATACAGAGTGTAATTACTGACAAGATGAGATTATGAATGGAATGCAGAGTGTAATTACTGACAAGATGAGATTATGAATGGAATACAGAGTGTAATTACTGACAAGATGAGATTATGAATGGAATACAGAGTGTAATTACTGACAAGATGAGATTATGAATGGAATACAGTGTGTAATTACTGACAAGATGAGATTATGAATGGAATACAGAGTGTAATTACTGACAAGATGAGATTATGAATGGAATAGAGAATGTAATTAGTGACAAGATGAGATTATGAATGGAATACAGAGTGTAATTACTGACAAGATGAGATTATGAATGGAATACAGAATGTAATTAGTGACAAGATGAGATTATGAATGGAATACAGTGTGTAATTACTGACAAGATGAGATTATGAATGGAATACAGAGTGTAATTACTGACAAGATGAGATTATGAATGGAATACAGAGTGTAATTACTGACAAGATGAGATTATGAATGGAATACAGAGTGTAATTATTGACACGGTGAGATTATGAATGGAATACAGACTGTAATTATTGACAAGATAAGATTATGAATGGAATAGAGTGTGTAATTAGTGACAAGGTGAGATTATGAATGGAATACAGAGTGTAATTACTGACAAGATAAGATTATGAATGGAATACAGAGTGTAATTAGTGACAAGGTGAGATTATGAATGGAATACAGAATGTAATTAGTGACAAGGTGAGATTATGAATGGAATACAGAGTGTAATTAGTGACAAGATAAGATTATGAATGGAATACAGTGTAATTAGTGACAAGATAAGATTATGAATGGAATACAGAGTGTAATTACTGACAAGATAAGATTATGAATGGAATACAGAGTGTAATTAGTGACAAGATAAGATTATGAATGGAATACAGAGTGTAATTAGTGACAAGATAAGATTATGAATGGAATACAGAGTGTAATTAGTGACAAGATAAGATTGTGAATGGAATACAGAGTGTAATTAGTGACAAGATAAGATTGTGAATTGAATACAGAGTGTAATTAGTGACAAGATAAGATTGTGAGCGGAATACAGAGTGTAATTAGTGACAAGATAAGATTGTGAATGGAATACAGAGTGTAATTAGTGACAAGATAAGATTATGAATGGAATACAGAGTGTAATTAGTGGCAAGATAAGATTATGAATGGAATACAGAGTGTAATTAGTGACAAGATAATATTATGAATGGAATACAGAGTGTAATTAGTGACAAGATAAGATTATGAATGGAATACAGAGTGTAATTAGTGACAAGATAAGATTATGAATGGAATACAGAATGTAATTACTGACAAGATAAGATTATGATTGGAATACAGTGTAATTATTGACAAGATAAGATTATGAATGGAATACAGAGTGTAATTAGTGACAAGATAAGATTATGAATGGAATACAGAGTGTAATTGCTGACAAGATAAGATTATGACTGGAATACAGAGTGTAATTACTGACAAGGTGATATTATGGATGGAATACAGAGTGTAATTGCTGACAAGGTGATATTATGAATGGAATACAGAGTGTAATTACTGACAAGGTGATATTATGGATGGAATACAGAGTGTAATTGCTGACAAGGTGATATTATGGATGGAATACAAAGTGTAATTACTGACAAGGTGATATTATGGATGGAATACAGAGTGTAATTGCTGACAAGGTGATATTATGACTGGAATACAGAGTGTAATTACTGACAAGGTGATATTATGGATGGAATACAGAGTGTAATTGCTGACAAGGTGATATTATGGATGGAATACAAAGTGTAATTGCTGACAAGGTGATATTATGGATGGAATACAGAGTGTAATTGCTGACAAGGTGATATTATGGATGGAATACAGAGTGTAATTGCTGACAAGGTGATATTATGGATGGAATACAGAGTGTAATTGCATTTGTTTTTCTGTTGGTTACTAGCTTGAGATATCAAAAGAAAGGTAATACATGACTTTTCTTTCCCAATTTTCTTTACTGCTCAGGGTATGAACATTGTGTGTGTGTGTGTGTCTCTGTGTGTGTGTGTGTGTGTGTGTGTGTGTGTGTGTGTGTGTGTGTGTGTGTGTGTGTGTGTGTGTGTGAAATAATTGTCAGAGAAAACCCAAACACCAGAGTGAATTTTCATGCTTTTTTTTTTTTTTTAGTGGATAAAAGAAGGAGAGAAGTGTATACAGGATTGTTGTAAAAACAAGATGAAATATTCATTGTGTAAAAACAGATTTATCCATCAGTTGCATACTTTGCATTCTGTTTGTACAGCCATTGCGGATTTACGATGCCCCAAACGGACTGTTTCAACGTCGACCTTTTGCTGATCACAAACCTCTGACCAAAATGAACCCTGGTGAGTTGTACTGAGTATTCTGAAAGTTATCGTAGTTCTGTCTCAGATTAGTTGTGATTCTGTTTGTGATGGTGTGTTTCGATGCCCACTACAAATCTGTCATGATTTAAATTCAAGAACATTGAAGCAGCATTTTACTTGGTTTATCCGCATTTCTTTTGTGCGTGTTACTAAACTGGCATGTATACACTTGCACAAAGTTGTTTCTTATTCCAGCTGGGTTTGTAGATTTGACAGTGTAGATAGATCATAACAGACTGGATCAGATACACAAAGACTGATACAGTCTTATGGATAGATCATAACAGACCAGATCAGATATGCACAGACTATGATGAAAGATTGTTGAATTCTGGAGTGATGTATCTATTTCCTTGGGGAATCCGAGTGCATTAACAAAGAGAAAAACTAAAAGGATGGCACTGCTCTGTGGAAATGCACATTTCCTCAGACAGTAGCTCGAAGTACACATGGGGGTGGGGAAATCTGTTGCAAGATGAGGTATATACAGTTTTCATAACCGTGATGCAAAATTGGGATTCTTCCTCACTTTATGCCAGTCGCAAAGATACGACTCCCTCAGAAGTTAGGCAGGTGAATAAATGGTCTCTGCACTGCTGCCAAGGTTTGATGTCTCGAGTTCAATGCCAGCCCACACTGTTTGTGGCCCACCCTAATGTTGTCTTAATTTTGGCAGTGTCAGCGTAGTGTTTATCCCCCGTGGGGATGCTGGAGGCTCTTTCAGTATAAATAATATCCCCACCTGATGAAAATTCTGTGCTAGAAATGTCCTCTTTTCTGTCACTCTCTTTGTTTCTGCCTTGTTCCTTTGCTTTCTATCATCTCTTCCTATCATTTTCTGCCTTGCTGGTCCATTCACCTGTATGTGTTCGATAAAGTCTTGGATACTTTTTCATAGGACTGATAATTGGAAACATGTATTCAGTGCATTTTTGGCTCTAGGGAGGTGAGATATGCGGAAGCAATTTTATGTAATTTATGCCTGTTTTTATATAAGCTACACACAAAAAGTTAAGGATCACTTGCACAAAAATTCATAACTTTCAAAATAAGAAAGCCAATGCGTTGAAGTTTGGCAAACATTTAATTCCATGCTTTAGCGATAACGATACACAATTGCCTTCAATTTCGAGCAATCGTTTGGTGTGTACATTTGATCAAAGTGGGTACGTATCGAAATTTGATTTCCCAAAGTCATTGAAATCACAAGACAGGGCATTCTGATGCTCCCAAAAGTTCAGTAATGCGTGTAACCGCCATGGCTGTTCTGGCACTCGACGCAGCGAGTCCTCATCGAGTTGACCAGGTTGGTGAAGATCCTCTGTGGAAGCGCCTGCCACTCAGCCTGCAGCATCTGGTAGAGGTGTTGGGCATCCCTGGGAGGGGGGTGGTTGCTCCTCACTTTGCGATCCAGCTCATCCCAGAGGTTCTCAATCGGGTTGAGATCGGGACTGCATGCTGGCCACTCCATTCTGTTGACTCCAGACTGCTGCAGGAAGTCGTTGACCACCCTTGCCCTGTGGGGGCGAGCGTTGTCATCCTGGTAGACAGCCGTCGGTCCCATCTGCTGCAGTGTAGGTACAGCCAGCGGTCGAAGGATCTCATCCCGGTATCGGAGGCCAGTCAGGTTACCCTGTACATGATACAAGGGTGTTCTGTGGTGAAGGCTGAAGGCCCCCCAGACCATTACAGAACCTCCACCAAAGGCCACCTTTTCTTGGACAGTGGTGTCAATAAAGCGTTGCCCTGGGCGCCTCCAGACCCTCAGTCGGCCATCGTTGTGGTTCATGGTGAAGCGTGATTCATCACTGAACAGGACCTGGGACCATTGATGACGTGTCCACCTCACGTGACGTCTGAAGAAGGCGCGGCGTGCTGCCCTATGGGCTGGAGTTAAGCGTGGCCGTACAGCTGGGCGACGAGAACGGAGGTTAAACCCATGAAGGCGGTTCCGTATGGTCTGCTGGCTGATGTTGATGTTAGTAGCCACCCTCAGCTGCCTTCGAATGATGCTGGAAGAGGCTGTTCTTGTCTGCAGGGCTTGTCGTTCAATGAGACGATCTTCACGTGGGTTTGTCTTCTTCGGTCGACCAGATCTGCGTCTTTCATGGACCCTCCCAGTGGCTGTGAAGCGTTGAATCAGTCTGACAATGACCGAGATGGACACCTGAAGTCGCCTGGCCACTTCTCGCTTGGGAACACCATCTTGGAACCATGCAACAGCTCGTCCCTTCTCAAACTCGCTCAATTTTCGTCATGGAGGCAATTTCAGATCAGGCCTACTACTGGTGGAATGTCTTCTTATAAAGCCAAGCAAGAGACAGCATCTCACACATAAACAGCAGTGCTTGCACGTGCATAATGGTTTTTCCATCTGGCTTGTGCAATGTGTTCAGGCAGAACGGTCCAAAACAAGGTCCTTTTTCGCAAGTTTCCGCTTTTCCGTTTGCGGCCAAGCTCAGTAGTAGAGAATCCCGTGCAATTTTCGCACTAACACAACATCGCCCACTTACAGCTGAACAAGAATTCATAACAATTTGGCTGGACTGAGAAATAAATAACAGTAGCGAACTGAGTTTATTACGCACCTTTTATTACGCACCTGTTTTCTCATAGTGATCCTTAACTTTTTGTGCGTAGCTTATTTTGTTGTCCCTGGGTATGCTTAAATTTGTCTTCAGGTGTGCTTTTTAACTCCCCTGTGCAATAAGTTGGACGGAGTTGTCAACGCCGGGGGCATGTCCTTAGATTATGTGCGCAAATGCATTGATATGTTTAAGTAATATTCTTTTCTCTTTTTTTCCTGTATGTTTTGAAGCGGTTATAGCCCTGATATGGCTCTACACAGTCAGCTGGGCTTTAAATAACAGTAACAGTGACAGTGTGGTGTTTTATAAGTCCTTTCTCCCTCTACATCAAGACCTTATCAGTGCATAGGGTTTTGCGCAGGCTCTAGGAGTCTGCCTGATAATTGCTGGCAGAGTTGGGTGGGGTTCATATGAAATTATGCAAGTATGATGACTCTCTCTTGAACAAATTCCAGACTCTAAACTTTTGATAAGAAGGTGCTCAGTGGGGCGGGGAGACAGGGAGGGGGGGAACATTATTCAATGGAATTTTGTTTGTTTCAGTGGAAAACCTGCCCCCTCTTGCTAGCCGGGAAGTCCGCAGTCTTCTCATCCTAACTGAGATTCCCTTTGTTGTGTCTTTTGAGGAGAGAGTGAGGGTGAGTTGATTTATTTCATTAACAGATTTTGGCTATGTTTGGTCAGACATGCGCATTTATAGCTGGAATTGTGTTGGTTCCTTTATTAGTGTCTGTAAGTGGAAGAAATGTTTGGCTAAGCTTGGATGTCGGTATTGTTTGTTTGGCTGTTATTTATTGTAAATGAAATGTATCAGAGGTGGTGGGCTGAGGGCTGCAGAAGCAACACCTGACAATGGACATCTTTTTACCGTTTTCTCAACCAAACAGTCGATTATTTTACAGTTTGGTCTTTTACAATCGCTTAGCTTATGCACTTGTAATATATGATAAGTTTGTTTGTTAAAATCACCTGTTACCAGATGGGTGGTAATGTTGAGATTTGTTGTGTATTGCCCAATAGATATTTTGGTCACAGAAGTTCAAGAAGATGATTGTCTGGAGAGTGGAGAGGCATTGGTGCTCTGGGTCGCATCCGCATACTCATGGTGTTTATTGTTAACTTGTTCAGTTTGGTCACAGAAATTCAAGAAGTGCAAACGGATTTTGACTCAGAACGCATATTAATACAACCAGACGAGACAGGCGCAAATTTTCAGCCACCTGGCCTTTGTCGAGCATAAGATCACAAACAAACACGAAATATGAAAATTAGGAGAAAAAGACTGAAATTTCCCTTCTGCTTCGTCCAGTGTGAGAAAGGGGAAGTTTCAGTTTTTTTCTCCTGAATGTTGTATTTGGTGCGTGTTTGTGGTCTTACGCTTGACAAAGGCCAGTTAGCTTAAAATTTGCACCTGTCTTGTCTGGTTATATTGAATATGCATTCTGATTCTTTTTTCGTGTCAGTTCTGCTTCCTGTTTGCTTGAATGTGGGCAATCACTTATTTTCAATTCTGGACCTATTTATGGAACACAGTTGTTACTAGTTTTGGTCATAAGTCAGCTACAGTAGGCAGCAAATAATCTGTTGATTTGCGTCATTGGGGGCCAAAATTTAGATTATTCTGGTCAGGGAAAATAAACTGGTGGTGATGTCCTAACATGTATGGACAGACCTTTTCCATTTGTACTGTATGTTTTTCGCGCTTAGAAAGCTGGAGTTGTTCGCAAATTCTTTCAGCATGTTGCATGGCCTGAAAACCCTTCACTCCCTCACCATGTCCACTGGTTTGTTACAGGAACCATATGAACAGGGTGATGGAATGAAAGGGTTAACCCTTTGCCACCTGCACCCTATCTACCAACTGCAAAAACTTAACCCTTTGACTCCCTCACCCTATCCACCAGCTTCCTGCAGGAAGCTGGTGGATAGGGTGAGGGAGTCAAAGGGTTAAGTTTTTGCTCTTCCAGCATGGTTGACAAAGAAGGATGATGTTGGACAGGCTGCAGGAGTCAAAGGGTTAAGATGGTGGGTCACATAAACTTTGTAAATGTAGAAGGGAGACCATTAGCATGTCTTTACCATCTTGTTTGTTTCATTGCAGTGAATATTTTGCAGAGGATTTAGTGCTTTTATATGAGTTTATTGCCATGTATAGCTGTGCATTTATGGACATATATTTACATTATGTGTTGTAGATCCTTCAGCGACTGATCAATGGAGATCTGAAAGAACACAACAGAGACCCCTGGCATGACAATGTGTCCACTGGCCTGCATCTTCACATACGTCGACCCTACATCTATGAGGACTCCTTCGAAAAGCTCTCACTAATAAATGGTAACATGTAGTTCCTGTTGTTCAGCAGGCACCATAATGTTTAACCCCTTGAGTGCCAACATTTTCTGACATAAAGTGTTTTCCATGTGCCAGGGAAAAACGTTGCATCGCTACCATGTAGATTAAAAAACAACTGTTGCTTCCATATTTATGGGAATTTATGTATGAAATTACACAGAATGGTGCATAAGGCATGACTAAATGTATTTTCAGATGATTTATGTAGCAATTTCTTGAAATTACTACTTATTTGTAATATTTTGTGGAAATTCCCATAAAAAAAACGCATAACCGCTCATGATAGAAACAAAAAAAAAAATCTAAAAGTATTCAGACTTTTGCTGACCTCCTACTGACAGATCACTGACAGCTGACGAGCTACAAATAGCCACAGTGTGCTAAAGCGCTGAGTGACTTGACCCGGTCAAGTCGTCAGCTGCCCTGCACGCCCCCCCACCCCCACCCCCACCCCACTCCATCACCCTAGTTTTTCCCTTGCCACTTTTAATACTACTCACTGACAGCGTTGGCTTATTCTACAATGTGGTCCTGCCTGTCAGTATGGTGTGAAGTGTTGGCTAGCTGCCAGTATTGCCTGTGGCCACAATCCCTTTGTGTGCTCAGAAAATCAATACTTTTCATGTTGGGTCTGTCTGCTGCACATTTCATACTGACAGCAAGTAACTACTGCTGTTTTTAACCTCTTGTGTCAGAATTGTCTTCTGAATCATCCTACAGTCATTTATAAGTTCTTGACTCAACTCACATGCTTTCAAAGGCTGAAAACATGCAGCATTGCAAGACAGTCATGGTGTCAGCATTTTGCTGAAAACCAGTTTCTCTTTTCAGATGAAACCAATCTGGTGAGGTTGCATAGGTCAAAAAGTCATGTAAGGGAAGCCAGTCACTTCTGTGAACCCTCTCTGAGACTGACGACATAAGTCAGTGCTTCTCTCGCATTTACATTAGGCTGAAATGTGCGGCAAACTACTTCCATAAATTTTATGTATGTAGGCACCACAGAAAGCTCCGAGAGCTCCGTAAATTTTACATTGACGGCACTTAAGAGGTTAACTTGGTATACATCAACTCAACAACTACACTGACCTGCTTATCTCTCTGTCATTGACCAAAATTAAGAAAGTTATCCATGACTCACATGTATACCGTCTTGACCAGTCAGAGGCCTTCCTGCTGTAGAAGTGCTGAATATTGCCTTTGTGGTTCATTTTCTAGCCAGTGTCTGACAAGAAGGGACACATGCAAGTTATCTTTTGTCTTGGCTTTCTTCTCATCCACGTTTTGTCATCTCTGAGTTTGTCTCGGAGACCTTGTTTTTTCGCTTTTATTATTCTTCATGTGTCTTTCTCTTGTTTTGTCAGTTCAATTAATGCACTGCATCACGCTTAAAGATCAAATTACCATGGGTTTGGAAATGAAAGTATGAATGTTAACAAGAAGTGTGTACCATGTATTTACTGTTAGCAAGGTCAGAAGCAGATCAGTGTCAAAATAATTGAGCCCCCCCCCCCCCCCCCCTCCATTCCGCCTCACTCACACACACCCCCGCACATTCATTCACATGCGCTCACTCTCAGTCTCACGCACACACACACACTAATATGCACACACACATGCATGCCTTCTTGCATATGCCACCACACACACACACACACACACACACACACACACACACACACACACACACACACACACACACACACACACACACACACAACATACTCTTCCCTCACTCTGTCTCTGTCTCTCTCTCTCTCTCTCTCTCGCACTGACACACACACACAAACACACACACACACACATACATACTCTTCCCTCTCTCTCTCTCTCTCTCTCTCTCTCTCTCTTCTCTCTCTCTCTCTCACACTCACACACACACACACACACACACACACACACACACACACACACACACACACACACACACACACCACAAACACACACACTCACACAAACACACACACACACACACAAAACACACACACACACACACACACACACACACACACACACACACACACACACACACACACACACACACACACACACACTTGCACACACACTTGCTCACACTTACATACTCGCCCATATATTAACACTTAAGTTTTTGACCTTCCAGCCCCAGACATGAAAGTAAAGATGCGTGTTCAGCTGGTGAATGCGGCCGGTCTGAACGAAGCAGGAATCGACGGCGGGGGACTTTTCCGCGAGTTTCTGTCAGAGCTGCTGAAAGAAGGCTTCAACCCTAACCGCGGCTTCTTCAAACAGACATCTGACGGGTCCTTATACCCCAACCCCCAGGCCAGCATTTTGGTGGCCGACTATAAGGAACATTTCTACTTTCTTGGGCGCATGTTGGGCAAGGTGGGTACTGAGTTTTGGGGGTCTGAGAGGGGGAGAAGTGGAAGGGGTTTCATCATTATCATCATGTGCCTTGCTGCATGGCATTGGCTGTCATGGCCCTCCATATGTATCTATCCCTTGTTGCCACAAGCATATCTTTCACCCTCTCTGTCCTCAGCCACCCTGCAAGTCCATCCAATATTTTCTTCATGGGTCTACCTGGTGTTCTGTTTCCCTCCTGCTTTTCTGTTGTGACCAGGTGCTCTAATTCCCCTTTCCTCATAAAATGGCCTATAAATGTTTCCCTGCTTTTCCTAATCTTCCTTGTGGATGACCTTCTTGTGTCTGCCCCCATCAAGACTGTTGCATTTGTTTTCTTTGCTGTCCATGGAACTCTGAACATTCTTCTTAGAGACCACGTCTCAGAAGTGGTTTGTGCAACTTAAACATGGATTATTTGAGAATAAAGGAATAGGAGAGGGAAGTAAATGGTCAGTCTGACATAGTAATCCAAGTATGAAAAAACAGTGGGCAAGTCACCATGTGTATGTGAGAATAAAGGAATAGGAGAGGGAAGTAAATGGTCAGTCTGACATAGTAATCCAAGTGTGAAAAAACAGTGGGCAAGTCACCATGTGTATGTGAGAATAAAGGAATAGGAGAGGGAAGTAAATGGTCAGTCTGATATAGTAATCCAAGTGTGAAAAAAGAGTGGGCAAGTCACCATGTGTATGTGAGAATAAAGGAATAGGAGAGGGAAGTAAATGGTCAGTCTGATATAGTAATCCGAGTGTGAAAAAACAGTGGGCAAGTCACCATGTGTATGTGAGAATAAAGGAATAGGAGAGGGAAGTAAATGGTCAGTCTGACATAGTAATCCAAGTGTGAAAAAACAGTGGGCAAGTCACCATGTGTATGTGAGAATAAAGGAATAGGAGAGGGAAGTAAATGGTCAATCTGATATAGTAATCCAAGTGTGAAAAAGAGTGGTCAAGTCACCATGTGTATGTGTTCAGACCTGCTGGTGCTAGAACCCCCATTGTATGTATACAAATGTACAAATATCAAATGTGCATGTTAAAGATTCTGTCAACCATATCAGAGTTTAGTTGCTTATGGAAACACCACCAGTAAAAAAAAAAAAAAAAGGCATATGACCATATATGTCTGGGTAACCTACCACAAAGAAATCTGCAGACTGTGCAGGAACATATCTGAGCCAAACAACCAGAACAGCATGCCTACATGTGTTGGAAAATACATTGCTTGGAATGAATGAGAGCATAACATGAAATCAAGTTCTTAAACATTGCTTAAAATGCGCTCCCCCCCCCCCCCCCCATCTGTCTCTGTCTCTGTCTCTCTGTGTTTCCCTCCCTCTCTCTCTCTCTGCCTGTCCCCTCTCCCTCCCTCTCCCTGTCTCTCCCTCCCACACACACCCTCCATCCCTCCTTTTCTCGTATGAGTTGGTGATCTTCACAATATACCACAATTGTGTCAGTCTCTCTTTCTCTCTGTTTTTCTTCTCCCCTCCCCCAGTACCTTTTCGTGTGCCATTTTTTTTTAAAGCTGAGTGATAATTTGTGTTGTCTATATGACTGGCAGGCTTTGCTGGAGAACATGTTGGTGGAGATGCCATTTGCCTCCTTCTTCTTGTCCAAAATCCTGTCCCATCGCTCTGCCAACCTGGACATCCACCATCTGCAGTCCATGGACCCTGTCATGTACAAGTAAGTAGCTGTCTGCTGGTTTCTTCTTCTTGTTGTTGAGTTGTGTTGGTGTCTCATGTGAATTGGATTCGATTTGTTTTATGTCTCATTGAAATTCAGATTTCTGTCTGCAGGAAATCACACCACTACACTGTGGTGTCACCCTTTTTCTGTATTTCTTTTTCTTTTTCTTGGTCTCCTTCCCCTGTATGCATGTATTTTTGTTTTTGTATCAGATTTAATTGTGCAGGGGACATCGCTCTGTTGTCGTGTTCTTCATGTGCTAAGCATGTGCATGCTATCAGTATGTTTATGGAATTGAGTTGTTATAACAAGATGCTAAACATCAGTGGCCATCAGGCAGTAGGCTGGACCATAAAATTATGAAAATCTGCTGACTTCAGTGAAGGAAAAGAAAAACTACGTTGGTATGGTACGTTGGTTGGTATGGCTCTTGTGATGTTAAATCAGTTCTCCAGGGAACTGTTGAGGGAGAGAGAAGGAGGGCAAGGCAGAAGCTTAACCCTTTGATTCCCTCACCCTATCAACCAGCTTTCTGCAGCAGGAAGCTGGTGGGTATGGTGAGGGAGTCAAGAGTTAAGTGTTTGCAGCTGGTAGATGTGGTATGGCAGTCACAGAGTTAATATGTTTGTATGTGTGTGCTTGTCAAAGTTTTCCTGTTCAACTCAGTAGCTGTTTTTTTGGTGTTTTTTTGTTCTGCAGGAATCTTCTGTTTCTGAAGAACTATGACGGTGATGTAGCTGATCTGGGCCTGGACTTTACTGTCGTCATTGATGACTTTGGAGCGACAAAGGTTTGTAGTTTATAACTTTTTGAAATGTCTTTTTCATTTGTGAATGATGTTCAGAACTTTCATGAAGTTGTACTGTTTAAAAGTACTTGCTCAGTTGTAGTCTGTAGTATACAATAACAGGTCTTTTGGTGTTTTCTTTTTTCTCTCTTTTAGTTTTCGTTTCTTTTCTTTTCTTTTCTTTTCTTTTCTTTTTCTTTTCTTTTTTTTGTGTTGCTGTCCTGAGAATTCATTTTTTAATAATGTTCAAACTGAACAAGATGTAAGTATTATTACAGGCAATATCTATAAATGCTTTTGTTACTGCATTCGACATATCTGTGAATAAATATGCTAAATATTTCTTTAGTGTGTATTCATATTAATGGGCAGTGAATGTGTGTTACATCCAGTTCAGTTCAGTTCAGTGTCAAGCTTGCTCGGCTATCCAAGACACGTTTCCCCCATCCCTCTCTGTCAGACATTGCAGTAGGTAGGTCATCATACTGACAGCCCATATCATCGATCAGTTGGCCGACGAAGGTTTTCTTTGGACGTCCTGGTCTTTGTTTGCTGTGACTGGGTCTCCATAGTAGAACATCTACCAATTCTTCTTTGCTACGCCAGCAGTGTCCCGCAAAACACAGTCTTTGTTGACGTATTGATTTACTGATTGGTGCGATTTTACCATATAACTCATTTGTTTGTTGGATGTTCTCTCCAGGATTTGTTCAGGGCTGCATGTAGTATTCATGTGTATGCTCCATCAATCTTCTTCTCCAATGTCGTTGTTAGGGTCCAAGAGATTGAGCCATATGTAAGAATGGACTCTACTGCTGCTCAGAAGTTCCTTTTCAGGTTGTCTGGTAGATTGGATTTCCAGATTTTGTCCAGTTGATTTAGAGCACCCCAGCATTTCCGAGTCTGGTAGTGACGTCTTGTTCTGTGGAGTCAGTGTAGCTGCCAAGGTATTTAAAATCTTGAACTTGTTTGTTACATCCATATGTAATTTATTTTTTGTATTTTAGAATTGTAAGCACCGAGAGCACTGTGAGGTGTACTATGAATAAGTATTATTATTATTGTTATTATTATTGTTATTATTATTTTTATTATTATTATTATTATTACTGTTCAGTTATTGGTCATGGAAGGATTCATTGGATATACATGAATGCGCTAGATAATTTGTTAAGTGAGATTAGTGCATATTATCTGACAGTAGTGGAAAAGACTTATTGTATCTGTGTTTATTGTGACTGTGTTGACAGGAGGTAGAACTGAAGCCAGGGGGTCATCACATCGCTGTGACAAAAGATAACCGTTTTGAGTACATCCATCTGATGGCCGATTATTTCCTCAACAAACAGGTAGGTACATCCATCTGATGGCCGAGTATTTCCTCAACATTCCCCTGTGGGGATGCTGGGGACTCTTTCAGTATAATTAGTATCCCCATCTTCTGGAAATTCTGTCATAAAAATTTCCTCTTTTTTGTCACTCTGTTTCTTTCTTCCTCCTTTGCATTCTGTCATCTCTTCCGCTCACTTTCTGCCCTGCTGGTCCATTCACCTGTATGTGTTCAATAAAGTCTTGCATACCTTCTCTTAGGAATGATAATTGGGTAATGTATTAAGTGCATTTTGGGCTGTAGGGAATGAGATACGCAAAAGCAATTTTAGGTAATTTAGGCCCCTTCTTGTATGTTTTAGTGTCCTTAGTTTTGTTTCATTTTGTATTCAAGTATGTTTTTTAAATCCCCCGTGTGGTAAATTGAATGGAGTGGTCATTGTGCAACAAAGAATCAGTTTCCCCAGATTGCAGGGGCCTTATCCTTGAAAAATCAATATCCAGCTTCTTTCTTCTTGAATCTGCAAATTCTGGGACACACAGAATCCATTTCCTCAGATTGCTTGGGTCTTTTCCTTGGAAAATCCATATCCAGCTTCTCCTTTTTTTCAAAGTAGACTTAATATAATGAGTGTAATTTGTGATTTGATGGATGCATGCATAAGAGTTAAAAGAGTGCAGAAAAAAAACTTTTTAATTAAGCACACTGAATGGCTGATTTGATGGATGGAAATGCACCAGATTATACAGATTTTAAATCCCTTTTTTTTTTCCCCCCTGTGGATTTTCACTGTCTTTTTCTTTTCAGCACTTCCTATCTCTGAATCAACTGGACTTTGTCAGCAACACTGGCAACAGTTCCTTCTGTTCGTTTTTGTTTTGGGGTTGTTTTTTTTCAGATTTTTTGCATAGTTTCTTTTTCTTTAAACATTGTGAAGAATTATTTTAGTGGTGGCTGACATTACTTGTAGAGAATTGCTCTTGTTGTTTTATTGTACTCATACTGATGTGGTATGGCTGGAGTTAAGTGAATAATCATTTTAATTATGGCTGGTATTGATGAAATTAGTGGAATATATTTTTCTTATAACCTTTTTCTTACCCAGAGGCAAATTGTGTTATGTGGTCATTTTTTAAATAAATGTTTGTCTGTCACATAGCCCAAGATAGTTACTGTTTCATTGGTCAGAGTAAACCACACCAGTTTGGATTGTGTAGGTCCATACAAAAAATCTTATGTTATCATGCCAGTAATGTTTATCATAACCAGCAGTAACAGTTCTGTGTGCTTCCATTCAAACGTAGGTAAAAGTTTGTACGTGTTTTATGTTTGTCTGCCAATACATTTGTTACAGATGTGTGGCCTCCAACATCAGTGTACTGGTGATGACAAATCTCCACACAAAAATCCATTTCTCAGTGTCCACATTTTTGTATTCCTGAATATTTAAAGGAGGAAAGGCCAAATTTTATTACATATACTTTATTATGTACTGACAGAAAAACATCCAGCATCCTGTTTGGTTATTGTATACTGATGAGACTTGGTATTTTGAAGGGCACACTCTGGAAACGACCGTCATGCTGTGAAGATTATATGTTTTGATGCTCTATGTGTTACCCATGTATCACATGTCGTCTGCCACAGATCCGTCAACACTGCTCCAGTTTCCGTGAAGGCATTGCAAATGTCATCAAGCTGGACTGGCTACAAATGTTTGGCAGTCATGAACTGCAGGTGCTTATCTCTGGTGCTGCAATCCCCATCGACACTGGAGACCTCAAACGTCACACCAATTATTCAGGTACTGTTGGCAAAACACATGAAGAGGGCATGTTCTCAAGTATGTCCAAAGTTTCTGTACTTCACAGATGCAGTCTCGAGAGTGAAGCCATTTTTGTTGTTGTCATCCTGTCCTTTTGGGGGAAAAAATGCATGAATTGACGGATGAAAGGCTCTGTGTGTGTGTGTCTGTGTGTGTGTATCAAAAGTTCACTCCTATGTACATTGCATATATTCTTGATGATTCTTAGAAAGCAGCATAATATGTATTATATGTAGTGGCAATCATATAATGGATTATATAGATGATAAGGAAAGAAAAAAGTAGATATACTTAACCCTTTAACTCCCGCACCTTATCCACCAACAGCAAAAACTTGACCCTTTGCTTCCCTCATCCTATCCACTGCAGGATGCTAGTTGACAGGAAGCGGGAGTCAAAGGGTTAACAGGTGACATTTGATCCGAAGCCAGTTCTATTTGTAGTCTCACCTGTCTCACCTGTCGGCGTCACCGGGAACAGTGTTGGCCGCTGCACATGATGTCCTCACAAGTTGCCTCCAGCACTCTCGATCTTGGCTAAGTCTGACCACCTCCTGGAGTTTCTTGCCACTGATGTTTGTGATGTTTCTAGCAAGTGATGCAGGTGGCCGTCCTCTGTTTCTCTTTCCTTCCACTTTACCTTGGAGGACAGTGGACATCAAGTCTGTTCTCTCATTACGGATTGCGTGTCCAACATATTTCAGTTTCCTCCGTTGTATGAGTACTAGGAGCTTGCGTGTAGTACCCAACTCATTCAGTATGCTTTCATTTGAGCGCCTATCCGTCCATTTGACCCTCAGCAGTCTTCGGTAAAACCACAGCTCTGCTGCTTCCACTCGTCTTTCATCCTCTTTCTTCATTGTCCATGCCTCGCAGCCGTATAACATCACTGGCCAGACAAGACATTTTAAGAGTTTTATCTTAAGGTCTGCTGTTATGCTGTGGTCTTTCCAAATATTGTTCAATTGAACCATACTGTTCTTGGCCATTCCAATTCTCATCTTTATGTCTTTTGAGCATGTTCCATCGTGTGTCTTGACTGAACCTAAATATCTAAAGTCCTTGACATTTTCTAGAGGGACTTGGTTTAGCTTGATCTGGTCCTGTCTAGTGTTATATTTGCCTGCAACATGCATAACCTTTGTCTTCTTTGAATTTAAGTCCAGCCCAGCTGCCTTTCCAACCCGGTCTACCCTGTTCAGGATCCTCCTAGAGCCTGTAATGTTGTCTGCCAGTAATCCTGTGTCATCTGCGTAGCGTAAATTTGTAGTCATTAAACATATAATGCCAAATGAAAAGGAGTGCCAAATATGTACACGTTCATTAAACAGTTTATGCCAAATAAAAAGGAAGACCAAACGTATTCCCATTTTTAACCATTTTGGCACGATACATAATTAAAAGTGTACTTTAACTCTTTGAAGACGTAATATAGTTGCCTTGCACAACCACTGTGGACGCGATCAACGGGACCTGCCACAACCCTTGGAGACGCACGATTTTGGGGGGGTTTCAAAAAATTCTCAAAAATACAGATTTTACAGCACAAGAACATATTTTATATCAAAATAAAATTCAGTTTACGCTCTTTGAGCTGAAGCTACATACAAGGACAATACATCTATTCTACTTACCTTCCTAGAAGGTGAAATGGGGTAGGGTTTTGGCTCTGGGAAAGAAGTTTTTGATTGACAGTAATCCAACACATAAAGTCAGTAAAACACCCATTCTTGACCAGGTAATCCAGAAATCCAGGTAATCACAAGTCCTTGGTATGACCAGAAGATATAAAAGAACAAACACAGCTTTGTTTTCACTCAGTTGAAGCAGCAAAGTGATTATGACAATCCTTTGAAGAAGAAGAAGGCCTAAATGTCGCCATTTTGGTGCAAGGACGGTCACTCCAGTTGGTTTGGATAAAGGCAAGAAACTGCAACTAATCGGGATAAAATTGATGCAAGGGAAGTAACAAACACTTCAGAAGATACCAAAGAGTGTTCCTATATGTGTAGTTAGTTCCTCTAGACCAGCGACCGGCTTGCATCTATTTTTAAAAACCGCGGCGGAATATCCGCTATCACGTCTCTAATGGTTTGGCCAGCTGCAGCGGAATGTCCGCTGTCACGTCGCTAATGGTATGGCCAGCTGCAGCGGAATATCCACTGTTACGTCTCCGAAGAGTTAATACAATGACATAAACTTACGGGAGCCAACTTGTCAGCGGGTACTAATTGTTTTTAATTTTTGCTGCTCTCATGTAAACGTTTCCTAGCAAAGTATACATAAACTGCACAATGAAAATAAAGTAAATGCCTGTTTGTAGGAGAAAATGAAATTACAGTGTCAGAATAATAAACACATCCGGGCATGTGTGATGAGAAGTACATGTACAATGTAAACAAACCAAACTAAACAACAACCTGCATTCCGTCAATGACTGATGTGCTAAAAATACCCTTCATCATGTGCTCGAACCTCTCTTCTTCATTTAGAACCAAAAACAAAGTCATTTACCTCATAGTCATCGCCAGAGTCACTGTCAACAAGAGTCCCAACTTGTCAACCTCATGGTCAGTCCCTGTCTCACTCATTTTTGTGCAAAAACTTGTGGAAGTCAGTCAAAGAACAGCAAAATGGCAACCTTGTGAAAGGAAGAAGGCAGAGGCCATGCAGAAGAAACCAGATGATTGGTCAGTTTGTATTCGCTTTATAGATCGGACAGTATTCATGGGAGATACGAATAAAGCCACGATCGTGGTTCATCTTGCCAAGCAGGTGTAGTGGTATGCACAATCAGTAGGCTGGTTTCAAGGATATTTTGTTTATCGCCTTTATTCAGTTGATTGCTGTCTGTTTCCCTGTCTGTATAGCAGAGGATTCACATCTTGATGTGCTCTTTCCAGGTGGCTACACAGACACGTCAGTGGTGATTCAGATGTTCTGGGACGTGGTGTCTCAGTTCACAGACAAACAGAAGGGACAGCTGCTCAAGTTTGTCACCAGTTGCTCTCGACCACCTCTCCTGGGATTCAAGGTACTGTGTCTTTTCTTACAAGGTTTGAAGATATTATCATCACATCATGTGCCCCGCCGCATGGCGTTGGCGATCATGGCCCTCCATACAAATCTATCCTTTGTTGCTGCAAGTACATCTCCCACCTTCTCTGTCCTCAGCCACTCTGTAAGTCCAGATGAAAATGTATTATCAGAAAGCGAAAAATGGTGGAGGGGGGATTGATAGAAAGCATAATAATGTTTATCTACTTGGTCATGTTTTATTTGTTAAGTCAACTAAGTGATAGGATTGCTTTTTGACTCCCGCACCCTATCCACCAACAAACTTAACCCTTTGACTCCCTCACCCTATCCACCAACACACACATGCACGCGCACACAAACACACTCATACACGCACACACCCCTACATAATTATACACATATGAATGGAAAGCCTCACTTTGTCAAACGCTGTCTGTGCAGGACTTGCAGCCAGCATTCTGTATCCATTGTGGGGGTGGAGAGGAGCGTCTTCCTACTTCCAGTACCTGCATGAACCTGCTTAAGTTGCCAGAGTTTAAAGACGAGGAAACACTCAGGACCAAACTGCTCTATGCCATAGAGTCAGGCGCCGGTTTCGAGCTCAGCTAGACTCTCCTCATGTGGTGGATGAATGTCGGTCACAAAGGAGGCAAAGTGATAGTATTGGGATTTTTTTTCGTTGGTTTTATGCATGTTTCATTACAGTCTCTTGAATCGTCGAGAAAAAAACTGATGATGGAGAGAACATTATGGTTATCATTTTTGATCATTTTTTTTTTTTTTATGATTTATTAAATTGTTTATTTATTTGTTTGTTTATGTATCTGTCTGTTTATTTGTTTGTTTGTTTATTTGGTTTAGTGTTTTCCCCTTTTGTCTTGTTTTTCTGCCTGTTACACTGTCGTCTTTCGAAGTGTTGGGAAGCATTCAACATTGAATGCTGAGATGTCGTTTGTCCTGGTAGATTATAACTTGACATTTTCCACGTTGTTCAGGAAGGTATCGCAGGATGCCAGAATATATGACAGACCATGCCTCACATAACAGTTGTTGACAAACTATGACCTTTTGGTTGGTTGGTTAGTGTTTGACTCGGATGGTTATTGCCTCCATCAAGTTTCCCATCGCCCTGCCACCTTGGCAAAGACTTGTTTTTCAATTTATTTTGACAGCTTTGGGTAGCAAGATTTGCACATCTTCTGTGAGGGGACAGTTTTGTGCTGGAGTGATGATGGGTATTTTCCATCATCTTCATCTGCCCTCTGTGTGTGTGTGTGTGTGTGTGTGTATGTGTGTGTGTGTGTGTGTGTTTCAGATGAGCTGTCAGTATGGTTGAGGTCTGTCAGAATCTTATCAGTTTTATCTGTTGTGATTTTTTTTTTTATGATTTGTGTACATGCATATGTTGAATACAAGTTTAACTCTTTTTCACATTAGACAGGTAATCCAAATGTCTGCGAATTCGCGGATATCCGCGAAAGGGGAAAAAACCAAAAAAAGTCCTTGAAAGTATGGAGAACCGGATCACCAAAACTATTCAAAACAAGCCGTAAGCGCATGTGCGGTTTTACTTTTGCAACTGACCGCAAGATTTGCGCATCCTGTTTCATAAGTGTCATTCTGTGTTCCATCGACGCATTGAAATATGAGTACACGTAGGGACTTTAATCCACTAAATGCTTCCAGCGCTGACATCGATGAAGGCCTCAAAAATCGCTGGAAATGGGACTGGCTGCAGGAAGTGTACAATGGCAAGTTTGCTCGTTTCTTCGAAAAACTGAAAATCGCCGGTAAAGCATACTGCATACTTTGCCACTCAGAAATCAATTACAAGTCCGGCAGTAAATGAGCACTGGTTGATCACCTGAAAGGAAAGCAGCACAACAACAGGCTCAGGACATCAAACGAAAATTTTCGTTTGTCAGGTGAAGCAAAAGAGACTGAGGAAAAGTTGCATGTTTTGTTCATTGTTAAAAATGCTTGTGCTCTTTTTTTCTTTTATTGAAATACTTGATTTATCTTTCACCAGAGGGGGTTAAATTTCCGTTTGCTAGACTAAAATGCTTCAGTGGCCCCCTGGACCCCCAGCATTTTTTTTTTCCTTGAAACACATCGTTGCTTGAATGGATTGCCTGTTAAATGTCTCTGTTTACTTGAGTGTCTACTTTAGTAGAAGTAGAAAGAAAAAAAAAGAAAACCACGACAGAGTGATAGCAAAATCACTGCTCTTACTAGTGAAACCAAACACTTGCATGCTAAGTTGGTGAATAAATACAAGAGATATCTTGTTGGAAAGCACTACAAATAGCCTGTGTTCGGGCAAGACAGCTATACAGGGCTCACTTTAGGTGAAATCATCTCAGCACATGGAACCGTAGACTTAGGGTCTGGTATCTTGAGTTCAGTCCCAGCCCGCAACATTGAACTTGGCTTTTTCACTGCCCGTCTGAATGTTTCCATCATTGTTGTGGTATCAGCTTAGTGTGTCGTTAGTCTTCCTCCCCATCCCCTCATCCTTTTAACTCATCAGTTCAAGACCTTGCCAGCGCATAGGGTTTTGCGCAGGCTCGGGGAGTCTGTCAAGTAATTGTTGGCAGATTTGGGTGGAGCGCTTATGGAAGCATCCGAGTGTGATGAACCCCTCTTGAACAAACTCCAACTTCCTTCAACATAGTTGCACAGTCAGAGAGGTAATGTTGTTATCTACTTTAGTCGGTGCTGGAAAAAGCAAGTGTATGCAGTTCTTGTTTATTCTTTTGTGTTTTAATTGATTTTTGTTTGTTTGTTTGGTAAAGTGAAACTGTTCATAGATATTAATGCACATTTAAATCATCCATGATATATATGGTGTAGATATTTATGCACATTTATATTGTCCATGATGTACATGGCTACACATGTTCTCCTGGAATACTTTTTTTAAGCAACGCTGTGCGTGAGACATGTTCAGATACACTCTGGGTGGTTGAGGTCAATGAGAATTTTTTTTTTTTTTTTTTTTTTGGTGATGTTTTGATGATTTTTGTGCATGCAGTATGTTGAAATCAAGTTTAGGTGTCTCTGTTTACATGAGTGGCTGCTTTAGTTGGAAAAAAGCAAAACCTGATTGAAAATACAGGTTGATAAGTTTGAATATCTGGGAACGATCATCTCACCAGACAGCAGATGCACAAAAATAGCCAACAGAATCGGCCAAGCCAAAACAGCATTCAATAAGAGGAAAAGTATTCTTATCAACAAATGCCTATCAGTTAACATCAGGAAGAGTTCTTGAATGTTATATAGATCCGATAATGTTATATGGTAGTGAGGTGTGGACAGTCAACACGCAAAGCCAGAACAAGATTTCAGCCAAGATATGTTTTCTAAGAAGAATGTTGAGAGTTCCATGGACAGCAAAGAAAACAAACGAGACAGTCTTGATGGGGGCAGACACAAGAAGGTCATTCACAAGGAATATTAGGAAAAGACAGACAACATTTATAGGTCATTTATGAGGAAAGGGGAATTAGAGCACCTGGTCACAACAGGAAAGCTGGAGGGAAAGAGGGCACCAGGTAGAACCAGGGAAAAAATATTGGACAACTTGCAGAGTGGCTGAGGACAGAGGGTGGAAGATGTGCTTTTGGCAATAAGGGAGATACATATGGAGAGCCATGATCGCCAACACCATGTGGCTGGGCACTTGATGATGATGATGATGATGATGATGATGGTTGAAAATACCTGTTCATCAATGATGATGACTGCTACCCAAAGTAACGAACGAACATAGTCACTGACCATATGTGAGCCATGCCAGCAAATGTCTTGACTTTATGGGCAAACACTAACAGGTCACTAAACTCCCCTCAACTAATCTGAAAGTGTGTAATGTCTGTGGAAGTGATCGATATTGTGGCTTATGTGCGATACTTTGAAGTTGTATAACATTAGCCGTTTGACTCCTGCACCCTGTTCATCATCATCCCTCAGTGTCGACCATGATAGCAAAGCAAAAACTTAACTCTTTTCGATTGGTATACAAGGTGTTGGAGTCAAAGGGTTAACAGCAGATATTGTTAAAGATGGGTAGGATGTCTTAGGTGAGAAGTAATGTGTATTGGAAGACAGAGAGGGGGAAGTAGTGGACATGTTTGATTGGTTTTCAAACTTTTACATAAGAGTTATGCTGGTGTGCTTTGTGTATTTGTAAAGAGGAGTTTGTTTGTTTTTTTTTCGGGGGTGGGGGGTGGGAGAGGGGATGTAGTTGGTTTGGT
This sequence comes from Monoplex corrugatus, assembly GCA_030674185.1. Classification (NCBI taxonomy): domain Eukaryota; kingdom Metazoa; phylum Mollusca; class Gastropoda; order Littorinimorpha; family Ranellidae; genus Monoplex; species Monoplex corrugatus. The sequence continues at coordinate 46,898,250 of CM060313.1, forward strand.
TTTATTTTGTTTGCGTGTGTATATGTGTGTGTGTGTGTGTGTTTCTTGTTATTTTTTACTCAATGTTGTGGATGTGATTCATGGCACATGATTTTTTTTACTGTTTTAGGCCAGTCAGCAAGTGTTTGTTGATTGTGAAGCATTTTGAACTGTGTCGTGGGATTGTTATAGTGCTAAGATTATTCACTCGTCCTTAGTGATTGCTTGTTTGGGGTTCTGCCTTGTAGGTGCATTCACCTGTATGTGTTCTATAAAGCCCTTTGTACTTTATCTTAGGATTTGGTACATGTATTAAATGCATATTTGGCTCTGAGGAAAAGTGATCTGCAGAAGCAATTTTTTTGGTAATTTAAGTACTTTTTACATATGTTTTAGTGTACTTAGTTGTGTTTGTATAATTTGTATTCATTTTTGTTTTAAACTCCCTGGTAATAAGCTGTGCAGAGTGGTCAAGCCAGGGGAATGTCCAAAGATTATATGCGCAAATGCATTGATATGTTTGTATCTAAATTTTTTCCCCAGTTTTTTTGTTGTTGTTTTTTTTCATATTCACAGAGGTGTTGAAAAGATTATTGCCTTGATGTGGCTCTGCACAGTCAGCTGGGTTTAAAATAATGATGATAATAATGTCTACAGTTGGACCAGGCAATAGACAAAGACTGAGTGTGTGGTATTTTGCTGAGGATATCATTTTGCTTGTTTCGCATGTGTACTTGTAGTATTAGTTGCTAAAGATAGTGAATTGTTTGTGTTTCAGTCTGCTTATAGTATGCTTATTGTATTACAAATGGCTAGGATGAAGATAGCCATATGAATGGAACTGGGTACTGAATGGGGTAGACAGCAGCAACACTTTCTGGACCACCCGCCAATTATTTTGCGGTTAGTGTGGTCCCTCACAACCACTGAGCTTATGCACTTGTGAAATATGATATAAGTGTTTATAAAAAGGGGATTTGTATTAAAATTCCATATTTTTATTATGTTTTGTTTCAGTCTGTGTACAATATGCTTTCGAATGGCTAGGATGAATTTGCTAATTTTTTTAATTTTGATTGGCAGAGTCAGGAAACTGCATGCTGTGATCATAATGTTTGTTTCCTGTGTTTATTGTACTGTGTGTTTGTGGTTTTATATGTGTTTGGTTCTTTGTTAGCATTGTGGCTTTTTTCTCACATAACGTCTTGTATATGCATAGGAAATTGTTTTACCTGTGCGTAAAATGATCAGTTTGTCATCCCCTTGATTGGTGAGGTTGTATGAAGTAGGTCAGTGGCCCAGTGCTGAACTGCTTTGCCGGCAGATAAGTGTTATCGTGTTAGCAGTGTGCATAACATTCAGGAAAAAGAAGAGGGGGAGAACGGCAAGGTGAATGCAATCAGCCAGTCGCAAAATCATCATTGTAATCTGCATCCTGCCAGTATTTCTGCAACGGTGTCATCAGGTGTAAACCAGTGCTTCACCAATTGTCTGAATTAATGTGTGTTTGGCATTGTGTGTTGGAGAAGCAAAGTGGCACGAAGGTTGTGTGGAAAATCTGTCGGAAAGAAACGACAGTTGTAAGTCTGTGAAGGACGGCCTGTCCGAGGGAAAGTGAGGAATAGGGATTTTATCCTTTTCACGACTCACTCATCCTTTCTACCAGCTGCAGAAACTTAACCCTTTCACTCCCTCACCAGCTGCAGAAACCCCCGTGGGGATGCTGGGGGTTCATTCTGTGTAAATAGTATCTCCACCTTCTGGAAATTCCATGCTAGAGATTTCCTATTTTCTGTCACTCCCTTTGTTTCTGCCTTATCCCTTTGTTTTCTGTCATTTCCTTGCCTTGCTGGTTCATTCACCTGTTGTGGTCGATACAGTCTTAGGTACTTTTTCTTAGGGTTGATAATTGGGTACATGTAGTTAGTGCATTTTTGGCTGTAGGGAGCTGAGATATGCAAAAGCAATTTTAGGTCATTTAGGCCCATTTCTGTATATGTTTTGGTGTCCTTAGATATGTTTCAGTTTGCATTCAGGTGTGTTTTTTTAGATCCCCAGTGCGATAAATTGGACAGAGTGGTCAGCGCCAGGGGCATGTCCTTAGATTATGTGTGTGAATGGTTGATATGTGTACTAAATTTTCTTTTCTTTTTTTTTTTCCTGTTGAAATATTGTGTATGTTTTGAGGCAGTTATAGCCCTGATATGGCTCTACGCAGTCAGCTGGGCTTTAAACAACAATAACAACAGCTGCAGAAACTTTAACTCTTTCACTTCCCCAGCCTGTCCTCCAGCTTCTCACACTATCCATCCTCTTCCTGCACAACGGTGGTGGACAAGATAAGGGAGTGAAAGGGTTAATTTTTGTTATAATGTCATGTCAGATATGCCAGATGCTGGTGGGTAGGGTAATGGAGTCAGGGGACTGACCAAATGGCTTCATGTCATATCACTCACAGTATTGCAGTATATCCTTTAAGTGATTACCTAAATTTTTTTTATTTCTCTGTAATCGATTGCTTTTGTACTGTAAAGTGCTTTTGTCTTATAAAGTACTTTTGTCCTATATAGTACTTCTGTTCTGTAAAGTGGTTTTGTCCTGTAAATGACAGTGTGACTTTTATATTTGGTTTTCTTGTGTTTAAGGGAGTGGGTGAGTGAGAGGGAGGTGTGAGGAATGCTGTCATCTATTCGTTTCAAAGGAGTAAAATTACATTTAACCCTTCGACTCACACATACTGTCCAGCATCCAGCATTGTCAACCGTGACAGCAAAAGCAAAAACTTAAGTCTTTGATTCCCTCACCCTATCCATCAGCTTCCTGCAGGAAGCTGGTGGATAGGGTGAGGGAATCAAAGGGTTAAGTTTTTGCAGTTTGTGGATAGGGTGCAGGAGTCCAGGGGTTAATAAACATACTTACCATGACTCAGGAGTGCTAATACTTACGGATATTTGCTATTCCTGCCTTATGGAGTAGTAGTACTGTGCTGATAGCATCACCCCCAGAAAGCAGTCCACAACAGGAACAGTAGATAGCCGTAGAGTATTTTTGTATTCTTAAGTCACAGCTAAGTATGTGCAATTAAACCTAAGTTTTCTTCATTTTGTACGGAAGGGGAAATGGGCTCTGAGCACAATTGATCCTGGGGACAGATTGTGAATACCAACACAACATGTGTGTCTGTACATATTATGACTTCTCGACATGTGTGTCTGTACATATGATTTCTTAATATGTGTGTCTGTACATATTATGACTTCTCAATATGTGTCTATATGACTTCTCAATTTGAACTCTGAATAAAATGTAAACATTGTTGAAGCATTCTTGTCATCTTTGTGAATTGTAAAGCAGTATTGCTTTTGAAGCATTCTTGTCATCTTTGTGAATTGTAAAGCAGTATTGCTTTGATGATGATGATGTGATTGTGTGTGGTGTGATTTTGTTTTGATTCTTTGTTTCACTTATCACATTTTTAAAAGACGGAGGAGGGATGATAGAGGGATGTTGTCAATATAGGCCAAGTGTGTGTGTGTGTGTGTGTGTGTGTGTGTATGTGTATGTGTGTGAGAGAGAGAGGGAGAGAACAAAGGGACAGTAAGGATTTCTTGGCCCCTTTGAATGAGTCTTTACCAGGTTAACCATAGATCTATAAGTATGATCCATTGTTTGCATCATCATGATAAGAACTTCAACAACAACAACAACAACAAAGATGGGAAAAATCATGTGAGAAACTTGCTGTGATTTTAACAGAACTTTGGTCAGATGTTTTGTTTATCAGACATTTCACTCTCACATGCAGTCACACACCAACATACGTTCACTTCAGAAAGAAAATGGTTATCATCAGTACATTGTTTATTTGGAAAAATAGCAAAATGCTACAAAATCAAAAAGAAATGAAAAGAAAAACTGCAAAGCAATGTTAATAACACAGTTTAAGTGCTAAAAAAACAGAAGCATAAGCCAATTTAGAAAACAGGAGCACAAGCCAATCGGCTACTGAAACAATTAAAAAGACTGGTATCAAAACATCCACCAAAAAACAGAAAAGAGTTAAGATGAAACCTCTGGCTGTTTAAATGAAAACAAAACACAGTCAGTTGTGTAATACTTTACCCTGTCACTAACTGCCAGCTGAGTTCTGGTAGATACCTTGTACAAGAGGTTCATCACAAACTGTAAACATCCATTCACAGCAAACTGACTTTTCTTTAAGTTTATACCAAGTGCTAATTCAACAATTCAGTGCTTGAACGAGTCACAAAACTATACTGTTCATAACATAAGTTACTTATTCATGTTCCCCCCTTCCCAAACAAAAACTGTGACAACCAGTATCATTATATTTTGCCAAAATATATTCTTGTAATGAGCTTGTTCAAAAAATTGAGACAGTATCCCATTTGAGCTCTGAAAGAAAAATGACATATTTGTAAACTGTTTTGGCCACAGGATCGAATTCCTTCAGTGAAAACGATTTTTGTGTCTTCATGTGCTTGGTGACCTCCTTTTATTGATTTCAGACACATAATGCCACTTTACGCTGTGAATGATAATAAAAGTAGGCCTACAATACTCATGCTTTCTTTCTTGTTTACTTTTTGGCTCGTGGCTACACTATTTTCCTTTTAAAAACTGACATTTTTTTAATTCACCATAAGTGTATCAACTAAAGTATTACTGTCATTGACAGTTGATGACATTCAGAAATGGACTATTATTCTGCCATGCAAATTAACATACCATTTGTGCATCAACTACTCTATTTTGAATCAACCAGACTCGCTCAAAGATTTATTTTGCTTTGCAAAGAATATGCACATGCAAAAAGAAAGTGTTATTCCGATCTTCAAAATACAGTGTTATTTGAAAGCACTCGGATTCCTTCAGATGAAATGGTTGATTCCTTCATAATATTATCACAGGATCATTAACGTTAGTGCCTTTAGAATATTACCTAGTACACACAAAAACCAAGGTATTTCGCAACACACAATGAAAAATACCTGTCAAAAAAAGCCTCCTCAGAATTGTGTCTTAGGATGGCAAGATGGCACAAAATTCAACAAAATAAAAAATAAAAACCTTGTGTCATTTGTGTCTCATGCTCTGGAACATTATATCTATTACCTTCAACACTTTGTGCTTCTTGGATAGACACGAGTTACATTTAACAATAAAAATTTTATCACGAGGGTACATGGATAAACGCCATACAAGAAAGCAATGCTGTGCATTGTTTTCACGTTCATTTTGCATTGATAATTAACCCTTTCAACCCTAAGTACATCTAGACCTCTGACACCCTCAACCCTGAGTATTTTTAGAGAAATTCTAGCGAAAACCGGTGTTTCAGAATAAATCCTTGTAATGCTTAAAAATTTGCCAGGAAGAAAGTATAGGGTGTCTGGAATTCAGTAATATAAACAGGATGTGGCAGAGGAGAGTAGGTGCCGGTAGGTCACATACCGCACGTAAGCACCATACCAGGCCAGGTCAACCGGACATGTCAGGCTGCTCCAGCGGCCTGCCGGGTCCAGAGGTATTAATCGCACTGGCCGATGCATCGGCCAGCCGGATTCAAAGTGTTAATAAAGCACCGCATGTTTGACCAGATTTAACTGTAGAGAAAAAGCAGACTGTAGAAAATTCACAGAGCATTCACAGATCTGCAGTTTTTTATAAGTAAAGGAAATGCAAAAACACGGCATTTGAAAAAAAGAACACCTTAATTTGAAAGTCCCTATGGAATTGTGCCACAGGATAGACAGATGTTACAAGGGCACAGGCCTGGGCAAAATGATAATTATGGAGAACCTGATGTTGCCCATCAACAGACTTTGTCCACAACAATGATACAAACCGAGGAAGATGCTTGAAGCCAACACGGCTTGGACCCAGTGCAGGGAGAGTAATCGTGTGCCTTAGTTTAGTGACAAGATTCATTCAGAAACTGCCTCATTAGAATCATCATCGAAGGTTGTTTCAAAACCTATTGGGAAGTGTTGGCTGAAGTCAGTGTTTTTAGGGCGGTCCTACTCCCCTTCCGCGCTGCTGTACCTTCACCCAAACCTAGACTTTATCTTCCCCTAACCAGGACAAAGGTACCTAATCACTGGTGGATGAACTGAAGGCCACACTCGCAAAGTTTTATAAACCAGGCTTGAATCCATACAAAATAGCAATTGCATAAAAAGTCCATAAAACTGTAACAATTCTGAACAGATTTAAATTGCAATGTTCTCCACACTGAAGCAATTTATAGTTTACATGATTGTTTCATAAGCATAAAGTTTCTGACTAGATAATAGACCCCTCTCATTTAAATCTTTGGTAGGGTTTTTGTGTTGGCTGAACACAACTCTTTCAGATGCGTACCGACAGATTTGGATGGACTATGTTTTTGTGTGATATGAATGCCTCTTGAAGAAAATCATAATAGACATTTTATTAAAATGCCTCAATTGATTGAGTGAGAATACTGTCTGGGGAAAGAGTAAGAAATAATGTGTGGGGAAAAAATGTGAATAATGTCTGGGAAAGATCTACTCAAAAGTGTAGCAAAATGTTATGAAGATGCATTTTTTCAATGTTCTGGGTCACTATTACCTACTGATGCTATGTGCTAACAAGTTTCCAGTTTTCAATTTTCTCAAAACAATTATTCTGCATTGTGAATAAGCAAAGCAGGTTGGCGATCTACACGGGGGCAGGGGATGGGGGCATGCGAACCCAAAATTCATGTGGCCCACATGGGGGTCGAACCCACGGCCTCCGCGTTACCAGCACGGCGCTCTGACCAACTGAGCTAATGAGCCATCACAAAAAATTTCAGGACTGTCGCCTTAACGTATAATTCATTCTCTCTATACTATGGATACAATCCACTGATATTCTGGCTATCCCCAAACTTATGCACTCTAACTCCTTTTCGTCTTTTATGATCTGATATTTGAGCCATGGGTAAGTAGCTTTTGCAGAAACTATCCACGCAGGCTCATAAATAGAACCCCCACAGAAATCCTCATTGGTGAACGAGGTTGGGGATACGATCTCCCATCAGTAATTGCTTGTGTAGAACCACCTGTGCATGCCCATAGGCAGAATCCATAGAAATTCTGGCAGATCAATGTTCTTTTCCCCCCACAGTGGGATACTGTGAATACAGAAGTCAAGGTCCCCTCCTATAGCACAGGAGCTATCCAGTTTGCTTTTGGATAGAACTTCCTCTTTTTTGTCACACTCTCTTTTCCTCAAAAGACTCATTTCTGCCTTTCAGATCATTTACCTGTATCAGATCATTCACCTGTTCAGATCATTCAAATTTTCTCCTTAGCTCCCCAAAGACAGTGTATGACTGCCTTGGAAACAGGATAACGAACGGTCATGCACGCAAAACTACACTCCTTCTGCTAGGTAGGTAGGTTCCTATGAGTTTATATATTGAGGAGTGCTTGCAGGAGTTCTCACCTGTGTAAGAAGAAAGATCCTTTCTAGAATCTCTGTGATAATGAATAAATGCTCATTTCACTCACACTAATAATATAGTCCCAGTGACTACAAACACTGACAGTTGACCCATTCCCTTCCTCACCTTATACTGCAGGAAACTGATGGATAAGGTATGAGAGTCAGAGGATTAAAAATGGAGAGTGTGTGTATAGAACTAAGGGCGGTTATTCCCCTTTAACCAAGACTAGGAACTTCTGACTTAAAACCCAGACAGGAAAACAACCAGCTCATACACCGTTTCTGCAATGAAAATTAAAGTCATTCATAAACCTGTGAAATAAAGCTATAAGTCGTAAGAACTAACAAAACATTTTACAGATCACATACAGAACATTCCATCTAGATACTCATATATTACAACATAAGATTTAAACCTTTGACTCCTGCACCCTATCCACCAACTGCAAAAACTCAACTTTGACTCCCTCACACTATTCACTTCTTTCCTGCAGGAAGCTGGTGGATAGGGTGAGGGAATCAAAAGGTTAAGTTTTTGCTTTGCCATCATGGTTGGCAATGCAGGATGCTAGTGGACAGGGTGTGGGAGTCAGAGGCGTACAATAGTGTATACAACTATGTAGGCTTACTATAATATCTGTCTGGTTACATGACAAGCGAAAATCAAATGGCTTAAAACCACACTGGTATAACAGACAAAAGTCAAGGATTTGTTTTTAAGGTAGATCAGTCTAGTTCTAAATCGTTAAAACGATAAACTGTTTGTCACAAAACAGAATTTAAAATTTGTATGATTACTAATTAGATACATTTTTAGAAATACAAGTGTGTGTGTGTGCGTGAGTGTAGTTGAACATCAGAATAAATGATAAGACTACAACTACAAAACAAAGCCAAACTGTTTGAAGTTCGAAGGATAAAAATTTCCACACATATCCACAGTCAATAAGAAGCAATCTCCCTTTTTTTCAAAAAAGGGGAGAGAAAAAGACAATGCTGTAAAAAGCAGTTACAAAATCAAGACAAAGTGTTCATAAAGAAAAAAAGTGCAAAAGACGTATATATATATATATATATATATATATATATAATATATTATATATATATATATATATATATATAATATATGTACAAGGCTTGCAAAAAGAATAGTTGCAATAGCTACAGAAGTTATTGTTACAACAACAATGAACGCGTAACAAAGACAGCAGAGTAATGCAAAACCAAGGATATTAAGCAAAACCAAGACAATCTATTTAAAGAAAAAGAAAATCATTTCTCAGATGAAGTGCTATAATGACGAAATGTACCTCACTGAAAATCATCTACATTCTGTAGATCACAGACTCTTAATCATGCAAAGACTTAAAGAAGAAGCGTGTTCAATTACACATGAAACAGCTACAGCTGACAATGTGTTTTCAAAGGATCAAGTCATTTCACATTTATGTAATGTTTGTTTTTCTGTATGATTGTTTGTTGAGGAGATTTTCAATGACCTAATGGAAAAGCACAAAAAGGCAATTACAATCATATATCATTCACAAACCTGTTTCTGTGAACACACTGGGCCTGTAAAAAAGCATCTTGCACAATGTAAGGTTACAATGGGGTCAGAAGATGTTAGAGATTTTGGCTTCAACAACAAGGGGCGAGGATTATTGCATGACTGTGGAGGCACTGTGGATCAGACATCCACCCGGGGATAAATGTAAAGGATGAGTATAGGCATAGAGAACTGACCATTAAGTTGTAGTCTGGCTTTTCCTTGACTGCTTATGCTTGTCCCCATTTCATGTTTAGTTTCCTTAACAAAAAGTGTTTTGTTTCTATTTTCAGAATATTGATATGATCCTGATGATGCCATTTATTGGCGAAAATTACACACTGCAGTGATAATTCGAAAAATTATCTTTGGATCACACCAGTTTTTTTTAAAATAGTGTGTTTTACTTTTGTCTGTCTTCATGATTTTTCCTAGTGTAATTGTTCAATCTAATTTCAAGCAGTTTTGTAAGTACACTGTGCACTTATTTCGGAATAAATATTCAAAAACAACAATGGTTACAGCATTATGAACACATGCTCAGATAAACAGAGATCAAAGACACACACACAGTTATAGATATATCAACAATGTCCAGCAACCCTCTGGTGGTTTTCAAAACCTGGACTTTCAACAACGAACTTCTCCATCTTCATGGTAAATTCCGTGCAGACATGCAACAACAGTGAAAAGCAAACAATTTTTTTTTCAAGACTAATCAACACAAGAAATAAACACAGCATTAAAAACAAAAAATCAAAAAAATTCCAACCACACACCACACACACAAACACAAAAAAATGAATAATACATTTTAAATAATTACACAGGAAAGGCTGTAGCTGAAAATCCTCAAGGAATTCTAAAAGTTAGCATATATATATATATAATATATATATATATTGTGTGTGTGTGTGTGTGTGTGTGTGTGTGTGTGTGTGTGTGTGTTCAGCAATTATGAAAATATAATTAAAGATTAAAGTTCATCAACAAGATGAACTGTTCATTAGCACATTGACTTGTAAGGCAAGTTGTTTCAGCCCCATGAGGAAGGAAAAGTACAGTTGCCTCCCTTGCAATGGTATACACAGACGGCTAAAAACAAAACGGATAAAACAGACCTTTTCCTCGACAGAATAAACTGTCTGGTGTGAAGCACACAACAAAACAGAGACCTTTAAAGAAGCAAGACTGTGAAACCACTGGGGGGGTGGGGAATAGTTAGGCAGGCTCCTAGCGCTGTTCTGTCAGTATTCAGATCCTTAAAAGGGAAGGTCCTTGTGAACCTAAAGCAGGTTATGTTATTTTATTGTTGTTTAAAGCCCAGCTGACCGTGTAGAGCCATATCAGGGCTATAACTGTTTCAAAGCATACAAACCTTCAACAGGAAAAAAAGAAAAGAAAATTAAGTACACATATCGATGCATTTGCGCACATAATCTAAGAACATGCCCCTTGTGTTGACCACTCTGTCCAATTTATTGTACAGGGGGTTTAAAAGACACACCTGAATACAAATGGAAGCATACCTAAGGACACCAAAACATATACAAAAATGGGCATAAATTACCTAAAATTGCTTCCGCATATCTGGTTTCCCTAGAGTCAAAAATGCACTTAATACATGTACCCGATTATCAATCCTAAGAAAAAGTAGGTAAGATTTTATCGAACACATACAGATGAATGGACCACATCAAGGCAGAAACTGATAGGAAGCAATGACGGAAAGCAAAGAATCAAGACAGAAACAAAGAGAGTGAACAGAAAAGACATTTCTAGCACAGAATTTCCAGAAGGTGGGGATACTATATAAACTGGAAGAGCCCCCAGCATCCCCATGGGGGGTACCTAAAGCAGGTGACGATTGTTTCGTTCTGTGTAAAACTTGTCAGGCCTGCTGACTGGGAGAGCAAGAGGATAGGGGCATCTGAGACGATGCTCTAGGACGGTTACCTCCTCTCTCCCCAGCCCTCCCTTCACCCCCTACCCCCACATCAACATCATTCATTACTGCACTGTCTTCCTCAAAGGTTTCTGTTTTGTTTCGTGTTCCAAACCAGATGGTTTATTCTGTCTACATAGAACGTTAGACAGAATGATCTATAAGAATGAACACAAAGGTAGCTGTTTCGTTTCGTGTTTCACATCATTCAGACCTGACAGTTTATTCTGTCTTGTAAAAAGATCCATAAGACTGAAAGAAAAACAACAGCAGTATTCAGCACTCACTGACCTGGGGGGGTTGGGGGGAGGCCAGAGGTAAGGAGGGTACCACTGATTGTCAAGGCAGATCACATGCAGATCTAATGGGAGTTGTAGCTTCGTCATTGTTGGCCAATATGGCAGAGAGCTGAGCTGGTCAGGTTAGCAAAGGTTTTTGATTTGGTAAGGGTACTAGCTGAACAAGAATTTCAGAAAATATCTATTTTTGGTGGTTTGGTTGGTTTGGTTGGTTGGTTGGTTGCTTGCTTGCTTGCTTGCTTGCTTGCTTGCTTGCTTGCTTGCTTGCTTGCCTGCCTGCTTGCTTGGTTGCTAGGTTGTTTTTCTTATGTTTGTTCTTACGAATGCAGAAGAGATAACTCTGCTTTCCCTCGCATGGGGGCTGTAACACCATACCTGCACTTACTTTTCTTGGCAATGCGTTCATGGTGACCATTTTGTTTTCATAGAGTGTACTTTGCTAACAGACAAGCAAAACCTTAATACTGAAGTATTGATATGTTTGGCCAAATGTGACAAAGGATAAAATGATAACACAGCAACTCTAATTCGCTCAACAAGCCAGCTACAAATTCACACAAAAGCAGCACATATGTCTAGTGTTTACATAATACAAAACATTTTCATCAGTAAAGAACTTGATAAAATAAAAGATTAGTGAGCAAATACAGGTAAAAACAAGATGAACCTCTTGCCGGTTACAATCATACAAGACTATGAAAGCTGAACAAAATACAGAAAAAAAATAGCAAAAAATGTGATCTTTCACGCTGTCAAAAACAAGAGCAAAAGCAAATGGTGTATCAGCATGGAGGGTAAAACCTGTTTGAAATCAAGGGCAGGCTAATGATATGTGCCTTCCTCTAGTCAAGCATTGCTGAATTATACAATATGGAATGCATCCTTTATACCCGTTTGATGAGAATTTGATTAAACCTTGCATACGAGGTACGATCAATACCTTTATTTGATAAACTAATCAGTTGAAGCGTTTACAGAGAAAATAAAATTCTTGCAGTAAATTCAAAGTAATGGGAACAGGGTTTTCACCAGTTCATTTTCACACACAGAGAGTGCTGTGGGAACTGGATCGAAAGGCCCTGCTACTTTTAATTTATATCACTGTTTTTAGTCACTAATATCAGACTACTGGCATCATAATGCTAACAGTACAACATGGTAAATATACTCAGCCAAACATGCATTTAGAAGAAAATGCTGCTTGTTGTCAAAATGGATTTTTACCATGTTTAATTTTACATGGATTATTCTGCACCTCTGTGAGAGTTTTGTGCGATAAACATTCTTTTGTTCATTAAATATATCTCCTTACGGTGGTCTGACAACATTTGGACATCTTGAGGACTGTAAGTATTTTGTGCCTTTTATTTACACAACTTCTACAGTTTTGGGTTCATTTTTCTGTAAATTTGTATCATTATATCACTTTGTCGCTTATCACATATCTGTATTGCAAAAAAAGATATTTGTGGTTAATTAATCTCAGAATGTGTAAACATGTGCATATGTCTATATATATACATATATACATATATATATATATATGTGTGTGTGTGTGTGTGTGTGTGTATGTGTGTGTGTGTGTATGTGTGTGTGTGTGTGTGTGTGTGTGTGTGTGTGTGGTAAGTGTGTGTAAGTGTGAGTGTGTGTGTGTGTGTGTGTGTAAGTGTGTGCGCACGCAAAAGCAGCATACACAAAATTCCAACTTTCCTAAATCAGAGACAAGGACAGAAAGATTGGCAGCCACATTGATCTACTGTTGGTCACTGTCTTGGTAGATCAATGCCAACAATCAACTTGGCCATTCATGCACAATACATCTCAGAACCATCAAAATCTGGTGTGTGCGATCCCAAGCCTTCTATGGCACTATATGTGCCAAGCCACAGCGGCAAGCCGCAGTAAAACTTATATACACAGCGTGTTTACGAGGCAAGTTACCGACTTCTCTTGCCATGGCTGTGTAAAGGAAGTTGCCGATCTTTCTCTCCATGTCTCTAAAGCAATTTCAAACAGCCCACCAAACAGAATCAAACCAGCTGCAGGGCATGACTTCCCTGTTGACACGGCGGAGGCATTTTGGTGTCGATCTTCTGACAGCATGGCCAGTAGCACTGCTTGGAGACCTCTTTTGGGAACATTTCAGCCACCATTTTGTTGGGCAGCGGGCAAGCGGGCTGTGGATGGTGACAACAGATAGTGTTGTTCGCCGCATCCTCCGAGGTGAAGACCTCTTTGCAGTTGGTGCACTCCAGCACTGGGGCCTTGGACATGACGAAGCGTCCACGCTTGATGCCTGGGCGAAGAGAGACGCGACTTTTGTCGTTTTTCGCCTTCTGGAGTTGCTTCTTCAGCTCCTTGATGATGTCATCCTTTGAGGCATTCTGAAAACAAAGTAACTATCTGATTGTTATCATTATAATTAAAAGTGCACAAAGTCCAGCTGACTGCTCAGAACCGTATCTGGGCTATAACCATCGCAAACAAAACACACATCTGATCACACTGGAAAAAAGAAAACCTGGAAAATAAAATCAAGTACACATATCACTGCATTCCAGCAAATAATATAAGGATATACGCCCCTCGCAAGAGCCATTCCATCCAATTTATCACCAGAGAGATTATAAACAAATCTTGAATACAAAATGCATAAACATAACTAAGTACACAAAAATGTGATAAAAACTGATGTACTGTAACTAAAATTGCCACTAAGCATTTCACATTTCCCTAGAGCTAAAAAAATGTAATTAAGAAGATATATGTACCCAATTATCAAGACAAAGAATATCTAAGGCTTTATGGAAAACATACAGATGAATGGACCAGGAAGGCAGAAAATAAAGAAACTGATGACAGAAAGCAAAGGAGCAAGGCAGACAAAAAGAGAGTGACAGAAAAGAGGGAATTCCTAGCACAGAATTTTTGGAAGGTGATGCATCCCTATGAGGGAAATCAACTGATTAGCGCATCACGGACATAACAGTCAAGATATACTGACAACAACATTTCATCTTCAGGGTGACTTTGTCTAGCGCGGCAACAAAATTCTGCAGGGGAAAAGCAAAAAGTTCAAACATACAGACAAATGTAAATACAACTCAGTTGAAGAAATGAAAAACATTTTACTAAATTTGGACTTTTTTACTTTCAATTATATTAATAACATATTACAACATTACTTATTCATGACCTTGCTGAAAATAGGAACACATGAAAAAAAAACATAAAAAAGGAATGAGAACGACTACATGATACACAAAACAAGACGGGCACAAAAATTTGGCCGACTGGCCGTTGTCAATTGTACACAAAAAAACAAACAACAATAAACAAACATCCAAAACTTAGTGAAGAAACAGCAAGACTTCTCTGACGTTTCTATGAGCAACAGAAAACAACTGATATGAAACTATAGAGTGTTTGGTGGAAACTGGGAAGCAGGGGAGACAAATGTATTTGTCTTGAGGGAAGTGAGAAGAAAGGTAATCTGGCCAATCATTCACATTTGTCTTGCAGCCTTCCAGTCGGCAGTCCATAAAGTTAACCACTACATCATAGCAACCGGTAAGGCTGACATCTTGCCCCTTTTGACTACTGTGACGGTGTAATTTTCCTATCGGCCTGAGGATCCCAAACAATTTTTGCTTGCCATGTGCCAGACATTTAAGGTTAGACTGGACATGGAAGTGACCTCAAAATGAAAATGATATGAAAGTGGAAACAAACGAACTGAGTGTCTGAGTGAATGGTGAATGGTGAATTTCTTTACCTCCTCCATCACCTTCGCCACTTGTTCTCTTGACTCCTCCTCCATCATTTTGCAAGCGTTGAGCTCCATCACCAGGCTGTGATTCCTCCGATTGCTCTCCTTATATTTGAGACTCATCTCCTTCAGTTCCTCCTGGCACTGCTTCAGAGCTTGGAAAAGAACCTTGTTCCTCTCATCAGTGGGCATTGTTGGTGTTGCCAGTGCTCGCTGGTCACTCCACACCATTGTCGGGAAGGCCGGATCATGATCACGATCATGATCTCTGTTTCCCATTCTGCTCATGCTCCATGCAAGGTCAGATGGGTGCTCTACCTTCATGCCTTGGGAGTCAGAGAGGTACATTCGTATATTCGGGCGGACATGCTGGGGAAGCGGCTGAGGCAGTTGTCTCCCTTCCTCCACAGATTCATCCCCTCCCGCATCATTCCTGCCGCTTTCCTGGACGGCCCCTCGTCTGTCTCGTTCTATGCGACATAGTTTCAACTCAAGGACTGTGTTTTGAGCATGTTCTTCCTTCAGTAAGGCGATGAGCTCTTCACGACTCAATCCACCAAAGTCAGGAAGAGGTGCAGGGTTCTGGGTGGTCAAGGTCGGGGCTTGAGGGGTGTCGGTTGGGGGGGTGGGGTGAGTTGAGTCACCGCCCTGTGCCAGCATTTGCCTCTGAAATGACATCAAAATCAATGTTCATAACCTGTATGATAAGACTGAAGGCTTGCACACATGCATGCATGGACACACACACACACACACACACACACACACACACACACACACACACACATATTACTTATGACCCCTTCTCACACAGGAGAACACAATCAGTTTAAGGTGATATCAAATTACTGGTATCACTGGAAAGGACAATGAAAGTTCCCTACTAATGGCATATTAAGTCAGTGTGTCTAGGACAAGATCTGTAGGCATTGTGGTCAACTGAAATGTCATTTAAGCATAATCCTCGTTTTGAGAACATGGATGGAGTATTAGATTTTCTGAATAATGAAAAAGACGTAAGCTCGGCAATATAAACATGTGTGCCGGGATATGGTACGTCAACGTCTATTCAACTCGAAGTCAGATAGTAGTATTCTGAGCGTTAGATCTTCCCTGGCTTCCCTGACTATCGCTCACGATTCCCCAAAGCTATATCAACAGGGGAGCTAACTCTTGTAACAGAGGCGCTAATCAAGACATACATTACACGGAGGACAAAGTGTGACGACATTTACTGTCTGCTTTTCCTTAGCAACGGCTGTGAACGCTCCCTTCTGATTTCTGATCAGGTTTTTCTGAATTACTGTGCACAGCCCTCAGCGGTTGACATCCAAAGCTTCAAATTGATGTATGGAGTGTTTTTCTCTGCTGTTTCCTTTTCTCCCTTAGCTCCCTGAAGAATCACTGGGGCGCTGCATTACAAAACTGTTCATAAGATTCTTCCAGCTCTGTTGGTTGTGTGCCAGAGTCTGGTTCTTGGTAAATGCTTTCTCTGTACATTCTGCAATGTTGTCAGTCTATCGGCTTTTTTCTGTCTGTCACTAGTGTCAGTTGTGTGCCAAAGCCTGGATCTCTGCAAATGGTTTGTCTGTCCATTCCGTGATATTGTCAATCCATCAGGGACGGAAGGGGGAGGGGGGTTGTCTTCTTCTCCGTTTCCCTCCCTCACCAGCTGCCTGCAGGGTTGGTTTAGCAAGGCCGAGAGTATGTTGAGGGTTCTATAAAGAGCTGACTTGTGGTGTCAGCAGTATAACTTCCATTGTCATGTGATTACAACAAAGAATCACCATGGAGTTCACTACAACTATTCAACTTTATCGCTTTTATTGGGTGAATTTCCCTCTGAAACTTATTGTACACCAATAATCTTACACCATTTATCATTCAAATCTGCACCTGTAAACGTTTTTCCACAGAAAATTTGGTTTGCTGAAACTGTACAATCTCTAGAAAACTGCAAAGCCACACAGGAAATTCCACTCATCTGTAATGACAAACAATACTTTTTTGTGTTTTGTTATTGTTACTGTTGTTTAAAGCCCAGCTGACTGCATAGAGCCATATCAGGGCTACCACTTCAAAACGTACAAACTTCAACAGGAAAAAAAAAAAGAAAAGAAAAGAAAGTACACATATCAATGCATTCAATGATTCATGTACCGTGTACATAATTTAACAAGATGCCCCTGGTATTGACCACTCTGTCCAATTTATCGGACAGGGGATTAAAAAAAAAACACACCTGAATACAAACTTAAGTATAACTAAGGACACCAAAACATACATAAAAACAGGCATAAATTATCTAAAATTGCATATCTCGTTTCCCTAGACCCAAAAATGCACTTAATACATGTCCATTTATCAATCCTAAGAAAAAGTATATAAGACTTTAAAATACAGGTGAATGGGCCAGCAAGGCAGAAAATAATAGGAAGAAATGAAAGAAAGCAAAGGAACAAGGCAGAAACAAAGACAGTGACAGAAAAGAGGAAACTTCTAGCACAGAATTTCCAGAAGACGGGGATACTATTTATCCTTAAAGAGCCTCCAGCATCCCCATGAGGGAAAGAATACTTACTCAAGTTTTATCATAATACTGAAAGTGAAATGCCACTGACCTATCAAAAGTTTTATAGAGCAAATCATTTCATGTTAATTTTTTTTTATCAAAATAAACTGTACTGAAATGCCAAACTATCAAACATAAGGAGAGAAAACATTTCATGTAAATCTTACAGCAAAACAGACTGTACATGAAACCCCAATGACCTCACGGAATTATAGTGGAACAAATCATTTCAAGTTAAAATTTTCACTGGTTAGCTGATTCTTTTGATAGAGCAGAGGACTCAGGATCTGATAACTCCAGTTCAACCCTGGCCTGCAACATTCAACACTGGCCTGTTCACTGATCATCCTTATGTTTCCACCATTCTGGTGATGTCAGCTTAGTGTTTCATAAATTCCTTTTCTCCTCTCCCCATTTCCAGAACTTGCCAGAGGCACAGGCTCCGGGAGTCTGCCTGATAACTGCTGGAAGATATGGATGGCACACAGATGTCTCAGTGTGGTGACTCTCTCTTAACAAACAAACTCCAAACTGCAAACTTGTATTGACAGCGAAATGCCACTGATCTTTCAAAGTGTATGATGGAACAAATCATTTCACTTTAACCCTTTGACTCCCGTGCCCTGTCCACCAGCATCCTGTACTGTCAACCACATTAGCAAAGCAAAAGCTTCACCGTTTAGGAAACTGGTGGGCAGGGCGAGGGAGTCAAAGGATTAAGTTTTCGCAGTTGGTGGATAGGGCGCGAAAGTCAAATGGTTAAGCCTTATACTCAGAACAGGCTATACTGAAAATGAAAACCCATTGATCTGTCAAAGTTACAATAAAACAAAATTTCTAAGGTAATTATGTACTGTTTTAAATGTTGAGTTCAGCTATCAGGAAAATCACATCAGGTCAAGCTTGTGTTCATTGTTTCTAAAGAATGACAGAGGACTGCTTTGTAACTACCGCTATATGTAGCAGACCTTGTGTTCCTGACTTAACCCTTTCACTTCCTCACCTACATCATGCAGAGACTGGTGGGCAAGGTGAATGAGTTAAAAGGTTAACAAGAAACTAAAACAGTGGCTGTTCACAAACTCAGCACTGACTCATTTTTCCCACCTACATTCTATCATGACTCAGTATTTTCTCGTAAACTGTGCTGATTATCACACCACCCCTGTTGAACTTGGTTTGGTTGCTGAGATGTTACTATGAAATCAGCAATTTGACTGTTATAATAAGCTAGGATTTGGTAAAGTTCCAAATATACACATGAATACTCATCATAGTGTGTGTGTGTGTGTGTGTGTGTGTGTGTGTGTGTGTGTGTGTGTGTGTGTGTGTGTGTGTGTGTGTGTGTGTTGTGTGTGTGTGTGTGTGTGTGTGTGTTAGTTGATTATTAAATCAGCTGCATTGCTGTTATTTAAAGCTCGTTCTGACTGGTTCTTAAACAACATTATGACATTATCAGTCAAAGGGTGTGCTGTGTGTATCAAAAGGGCCGTGCTTAGCTTTGTCAGAACATTCCTGGATCGCTGAGATAAATAATTTGATGTGTTCATCACTTGTTTGATATGTATAGTTGACTACATACTGTCCACCATTTCTCAGAAAGTCAAGACACAAGTGTCTGGTACTGCATGTGCACACACACACACACACCACACACACTCTCTCTCTCTCTCTCTCTCTCTCTCACACACACACACACACACACACACACACACCACACACACACACACAACACACACACACACACACACACACACACACACACACACCACACACACACACACACACACACACACACACACACACACACACCACACACACACACACACACACACACACACACCACACACACACACACACACACACACACACCACACACACACACACACACACACACACACACACACACACACACACACACACACACACACACACACACACACACACACACACACACACACACACACACACACACACACACACACACACACACAGCGAAAGAGAGCAAATGACAGAGAGAGGGAGAAAAGATTTAACTTACAAAGATAAATTTGAATTTGAATTAGAACATGACAAAGTCTTGAAATGAAAGTGGGAGGAGGAATCTTCTCCTTTTTCTTCACCTCCTTTAACTCTGTGAAGAGTCACTGAGGCCCTACACACACCAAAAAAAAATTGTTCACAGATTCTTTCAGTTCTATTGGTTGTGTGTCAAAGCCTGGGTCTCTGCAAATGATTGCGGAGAAATGGGGACCTATAAAACATTAAGCCTACATCATCAGAATGATTGGGGCATTGCACATGTTTTGTCCTTTACTGTTATTGTTGTTTACAGCCCAGCCGACTGCATAGAGCCATATCAGGACCATAACTGTTTCAAAACATATAAACCTTCAACAGGGGGAAAAAAAGAAAAGAAAATTAAGTACAAATATCAATGCATTCGCCCACATATTCTAAGAAGATGGCCCTGGCGCTGACCACTCCAACCAATTTATCGCACAGGAGATTTAAAAAACACCTGATTACAAATGTAAGCACACTTCAGGTCACCAAAACATATATATATATATAAAAATGGGCATAAATTACCTAAAACTGCTTCTGCATATCTTACCTCCAGGAGCCAAGAACACATTTAATACATGTACAGCCAAAAACACATTTAATACATGTACCCAATTATCAATCCTAAGAAAAAGTATGTAAGACTTCATCGAACACATACAGGTGAATGGACCAGTAAGGCAGAAAATGATAGGAAGAAATGACAGAAAGCAAAGAAACAATACAGAAACAAAGAAAGTGACAGAAAATAGGAAATTTCTAGCACAGAATTTCCGGCAGGTGGGGATATCATCTATAGTGAAAGAGCCCCCAGCATCCCACGGGGGTATGCTATGTCCTGGGCTGAGACTGATTTCAAGACATTAGATCTCAAGTCCCATGGCAGTGTCAACACAGCCACACAATCAGATAAAGAGAACAAGAAATGGAACTGACCAAGTTATCATCAATTTGAATCTCTGCTGTGCTACGCTAAATTCGCTAAATTCACCTTTCAACTGCTGTCATGATGATAAGCTGTCATCCTGGTGGTACTGTTATCATGTAAGAAGGTAAGTCCCCCTCATCACCCTTTTTTTCCCGGACTGATAAACTTATCAGCACTATTTGATAAACTTATCAGCACTATCATCTGAGGTGGGTTATGAGGTAATGCAATATCATCCTTACCAGACAATAGTCAAAATGAGGTTTCCTTTTTTTCTGAAAGGATCAGTGCAATTCATTTGTGCTCATCCTCTCTCTCTCTCTCTCTCTCTCTCTCTCTCTCTCTCTCTCTCTCTCTCTCTCTCTCTCTCTCTCCCATTTTAACACTAATTCAATAGCAACAGAAGCTGGGACAATTTTACAATGCTATGATGATGGGGGAGATAATCATGGTGCAATGGAGTTCTATCATAATGCAATGGAGTTCTATCTAAGACCGAGACTGCATGACAGAGCTGTATTTAATGTCATAATATACCCCTGCGTCAACAAGGCCAGACAGATACAGACACCTGCAGTACTGATTAGGAAATCTGAGCAACACCCTCAATGACTCATCGCAGACGTGGATGAGATTTGACTGTATGGTCCCAGTCTTCCCAATGAGCCCATACACAACCCACTCAACTCTGGGTAAGAGCCAACTGGGACCAAAAATCCCACAAT
>CM060313.1:46924555-46999555 GCA_030674185.1 Monoplex corrugatus
ATAAACATCTAGAATAAATGAATAAAAGTCTAAGAATCGACTAACCACAACGGTGAACAAGTGAAATAAAATGTTAAAGGTAATTCGCTATAGGACTTTTTGACAGGCTAAAAAAAAATTCATATATTAATGATGGTGAGGCAAATATGTCAGAAATTGTCTTTGTAGAGAGTATAGGAATATGTCGTGTTACCCGAACACATGAAAGTATATGACTATGCGTTATATTCTTTCCACACAAACACACTATATTCCTGGTGTGTTTTGTTTTGAATGCATCAAGTTTCCATCTATACATAAGGGAGTGTGTGTGTGTGTGTGTGTGTGTGTGTGTGTGTGTGTGTGTGTGTGTGTGTGTGTGTGTGTGTGTGTGTGTGTGTGTGTGTGTGTGTGTCTGTGTGTGTGTGTGTGTGTGTGTGTGTGTGTGTGTGTGCGCGTATATGTGTGTATGTGTGTGTGAGTCACTGAGTGTGTGTGTGAATGTGTGGTGGTAGGAAACGGCTTAGGTGATTTGCTAAATTCAAAGTTCATGTAACATTTTTTATACTTTTTCTGTTTATCTTGGAACTGCTTCCATACGTAGCACGTAGGTGTCCACTAAGGTATAACACTCATGCAACGAGAGAGAAACCTGTATATTATTTGAATCTGGTGAGCTCTTTGCCCCCATGTTTGGCAGCCCTATCAACCATATCATTATAATGAAAAGAACTATGAGATGGTATCCAGCAGAAAGTAATATCAGTACCTCTTAAGGATAAACTATGTATCAAGTGACTAATTTCCAATATCATTTCAGATCTTGTTTGTAATTTTGATGATTCAAGAGCTTGAAGTACAGATTTTGAATCAACCCAAAAAAGTATCTGAAGAATTGTCCAAGGAAGACTTAGCATATAATTCAAAGCCATTAATATTGCAAAGAGTTCAGCAGTAAAGACAGATTTATTGAGCCCAATATAGAAAGATTTCTCAATTTTGAGAGCAGGTATTGAAAACGCTGAGCCTGCTTGCCTTTCAATTATTGATCCATCAGTGAAAATTTTCAAGTGATCAGAATAAAAGTCTTCTATATGACATTTAACTTGACTTGCCAGTAAGTTGACATTATCTTCTTTTTTCAAATCTGTGTGTATGTGTGTGTGTGTGTATGTGTGTGTGTGTGTGTGTGTCTGAGTGCATGTGTGTGTGTATCTACATGTATGTGTGTGTGTATGTTTAATTTAAGGTCACACACACACACACACACACACACATACACACACACACACACACACACACACACACACACACACACACACACACACACACGCACGCGCGCACGCGCACACACACACACACACAAAGAGGGTTAAGCAAATATGTCTTTTGGGTTCAGACACTAACACTAACAGTTCTGCTCATATGTTGAATTCAGAGATGGGAAAAACCTCTCCCTTTATGCACCAGGTGCCACCCAAAAAGATTCAAACCCAGACTTCCAAACTGCAAATCCAGTGTCTTAACCACTCAACTACTGAACTAGTGTTCCTAACACTTTGTATTATATATGTTGATCACTAATTTCCTGATGTGGCTGTTGGCAACAGTGGAGGGGTGGTAATATGTGAGTGAGTGTGTGTGTGTGTGTGTGTGTGTGTGTGTGTGTGTGTGTGTGTGTGTGTGTGTGTGTGGTGCGTGCGTGCGTGCGTGTGTGTGTGTGTGTGTGTGTGTGTGTGTGTGTGAGTGTGTGGGTGTGTGTGGGTGTGTGGGTGCCTGTGTATGTGTGCCTGTGTATGTGTGTGTGTGGTGTTGCTGTTGTTGTTCTCGGTTGGTTGAAACAAAAATTATTACTTTTTTCCCTTTTATCAAGCATGGCAGTCAGAGTGTATTCACTGAAAATTGAAAACCAAGAAATCACATACTACACAAGGCCTAGTTAAACTAAATTAGTTAAAATTAACGACAAAATGAATCAATTGGAATGAAAAAGTTACTTCTAGACACAGCATCTACATCTTGCAGTTTCAGTTTTGATACATCTACAAAGCTCGAATTGAATGCACAGTGTGCGCTTGTCCACAAAGATCGACCAACTGGTTTGGTTTGGTTCAGTTTTTATGTCGATACCCACCTCAGGTGATATGGCCAACGGGGATAACATCCCTGGGATATGGGGGAAGGGGGACTTGACTAATCCTATACTGACACCAGCAGAACAACAATGAACAACAATGATGTTAAGATGGAACAGTGAGATAGCCAGTTTTAATATAGCTGACCCCAGGATTCGAACCCACAACCATCAGCATGTGAATCCGATCGACCAACTGGGTACGTACCGATATACATATATTATATATCACTACACCGATTACGTAAAGATCTCTACAACGATTACGACAGATCCCCCAGCCCCATGATAAGAACTTTCGGCAGATCTGCTTCCGAAAATTTGTTGGTTCAACTGGTAGACACACATACGTCCTTTGTTTCTGTTTTTTGTTGTTGTTGTTGTTGTTGTTGTTGTTGTTGTTGTTGTTTATTTGTTTGTTTGTTTGTTTGTTTTGGTCTATTTGTTGTTTTTTAATCGTGTACACATCAGATTTCACACACACACACAATGACACATGCACGCACGCACGCACACACTTGCTGTCCCAAAGACTGCCCAGAACGATGTGGATCTAGATCTACCATTTGGGAAAAGTAGAAGCGATCCGGCAGCTCCATACCAGGCTAGTCGAGAAAAAATAAGATTTTTTTTTCGCTCCCCCTGTTTTCCGTCGATATGTTATATAATGTTACGTAATCAACTAAGTTGGTTCAACGACGTATACTATAATACAGCCAGACCAGCCAGACCAGGTCGGGGATAAATCGGTGTGGGGATCTATCGGTATGACTCCGACTGAACTTGGTACAAATGCTAAGCCTCCAAGCACTGAAGCAGACTGATGATGCAATCCTGTCTGGAATCGTATCAGTCTCATTTCAACATTTCTGACCTGGCAACAAATTGACAATCTCGGATTTCGCAAGAAAACGGTACTAGGCCTAAGTCACTCGTGACACCAGCGTCCTTCACTAGTTTTTGCGCAAGAAAGCATAGACGTGTCAACCGACACCAATTCAGAGAAATCTTACTCACCTATGATTTGGTCGTACAAGCTTCAAACACGTCCGTCACTGCTGCTTCTCCTGTGGAAAATAATACAATGGCGTCTGTATTAGCCTACTCGTGTGACGATGTCGTCGTCATTTTACAAAAATAACAGTTTTGAATTCCCGTTTGGCTCAAGCCCACTCAAAAAGTAGGCGGCCGCGGTGGCACGGGGGTACACTATGGATTTGCGCTTTGGTCAACAGCGTGGTTGTAGTTATACATCCAGGATGGGGCTCAAAGTCTCGTCTTTGACAGGAAAAAACTTCCTATCCATCTAAAGTCAGGTAGTGATGGACAGATGATTTACCGATTTTCATACAAAGCGGACCATATATTAAAAAGATTTGTTTTGTTTTCAATTTGTCTGGTCTTTTGTTTTGGTCAACTTTAATAATCAAAATTTCGAGAAAGAGAGAGAGAGAGAGAATACATGTTTGTTATCGTTTCTAAGAGTTTTGTTTTGTGGGACATGTTTGTAGATGATTTTTAACAATGTTGTTTAATTTTGTTATCAGGTCTTTGCATTTTGGGGGTGATTCGGACATACTGTTCTACCGATGTTCATAGTACATACCACTTTGTCCTATTGGTAAAAGATCCAATTTCCATTTGGAAGATTCATGTTTGATTCTGTATGCCAGTAGGTATTTCGATCCCACCTAAAGAGCAAAGATTTTTTCAGATCTCACAGATTAACATGTGCGTAGACCTATTAGTAGTGCCTTAACTTCCTTCGTGTGTATCATCATCATCATCATCATCATCATCAAGTGCCTTGCCACATGGCGTTGGCGATCATGGCCCTCCATATGAATCTATCCCTTGTCGCTGCAAGCATATCTTCCACCCTCTCTGTCCTCAGCCACCCTGCAAGTCCGTCCAATATTTTCTCCCTGGGTCTATCTGGTGTTCTCTTTCCCTCCAGCTTTCCTGTTGTGACTAGGTGCTCTAATTCCCCTTTCCTCATAAAATGGCCTATAAATGTTGCTTGTCTTTTACTAATCTTCCTTCTCAATGATCTTGTCTTTTACTAATCTTCCTTCTCAATGATCTTCTTTTGTCTGCCTCCATCAAGACTGTCTCGTTTGTTTTCTTTGCTGTCCATGGAACTATCAACTCGCATGTGTAAACGCATGCAGAATATTAACCCTTTGACTACCGCACCCTGTCCACCAGCATCCTGCACTGCCAACCATGCTAGCAAAGCAACAACAAAACCTTAACCCTTTGATTCCCTCACCCTTCCTGCAGGAAGCTGGTGGGTAGTGCGAGGGAGTCAAAGGGTTAAATTTTTGCAGTTGGTCGAAAGGGTGCAGTAGTCAAAGGATTAATTAAGCAATTCACTTTAACGGCCCCGTAAGACGTGTCAGCGGTTGGTCCATAGAAACATGAAAGAATGTAGCATGCACACCCACCGGAGCTGGAAGGTGTCCAAAAAAACGTACAGGAATGTGGTTAGCACAACTTCTCCATGTTCCACTGGGGAAAAAGCGAATATGCACAGAGAGTCCAAGTTTTGGAGAATAGTGCCATGCAAGAATGATTTCTTATTATCGTAATGTTGCCAGTGTAAGTGAATCTACAAAGCTGAAGCCAGTAGTCATTCGCACTACTCCTAACTTAGTCACTGTGACAAGAAATAGATTTTTGAGAAAAAAAAATCGAAAATTAACAAAACATCCCACCCCACCACGAAAAAAGTACAGCACATATATACATACATACATATATATATATGTGTGTGTGTGTGTGCGCGCGCGCGCGCGTGTGTGTGTGCGTGTGTGTGCGTGCGTGTGTGCGTGCGTGTGGTGTGTGCATTTTTATGACATATTCAACCCAACACTTGAATGAGTTAGATCTTTTCTTCTTGTTAGTGTGTGTGTGTGTTGTGTGTTTGTGTGTGTGTGTGTGTGTGTGTGTGTGTGTGTGTGTGTGTGTGTGTGTGTGTGTGTGGTGTGCTTATTTATGACAGAATTAATCCGACACTTGAATGATCTTTTCTTCTTGCTATTGTTCTTCTTCATCTTTTAATCAAAATTCGAGATATGCATCCATTCGCGAGACTGCGAGACTAAGCAATGATACTTGTGTACCCATCACCGCCTGCATACTGAGCAGCATCCACAGACATCTAAGATCTTAGATGCCTGTGGCAGCATCGACTCCGCAGTGAAGGGAAATAATCCTGAGACAACTTACATGTTTAGAGCTGTCGATGGTAATCAACTTATCTCCCTTCTCTCAAGTAAGCGAGTATGGAGCAACCAGGCCTACACGCTCACTATCAATTTCTTCGTTCGTTTTATCTCAAATTTTGCTTTCTTTCTCTTGTTGTTTGGAACTTATGTGTAATGAATTTGATGTTTTGCATGTTTATTGCAACTACTGTGTCTTTTGTTGTAATTATGATAATCAATACATCATTATTGTTCATATGCTGCTGTTGCTGAAATTGTTCTTGTTCTGTATTCCGCTAAAGCCTTTCTCTTGTTAGCTTTCTTTGATACCAAGATTATTAATTATCTTCCTGCGTATGTGTGACAGATTTTTTTTTTAAATTATGACAATTTAGGATAATTTCCCCAATTATGACAATTTGGAGGGGGGTCCCCCATTGCAACAATTTCTTTTTTCACTCTCCATTGAAAAAAGAAGAAAAGTGATTTCATATGGACCAGAGGGATGTGTGTATGTATATGACAAATATGTGTGAACAAGATTTTCTGAGCTCTTTATGAGCACAATTTTACCGAATTTTGGTCAAAGCTGTGAATTGTTGAAGAGTTACGAAAATTAAAAATGGCGGTAAAGCTCCAAGATCAAGATCATACAGACTAAACAGTGCTGAGGTTGAACTTGAGATACAAGATACCAGGTCTTAAAGTCTACAACTCTATCAAAAGGATGACACAGCCCATGTTTGAAGTCTTTACAATTCTACTTTTTAAGGATCATCGCACTCAGGAGATTACCTTTGTGCTCACCTTTTTTTGTGTCCCATTTTTCTACTCCATCTTAATGGCCACAGAAGCTGGCAGTTTTTTGTTGTTGTTGTTGTTGTTTTTTGCAATGCGATGATGATGATGGTGATGATGATGATGATATCAATGAGGATGATAATCATGATGATATGGAGTTCATCTAGGATTCAGGCTGCATTACAGGGCTGTACTCTATGCTTACTATCATAATATATCCTGGCATCAACCAGGCCCGAGAGAGAGACACCTGCAGTGCTGGTCAGAAAATTTGAGCAACATCCTCAATGACGCATCTGTAAAGTGGATAAGACTCGACTGTGTGGTCCTAGTCTTCCCAACGAGCCCATAGCACACCTAACTCTGGGTAGAAGCCAGTTAGAGCCAAAAAATCCCAAATTGATTTTTAAAGGGACTGATGGGGATTCAAACCCACAACCTTCCGGTCAGTAGTCCATTGTGTTAACTACTACACCACAGCAACTGATTCGTACAATTCTACCTAGCTGTGCTAATGCTGCAATGCTATTGCTATCAGTTTTTGATAATGTTTCATATTCATTTTCACTATTGCTTATAGTCTACCAATGTCTCAGTGCATATCATGTTTCATTTCAACTGAAGCTTCACCAAGGTTAAAGTGACCTTGAAAAGTATAAAACCTGCGTTTCTTATAACACGCACTCATTTTTGTACAAAGGGAGGTACTTAGAATGGTTCAACCATGTTGTTACATTTTGCACTTATCTGATTAAAATCTTTATGTTTTATAGTTGTACTTCTTGGGACAGACGTCTGATAGAGAAGAAATATAATGAAATGCCTCTTCTGGAGTCAGTTAAGCTACTAAGCAAGCAACTTTTCAACCTTTCTCTTGATCTTACTCAGGTTAATCCTTTGACTCTTGCACTCTGTCCACCAGCTTCCTGCAGGATAGAATGCGGGAGTCAAAAGGGATAAGTAGTTGGAGGTGTGATGGTCCCATGTTTACTGCAAATTTAAACCCAAAGTCTTGACACACACACAAAATGCTGAACCCTTTTGACTCTCTCAGCCTACCAGCAAGGTTCCAGAAAGCTGATGGACAGGGTGAGGGAGTAAAAGGGTTAAGTTTTTGCAGCTGTGTGTAGGGGGTGGAGTTGAAACATTAAAATCCTGAAGGATAAAGAAGTTATCTTATGGTATCCTGCTCATCAACACAAGTGTGTGCATGTATTTGTGCTTGCTTCATGATCACATGCATGCGTTAACATGTGAATGCCTGGTTTGGAATTTGGAGTGCGGAGTTTATTCAAGAGGGATTCATTGCACTCTTTGTGTGCGTGCACGCGCGCATGTGTGTGTGTGTGTACGTGTACATGTATGTGCGCGCGCGTGTGTGTCTTTATGAATACATGCATGCAAGTGCATTCAGAGAATACGAATAGTAAGCATACTAATGAGCATAGTGAAGATGTTGATATAATTTTGAAAATTAATAATTATTTGATGCGTGAGTGTGCATGCATGTGTGTGTGTGTGTGTATGTATGTATGTATGTATGTATGTATGTATGTGTGTGTGTGTGTGTGTGTGTGTGTGTGTGTGTGTGTGTGTGTGTGTGTGTGTGTGTGTGTGTGTGTGTTTGTGAGAGTGTGTATTTATGCATGCATGCAAGTTCACTCAGTGAATAAAGATAGTAAGCATCCTAATGAGCATAGTGATGATGCGGACATAATTTTGAAAATTTCTATTTGAAATAAAAACAACTGATGCAGAACATGGAACAGACAGAAGAAAAAGACCATACAGAGAAAGATAAGTGCAGTTTTGAAAATATATATTTAAAATTTAAAAAAAACGACACAGAACATGGAACAGACAGGAAAAAACAGCTGGCTGACCATACAAATAAAGATAAGTGTGGGTTTGAAAATTAACATTTGAAATCAGACAAACTGATACAGAACATGGAACAGAGGGGAAAAGACAGCTGGCTGAGAACATAGGTGGAGAAAAGAGAAACAAGCTCAGTACTGAAAACCAGGCTTACGTATCAAAAAACCAAAACCACTGTTTCAGTGATTTACATAAAAGCATTTACTTCAGGCAGCTAAACACACTTTACACAGACAATGCCAACTAACAAATTAACTCTGGAGAATAAAGTAAGTCTTCAGATAATGGAGACACCATCTGGATGTGGGGTGGGAGGAAAGGGGCGTCCCTGCTTCTTCCGTTCTGCCTGCATGGCGCAGTAACGCTCAAACTGAAACACAACAGAATGAATAAAAGATACACAACCTGAAGTTTGAACGAGTGTGTGTGTGTGTGTGTGTGTGTGTGTGTGTGTGTGTGTGTGTGTGTGTGTGTGGTGTGTGTGTGTGTGTGTGTGTGTGTGTGTGTGTGTTGTGTGTGTGTGTGTGTGTGTGTGTGTGTGTGTTTTGTGTGTGTGTGTGTGTGTGTGTGTGTGTGTGTGTGTGTGTGTGTGTGTGTGTGTGTGTGCGTGTGTGTGCGAACAATATACTTCCGGTTGTACTTTACAGCACTGTTTACATGAGGCCTTCCACAAATCAATAAGCACATGTCATACACACACACACACACACACACACACACACACACACACACACACACACACACACACATACATTCTCTCTCTCTCTCTCCCTCTCTGTCCCCCCCCCCCCCCCCCCCCACCTTCACTTTCAACACGAGCACACAGTCACAGTCATCCCATTACCCTAAGCAATAACAGTAAACATCATTCATTGTTTATAGAAGCAATAATCTATTGACCTTTTTATCAAAATCAAAATAGAAAACATAATGAATATAACAATGGTATTGAAAAGAATTATTTTTACGATAATACACCCTTAAAATGACGTGCAGAATTAAAATGATGTGCATTATCTACCACATACACACAAAAAATACACATACAAATTTATACTATAGTTTTTAATGAATTGAGCTGTTCCTCTTAGATTTATGTGCATAACAACCTTAGCATTAAAGCCGTTCTGCCTATATTCTGGTGGAAGATTTTAGTAATAACTTTTTGTGTGTACTGTGTCAATCAAGAGAATTAATCCAATTTCAGGACCCTGAAACAGTTCTGTAGCAGTTCTTTCCCTTTACACATTATTCCCTCACTTGTAAGCACTTTTATACGAGTTCAAACAGAGCCAATGCAACCATTTCCCAGAACCACATAAATTTTAACATGGCAACTCATGGGCAAAAGTGTCACAGTGTCGAGTGAAATTGTGGCTGCTTTTGTGTTTTTGATCTCTTTCATAACCAGTAGTCGCAGTGGAGCGAAAAAATCTAAGTTTCTGTTTTTCCTGTCGACGTCTCCACACTCGGACTGAATTCCATATGCACTAACCTCACAGGTGCCATGTTATGAAGATCATGGCATAAGCCTTAACCCTGCACATGAATGTATGAGCTGGCCAGGTCCTGAGGCCCTACCTAGTCCATGTTTTACCTAGTCTATATATTTTTTTCTGGGTAATTTCATGATCCATCAATCACTGGACACTGACAGAACTTGCAGGATCTTTAGCATGCTGAATGTTCTGTGCGCATATATTCAACAAAAGGAGTTTAGGCACTAACAGATCTGCAAATAAGCTGACCTGGGAGATCAAACAAATCTCCACCCTTTACCCACTAGCCAGGAGGTATGTCTACTACTAACATATATAGTACTGAACCCAAGTTAAAGAATGAAGTATGTTATTGAAGCAAACTGTAGCATGGCACACAGTTTTTGCTTTTTGGACTATACACAGCTTTTCGGGTCATGTGACAAAAAAGCAGACACAAGTATTCACTTTCAGTGAAATGTTTAAAAAGTTGATTTCTTATATTTTCCAATGGTGTTTGTTTCATGTTTATGCTGTTTGTGAACGCTTTTTGGCAATTTTTTACGCTTGGGTCAAAACTGCGTGATTTAAGGGAAAAGTTACACCCCTTTGACTGTGACTCAATCGAGTTAAAACATCACATCCATGAATTTCAGGGTTGGCTGTTCTGAAATCTGACCAATCAGAAGCTCTGGTTAAATTCTGCCTGGGTCGTAGGCTTACCTCCTGTCTGGTGGGTAAAGGGTGGAGATTTTTCTGATCTCCCAGGTCAATATGTATGCAGACCTGTTACAGTGTTAGTGCCTAAACCCCCTTTGGTGAGTATATGCACATACAACATCAAGTAAGCATGTTAAAGATCCTGTAAGTTTTGTCAGTGTCCAGTGATTGATGGATCATGAAAACACCCAGAAAAAATATATAGACTAGGTAAAAGATGGGCTAGGTAGGACCTCAGGACCTCGCAAGCTTGTGGGTTTATGTGCAGGGTTAAGGCTTATGCCATGATCTCCATCACATGGCACCTGTGAGGTTAGTGCATATAGAATTCAGTCCGAGTGTGGAGACATCGACACGAGAAACAGAAACT
This sequence comes from Monoplex corrugatus, assembly GCA_030674185.1. Lineage (NCBI taxonomy): Eukaryota > Metazoa > Mollusca > Gastropoda > Littorinimorpha > Ranellidae > Monoplex > Monoplex corrugatus. The sequence goes on from CM060313.1 coordinate 46,935,125, forward strand.
TAGATTTTTCTGCTCCACTGGGACTACTGGTTATGAAAGAGGTCAAAAACACAAAAGCAGCCACAATTTCACTCTACACTGTGACACTTTCGCCTGTGAGTTGCTCTGTTGAAATGTATGTGGTTCTGGGAAATGATTGCAGTGGCTCTATTTAAACTCATATAAAAGTACTTACAAGTGATAGAATCATGTGTAACGGGAAAGAACTGCTACAGAACTGTTTCAGGATCCTGAAATTGGATTAATTCTCTTGACACAGTCCGCACAAAAATTTACGACTAAAATCTGGTGGGTAAAGGGTGGAGATTTTTCTGATCTACCTGGTCAACATGTACGCAGACCTGTTAGTGCTAAGCCCCCTTTGTTGAGTGATGTGCACACAGAACATCAATTGAGCTTGTAAAAGATCCTGTAAGTTTTGTCAGCATTCAGTGATTTATTATGGATCATGGAAACACCCAGTATGCACGCCCACCTAAGATGATGTATGCAGACTATGCAGCAACATGTTCCCTGCACAATGTGGGAAAAAAACAATGCACATTGGAATACTAAATAAAAAAAAAATTTTTAATTAAATATAAATATATATATATATATATTTTCTTTTTTAACAACAGACCTACCAATACACTCTGTGCAGAGTATGAGGTGGAATTTACATGTGACTCTTTGCTATTTTATGAGACATAAGCATTGTTTCTCTATGACCTGCCTGTGTATGTTTATGTTTTTCTTATATATATTTAACAGTGACTGCAAATTCATACACACAGACCCTTTGTTGAAGATGTGGATGTTTTGAATGTATTTTGAACTTTAGATTGTGAAACAAATCATTTCACTTTGTTAATATGTTTAACTTTACATTTTGTTGAAAACAAATACCAAAAAAATTTAAGGGGAAAAAATCCACTAAAATCTGAAATTGAATAAATGAACTGACTTTATATTGTTTAAATAAAACTTATAACAAATAAGCAGATATGATGCACATATGTAAATTTTACTCAGTCAAATGGATATTAATCTTGTTCAATTTTGTCAATATCGTAATTATGTTTAGCTGTTATTGTTTTACATCTTGTCAAAAACAAATTAAAAACAAATACGAAAAAGAAATTTATCTTCCCCCTACCCACCCCACCCATATGCGCTGACTACACCAAAGCCCTACACAACCATATCACAAAAACCAATCTCCTGAAAATGCAATATATAGCCTCTGTCCACTTGCCAATACAATTCACTGACTCGACCAGTATTGCCCTAATTCCCTCAGTCCATCCTCCACTCCAAAGAGGGATTGAAGATTATCATACATTCAGTCAAAACACTGTGCATAAAAGCATCCCAGACAAAATTGCTGTTAATAACTGTTTCAACCATACACAATACCTGAACTGGGGGCAGAAAAAAGAAAATTAAATACACATTCAATGAATTTGCGCATATAATCTTAGGAGATGCCCCTGGCACTGACCACTCCGTCCAATTTATCACACAAAGGATTTGAAAAACATAAGTGAATACAAATTGAAACATAACTAAGGACACTAAAACATATATAAAAACAGGCCTAAATAACCTAAAATTACTTCTGCATATCTCATTTCCCTAGAGACAAAAATGCACATAATAGTACACGTACCCAATTATCAATCTTAAGAGAAAGTGCTAGGACTTTATTGAACACATACAGATGAATGGACAAACAAGGCAAAACATGATAGAAAGAAATGACAGAAAGCAAAGGAACAAGGCAGAAACACAGAGAGTGACAGAAAAGGACATTTCCAGCACAGAATTTCCAGAATGTGAAAGAGCCCCCGAGTCCCCACAGGGGGAAGACAAAACTGCAGGAATGAAGGAAACTATGAAGAAATCCAGTGCACCAACCTGTTTTGTGCGGAACATGCATTCATGGAAATCAGAATATTCCTTGTCGCAGTCGTATCGTGCACGATTCAGGCCCACTCTACTGGCACAGCGATAGTAGTCCATCTCCAGTTCCCCACAGCGCTTGCCCTGGTTGCTGAACCATGCCATCTGTGCCTTGGTGATAGGCGTGTACATAGCGGGTGTCCCCATGGCTTTGTATTTTGGAGTAACTGCTCTCCTGTGTTATGGGTCTTCTTGAACTAAAGTACTGCCTGAAAATAAGGATAAAACTTTTGACAAATGGTTTACAGGCATTCATTCAGGACAGCTTTAAGAACAGTTAAATTGTTACAAGACAGACAGCATGTGTACCTCAGTACTAAAAGAAAAACTGATTATATACTTGTTATAATTCTTTTATGACTGTGTACATAGTTTTGCTAAAAAAAAAAAAAAAACCCACAACTTCAACAATGTGTATGGTACATATACAAGAAGCGTTCACATGCTAATGACATCTTCCTGCATAAAATAACGACAAAAATGTAATCATGGCTTTGGCACACAATTTCATGTGTTGCATCATGTTGCTTTGTTAAAGTTAATAAAAGAATTTGCACACCTTCTTTCTTTCTTTTCTCTTTTCTTCTCCTCATCCCGTGCTTTTTTAAAATGACTGACACTTGTTCTGAAATTTCTTCAATCTTTCATATTACTTTCATTGGTAATTTGTTAAATTAATAAATTATAGCCTACTTTACTGCTCCTACTATTTTTGTTTACCTTGCGTACATGATACATAGGCCAACACCATACATGAAGATACAAATTAAACTGAAATGAACAGCTGAAGTTGTTTTATTTCTGTTTTTATCACAGCTGGCCTGTATTTTTGTTATTGTTGTAGAGTGTGTGTGTGGAGATGGGCGACATGCCAACATCATTGCTGATGTCGAGATCCAAGGAGCGTTTTCCATGCCAGATCCACCGCCTTCACGGGATACTTGGTAAGGCACTCCAGCCTCCTGCTATCCTCCCTGAATAATTGCCACCGCATGTAGGCCTACTCGGTTGCGGGGCATCTTTGGATCCAATGGGCCAGATCTTGTTCTTCTTCATTGTACAGGGTACACATTAGATCCATTGAGGTTGCTGTTGTGTGTGTGTGTCAGGAGAGATTGAGAAAGTGGGAGAGAGAGAGAGAGAGAGAGAGTGTGAGAGAGTGTGTGTGTGTGTGTGTGTGTGTGTGTGTGTGTGTGTGTCTGTGTGTGTGTGTGTGTGTGTAGTGTGTGTGTGCGTGCGTGCGTGCGTGCGTGCATGCATGCATGCGTGTGTGCGTGCGTGTGTGCGGGTGTGTGCGGGTGTGCTTGTTTCTGTTTATTGTTTCAAGTCAACTTCACACTCAAAACAATCTGCAATACATGTGCAGGCTTTGTAAAATGTGTAGGCTTACAGATTCTGCAACTAAAACAGATTCTGCAAGCTATCCGACAGACAGTTCATTTTTCTTTTTTTTCCAACTTGAATTTCAGAAAAAAAACATTACAGAAATTTCTCTCTCTCTCTCCCCTCTCTACACACACACCACACACACACACAACACACACACACACACACACACACACACACACACACACTTGCTACCAACTTCAACATCCAGCTTATCTGTATGTTTTAGAGGTTCATTATCAAAAGACAACATATAAGCCAAATTAAGAGGAGTAGTGAATCATAAGACTATTCTTAACAAAAGAGAAAATTCAAAAATAGCATCAGTATCTTACAGTGCAACCAAAATGTTCTAATCAGAAAGAAACCACTAACACTATGGAACTCTCTCTCTCTCTCTCTCTCTCTCTCTCACCACAACACACACACACACACACACATGCCTCACTCACATCTCCATCACACTCTCTCTCTCTCTCTCTCTTTCTACCAACTTCAACATCCAGCTTATCGGTATGTTTTAGAGGTTCATTATCAAAAGAAAATATTTAAACCAAATTCAGAGGACTAGTGAATCATAAGATTATTCTTAACAAAAGAGAAAATTCGAAAATAGCATCGGTTTCTTACAGTGCAACCAAAATCATAATTAAATGTTTTAACTTAAGGCTTCTTTGAGCAACAGTCTTACACTTTAGAGCTAGTGCTCATATACTCTGATAGTGGCAGGACTTTAAACTCAACTAAACAGAACGCAACTGAAAGTGAAACTTAAAATCAGTGATTGGAGTGAAATAGTAATGATCCGAAACGCAGACACCCCCAAACAGAAAGTCTGAGAAAGGGCTATGACCAAGCCACAACCGAAGGTGATGTGTCGTTAAGATCTTTATTTTGGAACGCAAGCCTAGTTCTGCTTGGCACACACTCTCACACATTCATACACACTAACATCAAATGCTCACGCACTGGTGCGTGTGCTTGAGTGCATAATTTTTCGGGTTATAACCGTTTTCCAGCATTCTAGCAGACCTACCTTTCCAAGGTCGCAACAAACCGGAAGCCACATCATAAGCAAACCGGAAATACGTCAGTTTTAACAGTGGCACCTTTAGTGGACGTCCACCTTGGGCACTCTCCACTCTTTCGTCGCCCGTCACCTCCCCCTCATTCCTCTGATTACATAGGCAGATGGTTGACAGATCTATATATCATAGATATACAGCTGGTGGCAAAGTACAGTAAATATGCCGGCACGGCTCAGACCACACACACACACACAGAATATCATTTTTATGCCTTAGGACTACTCAAAACACAAAACATAACGAAAAAAGTAATGGATATGTTTCAATCAAAAAGCACAAGACAATTTGTAAACTGATCTTTGAAATTTAGGAAAAATTCACAAACGCACGCACACACACATAAATACACACACGCGCCGCACGCACGCACACACACACACACACACACACACAATCACACACACACACCACACACACACACACACACACACACACACACACACACACACACACCAACACAGTATCATTATTATACCTTAGGACCAAACAAAACACTAAACAAAACAAAAAAGTAATGGATGTGTTTCACTCAAAAAGCACGACAAGAATTCAAACGAGATACCTTCAGTTAATAACATAGTAGTAGTTCCTGTTTACTTGAACGCGGGCAGTCACACTTGTTTTGGATTTCGTTTTACTCTAAGACTGCATTTCATCTGTACTGGTTGTCTTGGTATCACGTCACGTCTTATTTTTGTTACGTAATTTGTTACATGATGTCACGTTTTGACAAAGGCCAGTTGGCCGAAAATTTGCGCCTGTCTTGTCTTGTTGTATTGAATACGCGTTCGTATTCTTCTTTCGTGTTTTTTCTGTTCCTGTTCTTATAGTAGTAGTAGTAGTAGTGGTACTATTAGTATTGTTGTTGTTATTATTATCATTATTAATATTATTATTATTATTATTATTGTTGTTGTTGTTGTTGTTGTTATTATATCAGGTGGTTCGCCTGTGATGATTCTTCCAGCAGCAACAGCAGCAGAGGCCGTTTGCATGTTTTGATATGTTCAATGTAATCAATGCGCTCAGCAACAAGCGTCTACGCTGAACGTTTGGCTAGAGACTGCCCCCGTGATTGAACATACATGATTTCGTTTTCTTCTAGGGAAAAAAGACAGAATATGCATATTTCCATAACCCTGTGATTCCCTTACCCTGTTTACGAGCTTGTTGAATTATCACCCATGATTACGAAGCAAACCTTAACTCTTTCACCCCCTCACTCTATCCGAGTCTACCAGCTTTCTGCAGGAAGCGGAGTCAGGAAATGAAAGAATTAGATTTTTGGTGTTTAGCGTGAAGGTGTCAAAAAGTTAAATATGACGAGTGCACTGTTCCCCCGGCCACGTGATTTTTGTTTGTTTGTTTTTTTGTTTTGTTTGTTTTTGTTTCTTTATTTATTTGCTTATTTTCCAGCTAGTTAGAGTGATCACAACTTTTAAAAATCCAGTGCGTGGCAATCAACAAGGGATATGATGTGACCATACCATAGGTATCTCCATGTCTATGGCATGGTTCACTGTCAGTGGCTGGAGATATCAATGCAAATGAATAAAAAAGAAATAATGTTTTATCAGCAAAAACAAAAAACGAAAAAGAAAGAAAGAAACGAAAAGAATAGAAAACTAAGTACAAATGGCTGTATCTGAGAGAGTGGAATAAACTGTATCCTATGTCAACAAGCATCTATTTGTGAATAGACGTTAAAAGAAATAATGACCAAAAGTCTTTCCTGTAATGTTCTATGCTTATCTTAGCTAACTTTTCAATTCTCCTTTAAAAAGGAGATTGTTTCATGTCAACCATGTGTGTGTGTGTGTGTGTGTGTGTGTGTGTGTGTGTGTGTGTGTGTGTGTGTGTGTGTGTGTGTGTGTGTGTGTGTGTTACGTGTGTGTGTGTGTGTAGTGTTGTGTGTGTGGTGTGGTGTGTGTATGTGCGTGTATGTGTGTGTGTGTATGTGTTCGTGTGTGTGTGTGTGTGTGTGTGTGTGTGTGTGTGTGTGTGTGTGTGTGTGTATGTGTGTGTGTGTATGTATGTGTCTGTCTGTCTGTCTGTCGTATGTTGTATGAGCAGGCAGTGACAAAAATGTGTTACAAAGATTTCGTCAGCTATTTCTGAAGGAAATTTTACGAAATACAGATCAAAGGTGGGTTCCTCTGAGGACTCGTGAATGTATAAGTTTGCAAGTCATGTCAAGGATAAGATCACATGGATTCCCCGCCCCCTCCCAAAAGTAAATAATACAGCTGTGCAAAATGACCAGAAACGGCATCTTTAGTTTTCCGAGAGGTGTGGCGCCTTGCCTGGCCCTTGACCCCCTGATCACATGCTGTGCTAGACATTCCAGTGTCAGCAAGCAACTGACGCGGATCTTTCCCTTCTTCACATCTGTTAAGAAGTGGCGATTTTTCGCTCCCCCCCCCCCCCCCCTTCTATTTTTGTTTTTTTTTAAATCAATTTACAAATAAATCAACGCTTTGTCGGCATCTATGTTTTGTCAAGTACAAGTTCTGTCTCTTGACTCTGCCTGGAAAAAAAATTGAAAAATTCCACCCTAATCGTTTGTGATTTATTTGTCTTTAATTTAATTGGAAGATACCGTCGGCATTGCTCATTGAGATAACGTGAAGTAGACGATGTTGATAATGGGGCACATAGAGTACTTTATTCAAATGGAATTAAGTGGGTTATTATTTGGCTGTGACTGTTGACATAACACGGTTCTCTCTCTCTTCTCTCTCTCTCTCTCTCTCTCTCTCTCTCTCTCTCTCTCTCTCTCTCTCTCTCTCTCTCTCTCTCTTCACACTGAAAAAGCGGAAAATCACAAAAGCTCAACACAAGGGACAAGTTTTCCCTCTGTTGCTGATACGAACATGTCAATATAAAACAGGCCTTTTTGTTATATTGTCTTTTTTCCTATACCAAGGAAACAATAGATGTGTTACACTGCGAACTTGTAACGTCATCGTTTCGAGCATCTGATATTTCAGATGGTGACACACTTTCCGACAGTTCCATAACCTGTAAAAGTAGCCTGCGAAAATCTTTCCTTTCGCTTTCGGCCCATTGATAGTTTCCTGCGGCAGGGATGCCACCCATGCTTACGGGAAATCCATCCATATCTGATAGGTTCCCCTGTTGACAGAGAGAGAGAGAGAGAGAGAGAGAGAGAGAGAGAGAGAGAGACAGACAGACAGACAGACAGACAGACAGACAGATAGACAGACAGAGACAGAGAGAGTCAAATAAGAACTATGGGACAAAATGCCACATTCATGTCAACTTTATGAGTCCCTGACATAGTCTAGAGTCGGCCAAACGCCATGTGCAATTTTGTATACAGACTCGTGTGTATGGTTTTCTTTAACCAGAACGAGAATACATTTGCAAATATTTTATAGGGACAACAAATATGTCGTTCTTATCCCACTTTATTTAGCGAAATTTTAAATACTGTAATACTTACCAGGATCAATCGAGTGTAGTGACTTATGGGAATGATGACTACACATTCTTTGACATGGAATACATTTGGAGGACATCTCTTCATTAGTACAAACATATAGGCCTATCTTTATTGTTGCACGCACAGTTTGGACGTTGTCATACATGTATATCCTTCGCCTTCTAAAATGTGTGAATTTACCTTTCTTACATCTGTTTATCACCAGTATTCTCACAGACTGGGTCCAAATTGCCAACAAAGTAATCTGCACTTGCCGACAAACACAACGGAGCATGATACATAAGGTCAATTATATTTGGCTGCAGTAAAACATCTTCTTGACTTAAAGGTAAGATCTATTATCTTGAGTAATAAATCTGTTGTTTCTGTTCACCAATATTGATGTAACCTTATTAGAAAGGCACTGAAGGTGAACAGAACCGATTGTGTCTGAGTGCCCCACTCTGATGATTGTGCGACTCAAGCAGACAATAATAATAATAATAACAATAATAACAACAACAATAATAATAATAATAATGATGATGATGATAAAAAAAAAACAACTACAAATGATGAGGAGTGTGTAGTGTGCCCATGCCAAGTTAGCCAAATCTTCGTGGGGTACTTAATTTGCGTCACCGTCCTCAGCTCGAATTAAGCCGGAAACAATCTACTGGGATCTGGTAAGTGACCATTACTATCTATGACAATGTGTTAAGATTGTAGCATCTCTCTCTCTCTCTCTCTCTCTCTCTCTCTCTCCTCTCTCTCTCTCCTCTCTCTCTCTCTCTCTCTCTCTTTCTCTCTCTCTCCTAGAAGATTTTGCTAAAACGTTCTTCTGTCTCTGCCTTTCTGTGTCTCTGTGTCTGTCTCTCTCTCTGCAGAAAGCCATTCCAGTGAAATTTGTATTCTTCATGTATATTGTATTGCTAAAATCATAGTTTGTAATATGTTCAGGTTGAGGCTTTGGCCTGTGTTTGATAAAATGCCGATTCTGATTCTAAAGAAATCCATTTTACCAGAGGTCGATGCCCACGGCAGTCTCCAGCTGCAATGGCTGCTGCTCGACCCTTAGGCTAGCTGACTTTACTAATTTGAGAATGAATGGGGGAAGCTGTGAAAGAAGTGAGCGGGTGCATGCATGGGGGATCGAATATCCCGTTACCGAGGTCAGCTGAGGTCAAGGACACTGCAGCAGCCGATAGCGTTCCTGCTGAATGTGCAAAGCTTGTGGGGTGGCAGGGATTTACTCTAGTGTGTAACCATGCAGCGTGGAAAAGGAAAGAGATTGCTGTGACATAAAAGCAAATCAAAGCAAAAAAATCCAAATAAACAAAGAAGCTGACAAACGAGTAAACAACACACACACATATCACAACATGTTTTTTGGAATATCCGTCCCCTTTAACCTCTGACTCAAGAACTGTGACCTTTCTCGGTCTTTACGCACTGTACTGACGAGGCAATTACCGAGGGCTGGCTCACTGCTGGAAATTCGATGGAGGCGAAATGTTGCGGGGGTGGTGCTGGTGGTGTGGTGGAGGTAAAAGAAATCTTTTCAGTTTGTTTGTTTGTTGTTATTGTTTGTGTGTTTCTTTGTTTGTTTTGTTTTGTTGTGTTGTTTTTGTTGTTGTTGTTGTTATTTTGATCAGTCGAAAATCAGACACCCCTTGCTTCCCTCTTTTGTTCACCGTCTGTATACATGATCAAACCACAGCTGGCGATGAAGTTTTGTTTTTTGGTTTTGCTTTGTTTTGGTTTTGGTTTCGGTTTGTTTGTTTGTTGTTTTCATTTTTTCCCCCCAGAAATTGATCTGAGTCGGCTATCCCCCCTATTGCTCCACGCTGGTGGTCAGGCCATACTAACAAAGATATTTTTTTTTCATGAGGAAAGCTGGAGGGAAAGAGAGCACCAGGTAGACCCAGGGAGAAAATATTGGGCGGACTTGCAGGGAGTCTGAGGACAGAGAGAGTGGAAGATGTGGTAGTGGTAATGAGGGATAGACACATATGGAGGGCCATGATGGCCAATGTCATGCGGCAGGACACATGATGATGATGATGATATTTTCATGCATGCTGAGTATGCTTCTTACAAACTTACTTTGAAAATCTGTCAACCTGAACGAATCCTTTTATTATTATTATTGTTATCATCATTATTATTATTATATCATTATTATCATCATTATTATTATTATCATTTTGGTCTGGCCATCAGTCTTAAGAGGACAAATGTTCTGGGCCAAGACACGCCATCTCCACCAGCCATCACCATCGATGACTACAAGCTTGAAGCCATCCATTAATTCACCTATCTTGGGTCCACCATCACCGATAACCTCTCCCTTGACACAGAGATTGACAAGAGGATCAGGAAGGCAGCCACAACACTAGCCCGCCTCACACAAAGGGTGTGGACAAATCCCAAGCTGACCACGAAGACAAAGATGGCTGTATACAACGCTTGTGTCCTCAACTCCTTGCTGTATGTATGGCACTGAGGCGTGGACCACACATGCTCATCAGGAGAAAAGGCTCAATACCTTCACCTGAGAAGCCTACGGCGCGTACTCGGCATTTCCTGGCAAGACAAGGTGACCAACACCGAAGTTCTGACCCGCGTTGGCCTCCGAACCATGTATACCATGCTGAGACAGCGTCGGCTGTGCTGGCTGGGCCACGTTTGCCACATGGAAGATGGTCGCATCCCAAAAGACATCCTTTATGGTGAGCTTGCCACAGGGCAGAGAAACATTGGTTGCCCACAGCTGAGATACAAAGATGTTTGCAAACGTGACATGAAGGCGCTTGAGATCAACACTGAATCCTGGGAGGACCTCGCAGACGATCGCAACAGCTGGAGAAGCACGCTCAAGAAACAGCTTCGGACTGGTGAGGACAAACTGTCAGCTGCTGCAGCAGAAAAGCGAGTTCACAGAAAAGGGATGACAGCCAACAGACCAGCATCAGCATACACATGCGACCGCTGCGACAGAGACTGCCTCTCTCGCATTGGTCTTTACAGTCACAGGCAACACTGCTTGGACCAGGCAGACAGCCCAACCAGACATAAGGTCAGATGTACTTTGTCCATGGTCAGCCATGACCGAAGGAGGCCTACTATTATTATTATTATTGTTATTATTATTATTATTGTTATTATGATTATATTATTATTATTATTATTATCATCAATGAGTTTCCCTTGCATGTGCATCAAACATACTTGTATTACTTAAGTTTGAATCAAATCAGATATATATGAATCATATGTTATGGAATATGTCTACTGCCACAATTATTCTATAAATCTTCACCGACATATTTTGTTTATAGATAATGCACATCCACCCACCCCGTCCATTTCAATGTTAGGTAATCTCAAAAAAGGGCAAATTCCTTGTTTTTCTATATTTAAAAAAAAGGTGCCTATGGTTGATAAAACAGTCAAGGTTTGTTTTTTCATACCAATTTTTCATCTCACCTGTAGTCATTCTCCTTTTTCCCAGACAAAACAAATCAAACATCCTCCAATACATAAACAAATGCAATCTAGCTGGCCATCTGAAAAGTAAAGGCCTATGTGATAATAAACCATGCATACAATGAACACGTACGGCGCTCTAGAGCCAAAATCAAGTTAATGGGCCTGCGTGTATTTATAAGTTAACTGGTGTAGGCAATATCATCCGACATAACAAGTCTGCATTTGATCTGATACATCGTTTTCGGTGGGTCATAATGCTAGTACTGTAACATGAATGCCACGTGATTCGCAAACGATGTACACAAACACTCTACTAACATGTGCACCGAGATCTAATGTCAAGGCTAGGCTGAGGTCATAGGTTATGTTCCAATCAGCCAATAAGAAAGCTCAACTTCTGGATGTGTGCCCCGACTAAAGAGTCGCAGAGAAGTCAATGGTGATGGTGTGTGTTCGAGAGATGAGTGTTTTCAACATTTTCGCCTGACCTCAGTAAGCCGACGTGGAGGCCTGAAGCATGAACGACAAGGGGCGAGGCTGATGGAAGAAGAACGTGTTCATCGAAAGTGCGCCTGATGTGAGTGCTTTCAGGAAACTGGTTCTCTCCACAGAAAATGAGAAATAGGTCAGTTGCATGTCGCATTTGACAGATCTCGGTCTGAAGTTTAGCAGTTGATCTTGTGTTGAAAACGTGCGCAGCAGAAAAACAAATTAAAAAATGGCGAGATAGTAAACGTAAGTCTACCAGCTTCTGTAAGCACTGGGATGCCCTTGCATGCAGTAAACCCAGCAGTATAGGGCAATAGGCGCTGCTGTACAATTACGATAAACTTGAATCGGGACTTAAATCTGTTTTAGTTTAGTGCTAAGGAGCTTTGTCGTCGACCAGCTGTGTCGACTGGAGTAACCCAAGATAAGCATAGTCAATCAAGTCATTCACAATGACTGATTTTTTTTTTATCAGACGATAACTAACATACTTTTGTTAATCATAGTGAGTGTGTGGACACACAGTGAATACTCTTATGCTATACAATACATGCTAACATCTTTGCTAGAATAGTAATTAGTATTGATATTAATTTTTATCACTAATATTGGTAGGCTTGATGGATATCTGCTTTAGTGTAGATATTAGATCCATGCAGATACTACCGTCAACACTGTCAGCCATACCGCAGTCTGTATTTGCAAGAAGTCTATGCAGTGAGTGTTGGATTGCATATTATCATTATTGGTCTGACAGGTTTCGCTCATCTACACTGCGTTTTATTTCATTTATATTTAATATTAGATTATTTAGTGATGGTGGTTGTGGTACGAGTTCACAAGTTACATGGTATGTGGTTGCAAAGTACATATATATATATGTATATACATGTACATACATAGGGGGGTGTGTGTGTGTGTGTGTGTGTGTGTGTGTGTGTGTGTGTTGTGTGTTGACTTTTGTGATTGGATGGAGAGAATGAGCTCATGGAAGTTTGGGACCATGGTGGGTTGTGAGTGCCCTGTGTTTGACATCTTTTTTTTAGAGTCGTGAACTCGAGATCTTAATATCTCAAGTTCAGTCTCAGCCTGCGATATTAAAAACAGGCTTGATGCCCTTAATGTTCTGATTATTCTGGTGGAGTCAGCTAGTAGTGTCTCAATACTCTCATTGTCCTTCTTTTGCCCTCCTCCCCACACACCTCCCCATTTCAAGATCTTGCCAGTGCACAGGATTTAGCACACACTCAGGGAGTCTGCCGGATAATTGCTGGCAGATTTGGGTGGAGTGTATCTATAGAGAACTGTGAGTGTAATGAATCTCCCTTGAACAAAGTCCCAGGAGTAAGGGGGAAATGGACCTGTGAAACATTAAGGTTACCTCTCTGTAGAATGATGGAAACACAAAGGTGGGCAGCAAGTAGGCCAGATTTGGGTGGAGTGTAGTAGCTATAGAGAACTGTGAGTGTAATGAATCTCCCTTGAACAAAGTCCCAGGAGTAAGGGGGAAATGGACCTGTGAAACATTAAGGTTACCTCTCTAGAATGATGGAAACACAAAGGTGGGCAGCAAATAGGCCAGTTTTAACGGTCAGCAAACAGGCTTTAACGGGCAGCAAACAGGCCAGTTTTTTGTTTTTTTGTGTGTTTTGAGCTGGCAGTGATCTTCAGATAACAGACCTTGAATTTACTTATTTAGGGTTCAGTCTAAAGAGCCTACCAGCCGCATATGAAAAAAAGAACTGATAAAAACAACAGCGACAAAACACCCCCCCCCCCCCAAACACAACAACAACAACAAACAACAGAACAAACAAACAAAAAAACAAACCCTGTAGCCAGCCCATGGATTGAGTCCACAACTCCTACATTGTGAGCTTGGTGCTCTAACAAATGCAGTATGAGCATGGTGCTCTAACAAATGCAGTATGAGCATGATGCTCTAACAAATGCAGTATGAGCATGGTGCTCTAACAAATGCAGTATGAGCATGGTGTTCTAACAAATGCACTATGGGTATAGTGCTCTAACAAATGCAGTATGAGCATGGTGCTCTAACAAACGCACTATGAGCATGATGCTCTAGCAAACACATAATGAGCATGATACTCTAACAAACATAATGAACATGGAGCTCTAACAAATGCAGTATGAGTATGATGCTCTAACAAACACAATGAACATGGAGCTCTAACAAATGCAGTATGAGTATGATGCTCTAACAAACACACTTTGAACATGGTGCTCTAACGAACACACTGAGTGTGGCGCTCTAACAAATGCAGTATGAGCGTGGTGCTCAAACAAATGCAGTATGAGCATGGTGATCTAACAACTGCATTGTGAGCATGGTGCTCTAATAAATGATGCTCTAACAAAGACACTGTGAGCATGGTGTTCTAACAAGTGCATTATCAGCATGGTGTTCTAACAAATGCAATACGAGTATAGTGCTCTAACAAACACACAGTGAGCATGGTGCTTTAACAAAGGCAGTATGAGTATGGTGCTCTAACAAACGCATTATAAGCTTGGTGTTCTAACAAATGCATTATCAGCATGGTGCTCTAACAAATGTATTATCAGCATGGTGCTCTAACAAATGCAGTATGAGTATGGTGCTCTAACATAATGAGCATGGTGCTCTAACAAATGCAGTATGAATATGGTGCTCTAACAAATGCATTATAAGCTTGCTGTTCTAACAAATGCATTATCAGGATGGTGCTCTAACAAACACACAATGAGCATGGTGCTCTAACAAATGCACTATCAGTATGGTGCTCTAACAAACACACAATGAGCATGGTGCTCTAACAAACACATAATGAGCATGGTGCTCCAACAAATGCATTATCAGCATGGTGCTCTAACAAACACACAATGAGCATGGTGCTCTAACAAACACACAATGAGCATGGTGCTCTAACAAACACAATGAGCATGGTGCTCTAACAAATGCATTATCAGCATGGTGCTCTAACAAACACACAATGAACATGGTGCTCCAACAAATGCATTATCAGCATGGTGCTCTAACAAAACACACAATGAGCATGGTGCTCCAACAAATGCATTATCAGCATGGTGCTCTAACAAACACACAACGAGCATGGTGCTCCAACAAATGCACTGTCAGCATGGTGCTCTAACAAATGCACTATCAGCATGGTGCTCTAACAAATGCACTATCAGCATGGTGCTCCAACAAATGCACTATCAGCATGGTGCTCTAACAAATGTACTATCGTCATGGTGCTCTAACAAATGCACTATCAGCATGGTGCTCTAACAAATGCACTATCAGCATCATGCTCTAACAAATGCACCATCAGTATGGTGCTCTAACAAATGCACCATCAGCATGGTGCTTTAACAAATGCACTATCAGCATGGTGATCTAACAAATGCACCATCAGCATGGTGCTCTAACAAATGCACTATCAGCATCATGCTCTAACAAATGCATTATCAGCATAGTGCTCTAACAAATGCACCATCAGCATGGTGCTCTAACAAATGCACTATCAGCATGGTGCTCTAACAAACGCATTGTGAGCATGGTGCTCTAACAGCTGAGTTATTAATGGGCCTTTGAAACAGTTTGCTAGTTTGAAAACTGTATAATTCAGAAAGTTTTTGACAATAAGCGGAGGGACTGAAGGAAGATACTTTGCTGGAGACGGAGGTGGGGTAGGGTGTAGTCTGTGTCTAATGAGAACTTAAGACTTCCCTAGCATGTCCATGATATATCGATATTGTTTCTAGCAAACTGACATTTTAAGCTGAATTTAGCTGTTCATGTTGTCTTTTAGGGAATTGCATAGTTTGTGACATATGTAGCCTAGTTTTGTTTCAGTAACACTACAGAATGAGAGGATGCCGTTTTGAAAAAAACTGAAACTGAATGATTTATATAGAAGACATCTAGATGTCTAGTCTAATAAAACTTACACTTACAGTGAGAAGACGTTAAATGAAAGAATGAACGAATCTTTAGAAAAGAGGATCAGACTGGTCTAGAACATGTATGAAAACAAATTCAAACTAAGCCTAGGTTATCCCAAAACCCTGAGGTTGTAGTGGCATGAGATGGTAGAGATCTCAACTTTTCTCTGGGCCAGCATTATGAAGGTGGTGGCTATTTTCTCTTTCTTTTTATATTTTCCTAACTTTGAAAAAGCCGATTACCTGCCTATTCACAGCAAGGTAGACTGGAGGCCACATGCACCTGTATGAAATTCCACAGGTGTGATTCGCACCTATGCAGACTCTTGCAGACAGAATGGAAGGTGAATGCTTTACCTCTGCACCGTGACCAACCACACAGTGCTTTGCAACAACAACTACAAGAAAAGAGAAAGTGAGCAACACTAAAAGTTTTATCATCATCCATCTCTATTGCCATGGATGTCGGTGGGAGCTCCACTTTTTGTCACGAAGGATCGCTAGGTGACTCGGTCTCTGCTCCTGTGTATGATGTTGTGGAGTCCCAGTTTAAAGGTGTCAGCGATGTTGTCCATGAAGGATTTTGCTTGCCTTCCTTGTTTCCTCTTTGCCTCGACTCTCCCCTGCAGGATGGAAGTCATCAAGTCGGTTCTTGTGTTTCTGTTCATGTGCCAGGTATATTTCAGTTTTCTTATGTTGATCTCTGGGAGCATTTATCGTTGGACAGCTAATTTCTTTAGCACGCTTTCATTGGTTCTTTTGTCTGTCCATTTTACTCTGAGAAGATGCTTGTAGAACCACATTTCTGTTGCAGTTATTTTATTTTTGTCATCTTTCTTCAGAGTCCAGGCATCACATCCGTACATGATATTGATAACAGGCCAAATTAAGCAGCATAAAATTCTTATTTTCAGTTTTGTTGGTATGCCTCTGTCTTTCCATATGTTGTTCAACTGGACCATTTTTTGCTTGGCCATGCCTATTCTTGATTTCAAACTTGTCCTTCCTGCAAGGTCCTGTGTTGGTTTTGACAGAGCCCAAGTACTTGAAGTTTCATATTCCTTGATAAATTGAACTTTTCTGTATTTTGAGAGATGACGTCTTGGGTGCATATAGTGTAGACACCTTGTCGGTGAAAGTGTTAAATTGCTGTATTATTTGCGTACTCTGTTTTCAGTTGATAGTAACATAGCATTAACTGTCATATTATGTAATTTTTGACACTTCATTCATCCTGCAAGGGGTTGTTTATGTATTAAAAATTGATTGGTGCTTAGTTACATGTGTAAGTAAATGTCACACTGTGATTTAAAAAAAAAATCATGAAGAAAGTTTAAAAAGAAAATTAAGGACTTTGGAATTGATCACAAATTATCATGCATATGTTATATTATTCTTCAAGTATGAAACTATGATCACTCAACAGGTATAGAAGATAGAAAAAAACACCAAACAAGGTCAAGGTCAAGCTCGTATGCCCAGGGCGATTGAAAATAGACTCGACATTTTTCGAAAGTTATAGATCTAAAAGGAAACATTGAGTTTGTTTTCCTGACTAAAAAATGTTTTCATGAAGGTATTTAAACAAAATCGATAAGAAAATTAAGTTTAAAGTCAAAACAAGCTGTTGCTTTTTAGGGAAATGAAGTTCTAAAGTTGCCTGCTAACACAACTCACTCTTCTGTTTTGCAGGCTACAGACTGATTTCGTTTGTGTTGAGTTATTTTCATTTCATTTCATAGTGATAAATACTTAGGTTAAAATATTTGTTGCAGTGTGTACAGGTAGTAATGTTTTGATTTTCATATTTTTGATCTTGTTTTGCCGACACATACTAAGGCCTATAGACTGTATAGTATGTCGACCAAAGGAGGTCAGCCAAAACACAGAAGAAACTCCAGAAAGGACAGTGATGAAAGGAAAAAAGGGAGCAAAGAGAAGGAAGGTGGGACAATTACGAGTGAGAACAGCAACTGTAAGTACTTTTTGTGCTTGAAATGCTCGAATGCAGTTGACGATGAAGGGAGCAACATAGGCAGCATTGAATGCCATAGTTGCAAACAATGGTGTCACAAAGAATGCACCAATCTGACAGAGAGAGAGAGTTCAGTTTTCTCTCAGAGGGAAATATAAATATTCAGTGGGTATGTCCAGATTGTCTTTCTGGTGGGAAAGAAAAACGGGGGCCACTGGAAGCAAAGATAGATTTACTGCTATCCATGTTCCAGTCTGTGGAGAACAGACTGAAGAAAGTAGAAAGTGCTATTGGGGTCTGCCTGGACCAGAAAATTGAAGAAATAGTAAACAAAACACTTGATGAAAAGATGAAGGAAAGGGAAGAGAAAGAAAAAAGGGAGTTGAACCTTGTTGTTGTTGGACTGACAGAGAGCAGGAAGCCAGATTCCACAGAAAGACAGCAGGAAGACATGAAAAAAGTACAGGACATTGTTAACAAAATATGTCCTGATCTACAAGACAAAAAGATAGAAGAACCAGTGAGACTAGGCAGAGTGGGAGGGTCCAGGCCGAGACTTTTAAGGATAAAGGTCCGTTCATGGAACACAAAGAGGGAGATCTTAAAAAATGCATACAAAATAAACAAGGATGTCATTGGCAAGGACAATAAAGACAGGAGTTTTATAAATCCTGACTATACCCCCGCAGAAAGATTACAACAAAAAGAATTAAGAGCAGAACTGAAAAAAAGAATTGAAAATGGAGAGAAAAACTTGAAAATTCGAGGTGACAGGATTGTGACAGTGCAATCAGTAGGTGCTACTGGGGCACTTGATGTGAAACATTGACGATTAAATCAGCCAGAACAGTCAAAAAATGCAGAAAATGTAAATATTGTAAATAAAGGGAAGTTTGTAAGCAATGAGTGTAAAGTTTTTTATACAAATATTGATGGATTAATAAACAAAAGAGAAGAATTATTGTTTTTGATAGAAGAAGAGGAACCAAGTATTGTTGCCATCACTGAGTTTTTAAGCAAAAGTCAGTCAGATTATTTTTTAGCAGAATACACTATTCCTGACTATACTGTATTTACCAATGCCAAACCTAAGAGGGGCGTTTTGCTGTATGTTAAGACAAACCTGAATGCTCAGGAATGTATTAAACTTAACACGACACATTTTGAAGAATGTGTATGGGCACATTTTGTCACTAAAGATGGATTAAAAGTCCTACTGGGATGCATATATAAAAGTCCTAATACCACTTCAGAAAATGGAGAAAATTTATGTAAACTGTTAAACGATAAATATATATCCTCATTTGATAAAGTTTGTATAATGGGAGATTTTTAATTTTCCTAACATCGACTGGAAGGGAAAATGGACAGGTGTTAGGGATAACACATTTATTGAATGCTTGAATGATGCATATTTAATACAAATGGTAAAATCTCCAACTAGAAGAAGGGAAGGACAAAAATCAAATATTCTTGACTTGGTGATAACAAATGATGAAGAATTTATATCTGAAATTAAACATCATTGTCCCATAGGCAAAAGTGACCATGAGGTACTGATTTTCGAGCTGTATGTTCAAACACCCAAAACTCAAAATACCACAAATTATAAGTTTAATTTCAAAAGAGGAAATTATGCAAAGATGAAACAAGAACTGAGTCAGGAAGATTTGACAGTTTTAAATTCCATGGATGTTGATAAGACTTGGGACACAATAAAAAATAAAATCCTACTTTCCATGGAACAAAATATACCAAAAATAAAAACCAGTGATAATGTAAAAACTAAACCATTGTGGATTAACAAAAAAGTTTGGAGATTAATAAAAAAAAAAAGAAGCATTATCTTTTTAAGAGCTTTTTAGAAACTAAAGTGGGGAAAGACTATCTTCATTATATAGCGATAAGAAACAGTTGTACCAAAAAATTAAACGTGCAAAGAAAGAATATGAAAAAAACATAGCAAAAGACTGTCAGTTTAACCCTAAAAGATTTTGGAAATATGTGCAATCAAAGTGCAAAGTAAAAGTAGGTATTAGCCCATTGACTAAGGCTGATGGTGACAATGCATTATCCAACATTGATAAAGCAAATACCTTAAATAAATCTTTTGCTAGTGTATTTACAAAAGAGAACTTGGAAAATCTACCATCTATAAATATAGCAAATTGGTCAGATGGCAAAACAATAACAGATTTGGTAGTTACACCTGAGGCAGTTGAAAATAAGTTAAAGATGTTAAATGTAAATAAGGCTCAAGGACCTGATGATATTCATCCGAGGATTTTAAAAGAACTGAGTAAAGAACTATCTGTTCCATTCAGCATATTGTTTAATAAATCACTGGAAAGGGAAATAGTACCTACAGAGTGGAAGAATGCATACGTCACAGCTTTGTTCAAAAAGGGTACAAAAAGTGATCCTGGTAATTATAGACCAGTTAGCCTAACTTCAGTACCATGCAAAGTATTGGAATCTATAATAAGGGATGTTATAGTTAATCACATGACTTTAAATAAACTTTACACAGAATGTCAGCATGGTTTCCGACAACATAGATCGTGCATTACCCAGTTATTACAAGTAATGAATTATTTTACTAATCTATTGGATAAAGGAGAGAATATAGATATTATTTACTTGGATTTTAGAAAAGCGT
Source organism: Monoplex corrugatus (assembly GCA_030674185.1). NCBI lineage: Eukaryota > Metazoa > Mollusca > Gastropoda > Littorinimorpha > Ranellidae > Monoplex > Monoplex corrugatus. The sequence continues at coordinate 46,955,551 of CM060313.1, forward strand.
TTGATTCTGTTCCGCATGAAAGATTGCTTATCAAACTGCAGTATTATGGAATTACGGGTAAGTTACTAGCTTGGATTAGAGACTTTTTAAAGGACAGAAAACAGTTAGTTAGAGTTGGAAATGATTACTCTAAATAAACAGATGTATTGAGTGGTATACCTCAAAGGAGTATACTTGGTCCTGTTCTTTTTACTATTTTCATAAATGATTTACCTCAGAAAATTAATAGTTTTTGTAAGATCTTTGCAGATGACACTAAAATATACAATACATCTTCTAATCATAGTATATTGCAGAAGGATTTAGATACATTGGTCCATTGGTCAGAAACTTGGAATCTTTTCTTTAATGCTTCAAAATGTAAAGTCTTGTATTTAGGAAAAAGTAACCCATGTAACAAATATTCTATGATAAATGATGGTATTACCTGTGAAATAATAGAATGTTTAGAAGAAAAAGATTTAGGAGTAATATTTGATAAAAGTCTCAGATTTGATAATCACATTCAAAATGTTGTTAATAAATCAAACAAGTTGCTTGGAATCATAAAAAGAACATTCTCATACATAAACAGGGAGACATTTTTATATTTGTACAAAGGCTTAGTGAGGCCTCATTTGGAGTATGGTAACATTATTTGGTTTCCACGTCTTAAAAGACAGTCAGCATTGATACAGAAGATACAAAGAAGAGCTACTAAATTAATTCATGGTTTTCAAAATTATTCATATAGAGAAAGATTAGAATTACTCAATTTGCCCAGTTTAAAAGCAAGAAGAATGAGGGGAGATCTGATCCAAAGTTTCAAGATTTTTAACAATATAGATGACATAGATAGAACAGAATTTTTCAAACTGACAAATTATGACAAAACAAGAAATAATACTGATAAAATATTTATAGAATATTGCAAGACTAACATTAGAAAGTTTTATTTTACAAATAGAATTGCACATGTATGGAATAAATTACCAAACGAAATTAAAAGAGCACAAAACACAAACTCGTTTAAAAACCAGCTTGACCATTGGAAACATTACATTGAACTTAGATACGAATATGATAAATGAATCATCAAAAAAACTGGGCGTACAACAGACCTTGACTACGAGTGTAAGAAAAGAAAAAAAAAAATGAATTACTAAACTAAACTAAAACTAAACTAAGTAAAAGTCATTTGTGTACAACTATCTGTATTGTTTCATGTATTTCACTCACACTAAAATTGCTTGGTATGGTAGTCATGTGGGTAAATGATGGAATTCCAGTGAGAAAATTCTGGGTTCAGTCCACCTGGACATTTGCATTTTTGGGTAAAGGGGTGATGATTTTTCTGATATCCCAGGTCAGCGTGCAGGGGGCTCTTTCAGTTTGAATAGTATCTCCATCTTCTGGAAATTGTGTGCTAGAAATGTCCTCTTTTCTGCCACTCTCTTTTTTTCTGCCTTGTTCCTTTGCTTTCTGTCATTTCTTCCTATCATTTTTTGCCCTGCTGGTCCATTCACCTGTATGTGTTCGATAAATAGGATTGATAACTGAGTACTTGTATTAAGATGCATTTTTGGCTCAAGGGAGATGAGATATCTGGAAGTAATTTCAGGTAATTTAGGCCTGTTTTTATATATTTTTTGGTGCCCTTAGATATGTTTAAATTTATATTCAAGTGTGTTTTTTTAAATCTCCTGTGCGATAAATTGGACGGAGTGGTCAATGCCAGGGGCATGTTCTTAGATTATGTGCTCGAATGCATTGATATGTGCACTTAATTTTTTTTGTTTTTGTTTTTTTCTGTTGAAGTTTTGTATGTTTTGAAGCAGTTATAGCCATGATATGGCTCTACGCAGTTGGCTGGGCTTCAAACAACAATAACTATAATAAAAGGTCAGCGTGTGCAGACCTGCGTGTTCCTAAACCCCATTTGTGTGTGTACGCATGCAGAATGTCAAATATGCACATTAAAACTCCTGTAAGTCATGTCAATGACTGCATTGAAACATCAAAACACCCAGCATACACACTCACAAAGATGGGAGTATGCTGTCTGTGCAGTAACATAAAATATACACAGTGTAGATAAAACAACTTGTATACAAGCACCAGAGAAAACGAAAAACCAACAACAAAAACAAACAAATTTACAGTACCAGTATTTGGAACACAAAGTCAGTGTGCTCAGAGTGGACATTTGGGGAAAAAAAATTGTGAGTGCAGCAGAAAAAGCCATTCTTCAAGTGTTTTACTTCAATGAATGGTTACACTTAATGGCGACAAAATTTCTTGAAAAGACTGAAGATACTGGTAGCTGGTGATGGCTAGTCCTGTCACTATCTCATCCGTAGCTTCTTGTAGGAAGCTTGCAGATAATGTGACAGTGTGAAAGGGTTGTAGGGTAATGTCAACAAGTTACACTTACAGCCATATCCGGCTGACGCATTATTTTCAAGTGTATTTCGTATGGTCATTGAGGATCTTGTACTTCATTAACTAAACTGTAAACATGATGAGATAACGGATTTTCATCAGCTGCTGTTAAGTCTATTTTCTGGGAGAGTCAACTTTGGCAAATTTGTCTATGACTTATTTTGCCTTAACTATGACTTAATTTGTCTATGACTTATTTTGCGTGGATACATTCTGGTGATCTGTTTGCATTATAACAGAACATACAACCAACCAACTGACCAAAAGATGGCAAACACAAAACCAAGTTGAATCTGCAAAAACACAGGACTGTACGCACATATATCACATCACATCACACACACACACACACACACGCACACACGCACGCACGCACGCACGCACGCACGCACAGAGAATCAGTCGCGCACACAGACACACACACACACACACACAGACACACACACACACACACACACACACACACACAACACACACACACACACACACACACACACACACACACACACACACAGTCACACATACACACAATGTCAGTCACACACACACACAATGTCAGTCACACACACACACACACACACACACACACACACACACACACACACACACACACACACACACACACACACACACACACACACACACAGATTGCACATTGTCTGTCACATGGACACACACACACACACACACACACACACACACACACACACACACAACACACACAACACAACCACAACACGCACACGCACACAGAGAGTCAGTCACACACACACACGCACAGATTCAGTTGCGCACACACACACGCTTAGAGAATCAGTTGCACACAGACACACACACGCACACAAACACACACACACACAAACACACACACACACAACAACAAAAACAAACAAATTTACAGTACCAGTATTTGGAACACAAAGTCAGTGTGCTCAGAGTGGACATTTGGGGAAAAAAAATTGTGAGTGCAGCTTGTGAACACATCGATGAAAAGTACAGTACCCACCTCCACATTTTTACCGATGGGTCAGTCTTAGCAAACCAGAGCGCTGGAGCAGCCTTTTATGTTCCAAAATTTAACATTAAAAAGTCTTTTTTCATTGGGGCAAATGTATATTATATATACAGCAGAATTGGTCGCTGTTGTTCAAGCGTTGCATTATTTAATAAGCCTTCGGCCTGTGTCATTCAAAGTAGTTCTCTTTGTTGATTCAAAATCTGTATTATATGCCTTACAGTCTTTTGATACAGACACAAGACCTGACTTAATTATTGAGGCAAATCATCTAATACATTGTTTAAAGATAAATGGTTCGGAAATCAATTTATGCTGGGTGCCTTCTCATGTTGGTCTTCATGGCAACAACGTAGTTGACAGAGCAGCTAAATCCGGTGCCCTCCATTCTGAAAATTCCATAGAATTACATGTTAACACCTCGGTAAAAGAAGCTTGCAACCGCTAGAATTAGCATCATGGATTCGATTTCATGAACATTTAAATGAAAAATTTGTGTCTCAAAAAAGAATCAAACTTTCAGTTCAAAATATCTGTAAAAATTTGCAGTATTCCTCGTTATATCATTTGAGATTAATTGTTATGACATATTTTCGCATTCAACTGAACGCTTTGAAAACAAAATATTGTAACAACGTTTTATGTATTTGTGGCGAACAATTCACATTGTATCACTGTTTGTTTTACTGCAGAAAGCTTCGTTCCTTTTTACCAAAGACGTTTACACAAGGAAACTATCTTGAAACGCATTTTAAAGAAGTAGTATCGGATCAAGTTTTGTTAGTTAAAATTTCAGAATCATTGGTTCACAGTCCTGTTAATGCGTTACTTTAAGATTATTATTATAATTATGAATTGTTTTGTTTTGTTTTGTTTTTATGACGATTTTTCTTTTACATTATTGATGTTAGCGTTGTTCTAGTTTCATTTCTCTGTTCATCCATATCCTTTTTCTTAAGACCTTGCCGCTTCCTTTTAATTTTTTTTTACGTCCCTTACTCTGTTCCCCTCTCCCCTCCCACCCCCCCCCCCCTTATTTCATCCTCCATGCCATTTTTCCCCGTCTAATATCACTTATAGTGAAAAGACGTTAAATCAAGCAACGAACGAACACACACACACACACACACACACACACACACACACACACACACACACACACACACACACACACACACACACACACACACACACTCTCTCTCTCTCTCTCTCTCACACACACACACACACTCTCTGTCTCTCTCTGTCTCTCGCTGGCTCACTGACAGAGTTAAATTGTGCTTTACCTGTACACCTACTTCACAGGGGGTAATATAATTTTCATAAAGCCGAGGCTTTGTTTCTCCTTGGCTGTCCTAGATATGTCATTGTGTGTATCTGGGCCAGTCAGTTCCATTTACCCCAGTTTTGGAAGACTGGTAAGCTGAGGTAAGCTTGATCCTGTTAGCATATTGTTAACCCCCAGCCTTTTTGCATACAGTAATATTTTTCAGCCTTGTACTGAAACAAAATACTTTTATGACATTTATCTTTTTGCTTGTAAGGAAGTGAAAGTTTCGTACTTGATATGATACTGTATTTAAGTCTGTGCTTGCATGATGTACAGTGTTCATATTGCAAAACAGCTCCAGCCTTCTAGTTTGTCTGCTTGGATTTGCCTGGGTTCAGATCTCGCTAAAAAAGAACAAAGCAACAAAAAAACCATTGTGCATGCAGATTTAGAATTGTGATGCACGTCTTATTTTGTGTTCTAGTGTAAACAGATAACTTCACCAAGTTGTTCCTGTTTGTGTAGTGATTCACGAAGAAACATTCAGTAACACACGAAGAACATTGTGTATGTGCCATGACGAAAATTCAATATATTTTTCATTTCATTGTATATAGGCCTATATATTTTTACACATCTGCTGTAATTTTCTAAACTTAAGACTATTTATCTTTGATACATATATTCATTGTATACTGTTTGATGGCTTGTATACTGAACCATGTTGTGTTTTGCTCTTGTCATTGTCACATTTGAAAGAAAAAGAACCTTATCAGCTAGAGTGAAAAAAACAACAACAACACAAAGCAAAAATATAGTGCATGTAGCCTCCACAGTCCATCCAGCTGTGAATGGGAACCTGATCCTGTTTAGGGTCTGTGAAGGCAAAGCAAAGAGGCAGAGTAGATGGGCCCTGCCATTACATTGCTGTCCCTGAGGAAAGTTGGTCTCCACCACCGCACTTGTGTGTGACCTTAGGTTTACCGTACCTTTTTTCCTTCTTTTTCGTATGCTGTAGCATAACATTTTCACTAATGTTGTTCTCTTTGCTTATAGCATAATACTGAAGAGAAAGGTGTACACAGTCCTGTATTGTACTTAACCCTTTGACTCCCACGCCGTGTCCACCAGCATCCTGCATTGCCAACCATGCTAATAAAGCAAAAACTTAACTCTTTGACTCCCACACCCTGTCCGCTAGCATCCTACATTGCCAACCGTGCTAGCAAAGCGAAAAACTGCAGGAAGCTGATGGATAGGGTGAGGGAATCTAAGGGTTAAGTTTTTGCAGATGGTGGATAGGGTGCAGGAGTCAAAGGGTTAAAGTTTTTGTCCTAACACTGTGGTACTGAAGGAAAGTGTGATGCATACTGAAGTCCAATACTGTCACTTATGTTGGTCTCCTTCCCAGTAGTGTAGTAACCAAGTGAAACACAGTCACACTCTGTACTTTGGTCCTTTAGCCCTATTGTGTGGTGCAGAAATAAAATCTTTGTTTACTTCATCCATTCAGGACACTGCTGCTTGAGCCCAGGTCAACAGTATTTCTGCCTTAGACCGTCATGTTTACGTGTACGATTTTTATGTATTTTGTATTGTTTTCAGTGCCAGTATGCTAAAAACTAATTCAGGGTGATTGCAAAAAAACAAAACAAAAAAAACAACAAAAAAACCCATATATTGTTTTCAGTTTTCAGCACCAGTATGCTAAAAACTAATTCAGGGTGATTGCCAAAATTTTTTTTTATATATATCTTGTATTCAGTTTTCAGCGCCAGTACGCCAAAAACTGATTCAGTGTGATTGCAAAAGAAAAAGAAAATTTTTTTTTTTCATATCTTGTATTCAGTTTTCAGTGCCAGTATACCAAAAACTGATTCAGTATGATCAGTTTAGTATGATAGCAGAAAAATGACGCCAAAACAAAAAACAAAACAAAAAACCCCACAAATTACATGACATTTTAGTGTGTTAGCTGTTTTAAACAATTGCCAGTCGAACGGGAAAACATTTTTAAATATGTTTTTGTAAGTGTCTATTAGTGGACTACGTGAAATGAAACACGAGCACCCAACTTGCTTTCCAGCACTCTGAAAATAAATGGTTGCACAATGGGTTTATTCACAAAGGCAGTGAAGAGAAGATTGTAACATTGCTGGAAGCTGCTAGTACTACAGTGTGATTTGGCAACATTTGTGACGAATGTACAAATTTATGTACGGGAAGTGGAGCAGAGGATTGGGGACTGATCATAACTTTGCGCAGTAAGATGTCAAATCTCACTTGGTTGTTTCATTCTTGATACTGTGTGTGTGTTGTTTTACAGTGCCTTTGTAGAGTTGTTGTCATGTGCATTTGTTTTGAAATTGGGAGTTATAAGTGTATGTAGGAGTACACAGCTTTTGAGGCAAGAGTACACAAACCAAAATTAGGGATAGGCAGGTCTGCTAGGGTCATCTTGAAAAAGGAACCAGAAAAGAAAACAAGTAAAAAGAATAAGAAAGCATGTTTAATACAAGACAAGACCAGAAAGTGGCCTTTGTCAATTGTAAGATCGCAAAGAAACATACACCAGATACAAAAATTAGGATTCCTTTTCTCACACTGGATGGAGGAGCAGGGAAGTTTTAGTCTTTCTCTCCTAATTTTTGTATCTGGTGTTGATTTGTTTGTGATGTTACACTTGACAAAGGCCAGTTGGCGGAAAATTTGCGCCTGTCTTGTCTTGTTGTATTAAAATAAATACGCGTTCTTATTCTTTTTTCGTGTTTTGTTCTGGTTCCTGTTTGCTTGAACATGGGCAGTCACTCTTGTTTTGGATTCCATCTTGAAGAGTTAGGTAGAAAACAAGTTTAGCACAAAAAGTGCCTCTGTGCTCTTGTTCATGATGTGAAACGAGTTAAAACTGAGTGACTAGTTGTATGTTGTGATTCAGACCTGTTATTATTTATCTATTTGCTTTATGTATCTGTTCTTTTGTTTGAAGATAAGATACTCAGATGCACATGTCATTTACATGTAACCAAGACACTTCCAATGATTATGATAGACTGATGCAGTACTAGTAAAAAAAAAAAAAAAGCAGACGATTGACTGATACAATAACAGTAAAAACAATATGTAGACTAGGCAAAACATAGGCTAGGTTTGACCTCAGGACCTGGCCAGCTCATGGGTTTATGTGCAGGCTTAAGGCATGTGCCATGGTCACCATACACATGACACCTGTGACGTTAGTGCACAAGGAATTCATTCTAAGTGCAGAGACGTCATCTAGAGAAACTGAAATTGAAATTGTTCATGGACAGATTTGCCTAATCTTGATTTGAAAGGGGATAAATAGGTTTCAGTTCAGTGTAGTTGGGATTTCTGTTGCTATCAAAACAAAGTGCCTTGTCTGCCATTGCAGCAAAGTGCCTTGTCTCCTCATGTTGCTTTTACCTTACCCAGTGCTACCAGTGCCATGTACCCATTCACAGCTGGATGGACCAAAGGGTGCACTCACAGAATTTTCTGAGATAGACTTGGACTTGTGCCATCAGATTGGAAAGTGAGCTTCACCTCTGCTTGTCTGTCTAGTGAAGCAAACCACAGTCGTGTTCTGTACTTTGGTCTTTGTCCTTTAATCCGGAATGTCAGACATTTGGCAGGGTTATAAGCAATATGAACCTGAATGTCAAAGACATAAAAGTCATGGTTCGTTGACCTTTGTATGAATAGGGTTCAAAATACAAGGGAGGTGTGCCAGTTGGTAGCGCTATTGATTTAGAGTAGGTATAGATATCTGTTTAGAAGCAGACTGAAAGTGGACGCCTGGCCTTGGGGTGTCATAACTAACAGGATTTAATAGGGCTTGGGTTCAGACCCAGGTCATGATCGATGTTGACACTGGTAATTCTTTCCAGTTCTTGGTAATTGTACTACATACCGAACTTGGTTTTCCTGAAATCACAGGTGTTGGAAAGTGGCCAACAACTTGGAGGCTTTTGTAGAGGGAGAGGGGCCCATTAGCTCAGTTGTTTGAGCGCTTAGCGAATAACACTCTACACAGGGGTTGTGGGTTCAGTCCTTGGATAGACCATGTTTTTTTTTGTTTAGTGGTCCACAAAAAAGATGTTACAGTACTGTACTCATGATGCGGGGGTTGTGGGTTCAGATCCTCACATGGTCCATGGTTTTTTAGTGGTCCACTAACACAGTTGTTAGAGTGTTGTGCTTATAACACAGAGGTTGTGGGTTCAGATCCTCACATGGTCCATGGATTTTTAGTGGTCCACTAACACAGTTGTTAGAGTGTTGTGCTTATAACATAGAGGTTGTGGGTTCAGATCCTCACATGGTCCATGGTTTTTTAGTGGTCCATTATCAAAGTTGTTTGAGTACTGTGCTATTGATATAATACACAGGGGCTTTGGGTTCAATCCTTGCATAGACCATGGTTTTTTTTTTTAATAGTCCACTTAAAAAATATTACGAGTACTGTGCTCATGATGCAGGGGTTGTGGGTTCAGATCCTCACATAGGCCATGTTTTTTTAGTGGTTCACTAACACAGTTATTAGAGTGCTGTGCTAATAACAGGAGTTGTGGGTTCAGATCATCATGTGGGCCATGGTTATTTTTAGTGTTAGAGTGCTGTGCTCGTAATGCATAATTTTGTTCATAATGTGGATTGATGTTTAGACTTTAAAATTTATGTTGCCCGATTGATTTGCTGATTGATTAGTTTGATTAATTGATTAAGGAATGGATTTAGTGAGAGTGTGATAAGGTGGCTGATTTTTGATATTGAATAGATAGTTATTGATGGAATTCTATTCTGATTACATTGTCTTATATTGTTATGGTATACTGTATTTTGAAGTGATACATATATGTACTCCCCCCGTGGGAATGCCAGGGGCTCTTTCAGTATAAAGAGTATCACCACCTTCTGGAAATTCTGTGCTAGAAATTTCTTCATTTCTGTCATTCTTCTTCCTTTGCTGTCTGTCATTTCTACCAATCATTTTCTGCCTTAATGGTCCATTCACCTCTGTGTTTGATAAAGTCTGACATACTTTTTTTTAGGACTGATAATGGGTACATGTATTAAATGCATTTTTGGTTCTAGGGAGGTGAGATATGCGGAAGCAAATTGAAGTAATTTATGCCTGTTTTTATATGTTTTGGTGTCCTCAGGTATGCTTATATTTGTATTCAGGTGTGTTTTTTAAATCCCCTATGCGATAAATTGGATGGAGTGGTCAACGCCAGGGGCGTGTCTTTAGATCATGTGCGCAAATACATTGATATGTGTATTTAATTTTCTTTTTTTTTTCTGTTGAAGTTTTGTATGTTTTGAAGCAGTTATACTTATAGCCCTGATATGGCTCTATGCAGTCGGCTGGGCTTTAAACAGCAATAAGATTCATTGCCAGAGAAGTAATATGTTGGTTGCCCGATTGATTTGCTGATTAATGATTTGTTGATTAATTGATTAAGGAGTGGATTTAGTGAAGTGTGATAGGGTGGCTGGTTTTTTATATTGAATAGATAGTTATTGAGTGCAGTATTAATAGAATTCTATTCTGATTACATTGTCTTATAATATTGTTATGGTATATTGTGTTTTGAAGTGATACATATGTACATTAAGTCCCCTGTGAGGATACTGGGAGCTCTTTCAGTAGGAATTGTATCCCCACATATACAGACATTTCCTGTCAAGTCTTTTTTGTTTCTGCTCTAATCGTTTCTCATTGTCTGTCTTGCTCATTACATACTTTCTGTTAGGACTGATATTGGGTACATTTAGTGCATTTTCAGCTCTAAGGAAATTCCAAGAACATAGTGGTAATTTTGGGTACTACAGGCCAGTTTTTAATACATGTTTTTGTGTACTTATGTATTTTTGCATTTGTATTCAGGTTTGTTTTCTTAATCCTTCTGGTGATAAATTAAGCATAGTGGCCAATGTCAGGGACATATCATTAAATTAGTTATGTGAATGCTGGTTCCAGATTTTCTTTTTTCCAGGGTTGTCAGTGTTTCTGTGTGTGTGTGTGTGTGTGCGAGATGGTTATAGCCCTGTGAGTGTTATATTTTTATAACTCTTGAGGAGTCAGCATGGCTTTAAACACTAATGGTAATAATAATAATGATGATGATAACAGTAATAACAATAAATAATGATGATGATGAAGATAATAATAATGATAATAATGATGATGATGATATACATTGACTGTGTGATGTTTATGTTAAGTTCATCCATGCTCAAAAAGAAATTTTTTTATGGTGATGTGCACATTAACCCTTTGACTCCAACACTATCCACCAACAGCAAGAACCTAACCCTTTGATTCCCTCACCCTATCCACCAGCTTCCTGCAGGAAGTTGGTGGATAGGGTGAGGGAATCAAAGGGTTAAGTTTTTGACTGTTCTAACATAGTTAATTAACTATGCAGGATGCTAGTAAACAGGGTTCGGAGTCAAAAGGTTAAAGTCTTGTTATTGTTATGTCTTGTTCAGCTTTCTAACAGTTTCTCACCAGCATTTTAATCTCACCAACATTAAAATTTTGCTTGTTGACAGGCATGACAACATGGAGGGGGGGTTGTGCGGACGTTGAGGGAACCAGCCATGAGGCTCTGGCGCAGACTGGCTAAGTTCAGGCGATGGTTAGGCTGGGACAAGGGCTCGGAGGCTGCATCACGTGTCCTAGTCAGTGTGTATGTACAGTCCAGATCTATGACCCCGCGAGGCCTGTCCCGTGCCTCCCGCCGGATTCTTCTCACCACCAGTATCTGGTCTGTGCTTGCCTTAGTCTTCATCTTTTTCATCACCTACACTGTGTTGCTGAAGTATGTTGACCCACCATTCCAGAGAACTTCGACCAGGTTAGAGTCATTTCATGGCATGCCCAGCGACCAGGCCAGACCCAGATTCCGGTTCCTCGGGAGGGGTCACGGGTCCAGAAATTCATCCTCACTGTTGTTTTCATCTGATCAACGCACACAGTTCTGGGACCCCGCTCAACTGGACGACCCTGCGTCAGACTTGCCTAGATGTCAGCGAGGGTCTCTTTTCATTGTCCTCATCACATCGTCGCCGGATCATTTTGAACACAGAAGAGAAATTCGCAACACTTGGTGCAGTCCAAAGTTGTCTAACCAAGATGACAGTCGGTGGCTGTGTGTTTTTTTGATCGGACAGACAAATGACACAGAAACCAGCTTCAAGCTGAAACAGGAGAGCCTGAGCAAACAAGACATTCTGAGAGGCAGCTACATTGACTCTTATCGTAACCTGACGCGTAAAGTCATGCATGGATTGTCCTGGGTGAGCTCCCAATGTGAAGCTCCGTACGTACTAAAGACGGACGATGACTGTTTTGTGAACACAGTGCTGTTACGTCACTTTTTGCTCCACGACAACACCCATACTACCAGTCTCTATGCAGGAAGCATGATGGCCAAAAAAGAGAGAAGAAAAGTCATTCGTGCGCCCAACGAAAAGTGGTCCGTGTCCAGAGATGACTACTTCCCGGACTATTATCCAATGTATGCCAGTGGAAGTGGTTATACGTTATCCTTCGATGTCGTGACGAGGGCGGTGGAGGAAAGCAAGTACACCAGGCCCATCCCCAACGAAGACGCCTACATCGGCATTTTGATGGAACAGCTTGGGGTCCTGCCGACACTTAGTGGTCGGTTTATATTGACGAGCGTCGGTCTGCGTCTGTGTAATTACCTGTACCTGTTTGTGGCGCACGGTGTCATTCCAGCCATGCACCAAGACATGTATAACAACATGGTGAATGCGCAGCTGAGGTGTCGGAGCACAGAAGATGTGAACGATTGGTACTGATTGTCAGGGGTGCTGAGTTGATGATTTCCTCATTTACCTGCAGTGCTGATGGATTCTTCCCTTGTCATTTGTAAGTTGTGTACCTGTTATCCTTACATTATTGTATAAAACTGTAAGGTAGAAAGATGCAAGATTTTCCTGTGGAGTGAGTAGTTGTTGGGGGTTACTGTGTTGAAGACCTTGGCTTCTTTCAGGGCAAGTACTGTGTGGAGGGCAGTGCCCATCTCTTTACCCGGGCAGGCTAGCTCTTTTGATGGAACTGTGGACTTAATATCTCCAGGATCTTGTGGTCTTGGGTTCATTCCTACCCCACAACATATGTTATGGCTTGTTCACTGCCCAAGCTACTAAGACTCCAGTTTTAAGTCCAAACATTCTGTTAGTTTTACTTTTTGGTTTGTTCATTGTCTGTCTTAAAGCTCCAGTTTTGAATCTGTTTTTTGGCATGTTCGCTGCTCGTTCCTAGGGTCCATTTTTAAATCCAAACATTCTGTTTGTTTTTGGCTTGTTCATTGCTCGTCCTAAGGCTCCATTTTTAACCCTTTGATTCTCACACCATGTCCACCAGCTTTCTGCATTGTCAACCATGCAAAGTAAGGCAAAAACTTAACGGTTTGACTCCCTTACCCTATCCACGTGTTTCCTGGATAGAGTGCGGGAGTCGAAGGGTTAAATCGAAACATTCTGTTGGTTTTTGGCTTGTTTACTGCCTATCCCAAGGCTCCAGTTTTATGTTCAGACATTCTGTTGGTTGTAGTGTTTCATAAATCCTGTGCCTTTGCCCATTTCGTTTTAAGGATCTTGCCAGTGCATAGGGTTTTGCGAAGGATCAAGGAGTCTGCCAACTAATTGCGGGCAGATTTGCGTGGAGTGTGTATGGAGTTGACTAAGTGCAGTGAAACTCTCATGAACAAACTGTAAATACCAGAATTATCCCTCACTGCTTTACCTGACCTCTCCACAGCTGAATGGAGTAGGATTGTACATTAAACTCTAAAGCACAGGTCTGGTTGTCTATCTTTCTTACATCCATGCTTGTTTGTACTTAACTCTTTGACTCCCGCACCCTATCCACTGACTGCGAAAACTTACCTTTGTCTCGCAAAAACTTAACCCTTTGACTCTCAAAAATTTAACTCTTTGAGTCGGAGAGTTGTAAGTTTTTGCTTTGCTGGTACGGTTGACAGTGCAGGATGCTGTTGGACAGGGTGCAGGAGTGAACAGGTTAATCACACCTTTCATGAGCAAGTGCTGTAAGTGCTATGTCATCCCCTCCCATCACATTTGTATGATTTTGAAAATTACTTAAGAATTATTTGAGAATAATTGTGTCTATCATTATGTTTCCCTTTCGTTCTTTTTCTGTAGGTTACTAATACGGTACTAATAAATCATTCAAACTATTATTATCTTTTAGTACCTATGTGATTTATTTTTTGGCAAAACTTGTGAGGCAGTTAAGTATAAATTATTAAGAATTGTAATTATGGTGGATATTCATGAATGAAATGATGAATGGAGTCTATTGCAAGCCACATAATATTAGGTCTTGTTTTATTGTCATAACTGTCTTATATATATATTGGGTATGAATATGGATTTTTCATGGCCATTCCTTCAGCTGTGTGCAGTTGAAAAAGCCAGTGCTACAGTTTGGACTATAATGCTAGAATAGCCATGGGCTGTAAAGAGGAGAAATCAGGAATGAGCAAAAAAAAAAAAAAAGCATTTTTATTGAGAATGGACTTAACAAGAAATGAAAAATATTAAACGGTATTTAAAATCATAGGAATGTTGATGTTATCGATTGAAGAAACACTTTTGTGTATACACTGATTTTGTTAAGGATGCACTTTTGTGTACATACATAGTAATATTTGTTCCTGTCTGTTTCAGAAATTGCATCTCGACTATAATGCTCAAATCTCCTCATCATTTTGTACGACAGATTGACAACGTACAAGGCTTTCAACAGCAGCCACATGTGCCATCCTGATGTTTTTTGGTGCCAGATTAAAATTTTGAGATCATATGATGTCTACACAGATGGAATACCTTATCTTTTTATCATTTATTGTCAACAGAGGTGGAATATCTTATCTTTTTACTCTCTGTGTCTTCCAGACTTTTTCAGATAGGGTACTTTTGAAATGTCTGATATTTTGTGCATTTTGTCTTGGTTATGGTTGAGTATGTTTTATATTCTAGAAAATGTTTTATGTTCTAAATGCAGGATATGTTGTAATAAATGTTTGTGTTGTAAAAGTTAAGTGGTATTATATTAAGGTTTTGTGATGTGGTTTACTATTGTGGGAAACAATTTTTTCCTGATGTGTCGGGAACATTTGGCCGGCAAGCAAACCTTTCCCTGTAGACAAATCTGACAGGGGCGGCCGATGCGCACAGTTCACAATGGTTGCTGTGCTGTGCGAGTGTGCGGCGGGAGGGAACAGTTCCTCGCTGAAAATGCTCATCAGGAAATGTTAACAATAGCATGAAATGTGATTAGAAGAAGGGGAAAATAACAAATTAGTTACTGTTTAGGCAAGGGTTGTAACTAATTTGTGATGGGCAATGTTGAGGAACTTATTTCACAGTACGTAATGAGAAGTGCAGATGCTAACCAAACAAGCAAAAGCCACAATTCCATACACACAATGGTGAAAGGAAAGAAAAATATAAAAAAAATCTGGAAGTTAAAGTCGTGGTGGAAAATAGTGTGAATTTTGCACCAAAACTTTTTTTTTCTTTTTTTACTCCAAGGAGTGAAATTTTTCTCTCTATTGGCGCATTTTATACAGAAGTGGGTAGTGTAGAGTTCACACCAAATTCATGTGTAGCCATTTTTTTTTTCAGAAAAAAAGCAACATGTCTTCTGAAAACAAGAGAGAGATTATAGAAAAATTAGCTGAACTTGTACACCAAACCATGGCATTGATGAGAAAGCATACCTAAGGTCTTTGACAATCTGTACTTGCTTATCTTCTTTGCTGCACATTTTCTTCTTTCTCATAAGTAAAACTTACAGTAAGTGATACCTTGTCATTATTGGGAGGGGGGAGAGGGAGTTGGGAATATCACAGCAAGGCATCACACCAATGGTTTTTGATGATTTTTGCAGGTTAATTTTTTTAGCAAATTGCACCAGTTGTCTTTTCGCTTCACCATTATGTCTAGGGAATTGCGGCTTAAGAATATACTCCTATGTTACAAGTAAATACCTCAACAAATGATATTGATTAAAGGTTAGACATTGCACAGATATTGAATTAAAAACCCTGAAGATTGATGATGATTGGAAATTGTGACAACAAAAGTAACTGAGAAATATGATAAAATCACAACTGCAAAAATGATGTATTTGGAAGTGAAAACACTGACGTTGAAGCTGAAGGATAAAATGTAACAGCAGATAAGTTTAACTCATTGAAAGTAATTGATATTTGTTAATGCCAGTATTGACATTCGTTAATGCCAGTAATATATACTATATGAAATGCCAGTTTACAATATGCTCAAATGATTTATTACTCGCTTAGAACTAGGTAGTGGTATTAGACTAGTGAAGTGTGTGTGTGCATCATGCGTAGCTCTCTATATATAATGTATTCGTAAACAGTAAGCTTAGAATCTTAAGAGACCTGTGTTTGAAGTAAATTATTTCCTTTTCCACTTTTAATTTTACCACAGATATGAGAAATAAGTCAGCTGTATGTTCATGTTATGTAAATTATTGTGATTACTGGCTGGCTTAATGATTGCAGACAAATTTCCAGATAACTTGGAACAGCAGTGCGTCACTCAGCAGTATGCTCGAAACGGCAAACCCCAAGCCCAAAGCTGGTCCATGACAATTATTTCTCGATCCAAATCATGTTTCTTAAGTTGTTTCCCTTAACCAATTTTCCAGCTTTGATGTGATTTACGTTTGTTGGTGTTCTAAAGACGTTTGCGCTGAAAATGTCAAAGCAGCCAAGGTATATGGCAGAGGAAATAGGCAGGCTTGGGCAGGAGTGCTGTTCGGCATGAGGTAGCTGTGTTCAGAATAGGTTACACGCAGTTTGGGGAACCAGGACCAGTGTTAACTCTTTATCGCAGATTGGAGTTGACACTTTGTTCAAGAGGGATTCATTGCACTCAGACTGTTCCATATCTGCTCCACCCAAATGTGCCTGCTGTTATTTATCAGACTCTTTTTAACCATGCACAGAACCCTATGCACTGGCAAGGTCTTGAACTAAAGAGGGCATGTGCAGAGGAACCCATGAAACAGTAAGCTGACACCACCAGAATGATGGAAACATAAAGATGGGCAGCAAACAGGGCAATTTTTCATGTTGGGGGCTGGGGTTGAATTCAGGACATCAGATCTTGAGTCCATGGTTCTGTGTAAAGAACAGACCAGTCCATGTCATCTCATTGTTGATGTCATCGTTCTCTGCTATTTATTTAAGGTTTTCTTGGCCATTTGGAAGCTTACACATCTAATCTTCTGTCAACTGGAAGGGCGCACTACATACATAGAGAAATGCATGCACACACACATACACAAATACACGCGCGCCAGTGGGGATTGCATACAGACATTGCCAAGATTTAACAAATATAGGACAGTAAAAAGAAAAAAGCATAACTTGTTTTAGTTGGACTTATGTGTTTGGAGTAGTTCAGCACCATTGATTTTCTCTGTAATGAGTATACTTTTATTATGCACTTACATGTACAGAGGTATGAGTAAGGGGAGATTACTTAGTCACGGTACAAGTTTAGGGTGGGTGAAACACAATTGCCCCACATAGAAGACAATGACATCGTGTAAACAAGGGAAAAATACTCTTGACCGTTAGGGCAGATGCACAATATTAAATATTCCAGTTTCATTTTCTCATGATGGTGTATCTTTACTGTACATCAACGCTGTCCCAGGATTTTTATAGTACTTTATGTGTTTGTGTGTGTGTGTGTTTAAAATTTGTAGTACTGTGGTTCATTCAAGAAACTATTGGATGTTTTGATTGATTTATTCACTTTAATTATATTTGACTGATGCTTCATTAGAATTTGCATCAAAGAGGAGGGGAAACACAAAACACCAAACCCAGTGTATTTTATCTCGATGGAAACTCTGTTATAGTAAAATGTAAAGCCAAACATTGTAATAACTTTCATTACTAGTCAGTATTACCAATTCTGTCTTCGAAAACAATGCCAAAAGTATAGTTTGTGGTCAAGTGATTTTTTTTCTTTATTTTTGTTCACTTTTTGAAATTAATTTTAATATTGATAATTGTTCAGTACATGTTTTTTCTATTCCTTTTAACATTGATAATTACACAGGGCATAAAACTTGCTTCATTACAGTCAAACAGATTAGTCAACTTCCATGTGTATATTGTTGCCTGTTTCTTAAAACACATGTACCTTTAAGAGAGTGGTCTGTCTCATATATATAAACTTTTCTCTATATACACATATATACACACTAATGCGCTTACAGGCATATACACATATAGTAAATCAAATGCAATTGGACACAAGTCTATAAGGAGAAGTACAATAGTAAATATATTTTTGTTGGCTTGGAAGCATAAAATATTCTGAATACTTGGTTAAGTGATCTATGTAGTTATAATTTTGCTCAAATCGCGCGTGCGCGCGCACACACACACACAAACTTCAGAAATAATTTGGATGAGCTTGGCTGGATGTTAGTATGTAATTGCAATGACAGGTACACTTTTGTGTATGCATTGTGTACATTATATTCTTCTTTCTCTGTCTGTTGTCTATAACTTGGTTTTTCTGTTGGTACATTTTTTATCAACTGTGTACATCCCCTTCTAAAAATGTGTGGTGTGATTTGCCCGGATTTTTTTCTTATTTCCTGTAAAGTATATATATAAAAAAACTGCTGTCAGTTGTTAATTAATATGTAAATGAATGACTTGAGAGTCTTGGAAGCTATCTCTTCTTGCTCTCTTTTTTTGATTTATTGTTTTGTGTTGTACAGAATGATTTTAAATGGTACATTCATTATTGTGCCCAAACATGAGTGTTTTGTAAATATTTTCATGAAAGACTAATAAGAGTACTCTATGTCAGTTGAGATCTGTGCTCTTATTTTCTCTGCTTTGAAGACTGACTTTAGACTGTGGTTAGTGTTAAGGAAAATGTGAGGGTAAAGGATAGGATAAAGTCATTGTGCTTAGTGTTATGGAAAATGTGAGGGTAAAGGATAGGATAAAGTCATTGTGGTTAGTGTTAAGGAAAATGTTAGGGTAAAGGATGTGATAAAGTCATTGTGGTTAGTGTTAAGGAAAATGTTAGGGTAAAGGATGTGATAAAGTCATTGTGGTTAGTGTTAAGGAAAATGTGAGGGTAAAGGATAGGATAAAGTCATTGTGTTAGTGTTAAGGAAAATGTTAGGGTAAAGGATAGGATAAAGTCATTGTGGTTAGTGTTAAGGAAAATGTTAGGGTAAAGGATAGGATAAATTCAAGTCTGTGACACCTTTAGATACTGCCCATTACTCTGTTGGCATGTAGAATGGTACACCATTGCTGTGAAGTCCAGGCCAGCCTCTGTATAGTACCCCAGGTGTGCTTCAGGGACTTGTATTGTTCTGTTGTCCATCATGAAGTGTTCTTGTTTTTCTTTCTCTCATGTTTCCTTATGAAGGTACAACACTTATGTGTAGACTAGGCTAGCCTCTGTGTAGTACCCCAGGTGTGCTTCAGGGACTTGTGTTGTTCTGCTGTCCATCATTAGGTGTTCTTGTTTTTCTTTCTCTTGTTTCCTTATGAGGGTACACCATCTCCATTACTTTATGGGAGGTTCAAATCAGTAACCTTAACGAAACTCTAATCCTTTATTGTAATTGTTAACAAAAACTCTAATCTTTTATTCTAATTGTCAGTGAAACTCTTAATTCTTTATTGTAATTGTTAACGAAACTCTAAAACTTTATTGGAATTTGTTAAAGAAACTCTAATCCTTTATTGTAATTGTTAATGAAACTCTAGTCATTTATTGTAATTGTTAATGAAACTCTTAATCCTTTATTGTAATTGTTAACAAAACTCTTCTAATCCTTTATTGTAATTGTTAACGAAACTCTAATCCTTTATTGTAATTGTTAACGAAACTCTTATCCTTTATTGTAATTGTTAACGAAACTCTTAATCCTTTATTGTAATTGTTAACGAAACTGTAATCCTTTATGGTACCGGTGAACAACACTCTAATCCTTTATTGTAACTGTTAACAACACTAATCCTTTATTGTAATTGTTAACAACACTCTTAATCCTTTATTGTAATTAACGACACTCTAATCCTTTATTGTAATTGTTAACGAAACTCTAATCCTCTATGGTAATGGTGAATGACACTCTAATCCTTTATTGTAATTGTTAACAAAACTCTAATCCTTTATTGTAATTCAGTCTTCAAAGCAGAACAGTATGCAGTCTTGATCAGTTTCTTGCTCCTGTTAAATAGAAGTAAAGTTTTTCGATTCTTGGATTTCTGTCTTTTAATGGCTTGATCTGTAATTTTTCATGGTTGGTTTTCTTTTTTTTTTTCCTCCCCTGATGGCCAGTTTCTTTGTTCACAGAAACATAATACTTAATTAACCAGTATGGTTAGTGCAAAGAGAATCTTTTAGTATACAATCATACGTATCGTTTTTCATGTCTTTTTGCCAAAAAGTCTGTTTTGGAGTATATTGATGTTGTAGAAGTTAGCGCCGCAATTGTTTAATACGAAACGGTGTAGAGTGTATGTGTGCGTGCAAAAGCAATGCAGAATATGTGCAGAACAATGCACAGTGTGCAGAACAATGCAGAGTATACACTCATCAAATCCAAAAAATGAAAGTGATTTTGTTGTTTGTGGAGCAATGCAGGTTGTGTACAAAAAAGCACATAACTAATGTATCGAAACAGTGCATAGTGTATGCTAGCAATGCAAAATGTTCGTGGAATGATAAAGACTGTGTGCAAAGCAATGCAAAATTTTGTGCTAAACAATGCAGAGAATGTCAAGAATGTCAAGCAAAGAATATCAAGAATGGTAGGCCTACAGCGTGCTTAAAAGCTGTTTGGAGGCTGCGCATACTAGCATTCTTGGTTGAAAATAATGATGTTATAGCTACTGTCTTAATGTGAGTATGACAGCCTTCTGTGCATCTCTGTTCTTTGTGATGAAGATGATAATTTTAAATTATGAAGTTGAAGGGAGAAGAGTGCCAGAATGTTCAGACATTCGCCTGCCAATAACTAGACTTGGGGTTCTAAGGTTGGTTTCTCATTGAGGCCAAGACTTTTCTTCCTCAGTTTGACTGGAAAATCAAACTGAACGTCTAGTCCTTCAAAAGGGGATGAAAAAGGAGTCGGACCCGTGTGCTTTCTGGCCTGTGCATACTAAAGATCTCACGATAGTTGAAAATCATGAAAAGCGGAATATTTGCCTGGCTGCCCTGGAATCAAAACATTGGAGAGGTAGGTTGATTTCCCGGGTCCCTCTCATTGGAGGCCAATTAGCTTTTATGCCTTTTTGAAGTCTTGGTCAAAAAACAAAAAAAAAAAGAAAGAAAATTGGGAAGCTCTGCAATGTGGAGACGTGGTCTCAAAAGGAAGGGCAGCCTGAGTTTCACATGGTAAATCCACTGTGACAAAAGGAATGAATATGAAATGTAACGCAAGTTATTGATTTATACTTTTGGGACACAATTTGCACGTATGATGGAAGCAAGTTAATGTAAAGCTTTTGTACATAAAGTGCTTAAATGATTGACAAAGTCTTGAATGCCTGGAGTACGTTATTTGCTCTACTTTTTGAATACTGTAGTATTTTTGGGGAAAAAAAAATTAAGTTGATTGATCTGCTATAGTCAGTATACAGAATTTATATATATATATATATATATATATTATATATATATATATATATATAAATATAGTGTGTACAGATAGATACATATATAAAGCTTACTTGAAGTGCAGTTTTGGCTTCACGAAAGTGATGTGCAGAAGTAATTTTAAGTAATTTAGTCCAGTTTTTTTTAATGTATGTTTTAGTGTCTTTAGTTGTTTATGTTTGTATTTGTTGTATTTTTTTTAACCCCTCTAGTGAACAGTTGGACAGAATGGTCAACACCAGGGGTATATCCTTAGATTATGAGTACGAATGCATTGATGTGTGTACTTAAATTTTCTTTTCCAGCTTTTTTTTTTTTCAGTTAGGTATTGTGTATGTTTTAGGATGATAATAGCCCTGATATGGCTCTGCACAGTTGGTGGGGCTTTAAACAACAATAAGATATTTGAAGCGTTACAAACATATTTCATTTTACAAAATGACTGATGATTTGGCATTTTTACGGGCCTCAAATGAGAAAAGAATATATAACAAAATTTGCTGATTTGCATCTCTGTGTGTATATATATACCTATTCTGTTCAGTTTTGATTCAAAAAGCCAGTATTATTATATGATTTACATTAGCAGGTTTGAATAACTTCAGTTTATTGAACATTAGCATGTATGAAGATTTAAGCTTGATGGTTTAATTGGGAAGTCTTTTTTTTTAACAACTCTGACAATCACTTTAAAGCTCAATCATTTGAGTTAAAAAAAACTGAATGTCAGGTGTTTATCTTAAAATTGAATTAACAGTTATCAAATGTGTCAGTCAGAAATATTAGCAGAAAGATACTTTCATTGAAGTGAAAATCTTCCAAATGATAGAGAGGCAGAGCCGTAACTAGTTGAATATTGAAATAATTGCTCTGTATGTTTTGGTCACATCACAAGGGAAAAGATCTTGTATAGGCTTACTTTGCTGAACATTGGAAATATTTGTAACTTTCTTTTATTTTCAAATTATTTTCTCGAACCCTTGGCCCCAGCCAAAATCACAACAGTTGGAAAGAGTGCCTTTTGGGTTGAGTATTCTCCCTTCTACTTACACAATCAAAGATGAGCAATCCTAGTCCCTTTGCCAAAAATTGATTTCATGAAAATGACAGCCTCAGGTGTGTTCACACATTAACTCTTTGACGACGGGCTACTTCGATTGAAGTAACAGCTGAGCTCTCACTGAGGACAGGCTACTTCGATCATAGTAACAGACGGTCTAAGGTATATAACTCCCTCTACTTTTGATATGCTAATGGTTTAGTAGTTGGCAGTTGCTTCCATTGTAGAGGGAACTTCCGCTGAGCGCTTTCAGCTATGTTTTGCGGGTTTCTTTGTTTAAAACCGATGGAAAATGGCTCAAAGGCGACAGTTTTCAGTGATTTCACTGTGGCAGCCCTAGGCCAGAAAGAGAGCTCTGCTGTGGCAAGTGCAGTCACAATAGAGTTAACCCTTTTGACTCCCGTTACCTGTCCACCAGCATCCTGCATTGTCGATCATGCTAACAAAGCACAACCTTAAGCCTTTTATTCCCTCACCCTATCCAGCAGCTTCCTGCAGGAAGCTGGTGGATAGGGAAAAAGAATCGAAGAGTTAAGCTTTTGCATTTGGTGGATAGATGCAGGAATCAAAGGGTTGAATAATCTAACATGAAAGAAATCTGTACTCATGTTTGGTAAATGATTGTGGGTTTTTTTTTCCTTTTCTTTTGTAGCATTTTAACTGGTTTTGCCATGCATTGCACAGTTATTTGTATCATGTGTAATCGTAAATCTAGTGAATTTTGATTCTGTCTAGTCACAACGGGTAAGCATGGTACATTTACTCCGCTTGAATGTTGTTAAACTTTTGAGACTTGAACGACTAGATCTGTACCATTGAGTCAGTATATGTATAGACTACAGTTGCTAATCAGTGTATGTATAGACTATACTAGTTAAAGTACCCAATAATAAGAAAAATACAGATAATAATATAGCAATAATGATAAGTAATATAGCAATGACAATACTTACTAACAGTAATGATTGTTGTATAGAATACTTTGGTCATTTTAACTAGGAATGTTACCAAAAAAATTTTGTAAGATAAAGACAGAATTAAGTTTGGTATGATAATATATTTGTGTGTGTATATCTGTATAGTTACTTTAAAGAAAGCATTTGGTTGTTGGGATTGACATATGGTCCTTGAACGTGCTTGTAGATTGTCTTAAAAAGACTTGTCCATCTTTCACAATCTGTCCTTGGTTGGACTTCAACCACATCGCTATTGTGTCCATCTTTTGTTTTATATCTCTTTGGTTGTTTAAATTGTGGTTGTGTTTCAAATACATTTGCTGTTTTTTGGGTTCACTGTTAAGTTACCAAGTTACATACATAAAATACTTAATGCTTGGATGTCCTTTTCAGCCAAGTTTGAATAGGATTTTAGATTATTTAAAACTCTTAAATAATTAATGAAATAATGAACACATGCACATGTCAAGTCATATGCACAGGTATGCAGATGCACAGGTGGGGAGATGGAGGTGGAGAGGATGTGGGAATGGATAGGGTGTGCGAAAGATGGACTGAGAGAGAATTTTCTTTGTGCAGTTTATGATGTTTGTACCAAGTGAACGTAAGTGCCGCAGCAGGACAAACCCCCTCACACACTTAACACAAGTGCATAAAAAAAAACAACCAGTCATCAGAAATATGTGTTCAGATTATGTCGTAATTGTCTTTGGAAATATGTCTTCATTATGTATGTGTCAATTTCACAGACATTTTGGGATTTTGACCGTATGTGTGACCACTGAATTTGAATGACTATTGGTATAATGTATTGAATTGTGTCTGTTAAAACTAATTTAGAAAAGAAAAGGCATGCCATCACAGATGTGAAACATTAGTGGACAGACAGTGGTGCATGTAATGTACGTACACCTGAAGAAAGTGTTAAAATGGTCCATTGAAGAAGGATTATATAAAGCATACACACACAAAATGTTCAGTGAACTTGCATGCAACTGAGGTCACGCGCGCACTCACACACACACACACACACACACACACACACACACACACACACACACACACGCACACACACAGAGGGTTTTTCTCTCTACATTTTTTTTATTGTTCGCATTGACAAACAAAGTTCATTAATTTCTAAATCACACACAAAGGAGCACAGAATTGGTTCCAAGTCTGATGTGCTTTGTGATGATGTATAACAAAGCAACAACAAATCATGTCAGATGAACGGATAAAGCATTTTATGAAAACGGCTTGCAAAGACGAGAAAGCAGTTGCATGAATTGTGGACGGTAGTGCAAATTACTGCCATGGTCTGTCAATGTACAGTAGTGTAAATAGGTATGGCATTTTGTACAGATTTGAATGTTACATTTACTTGCTTGAAGATCTGTGCCTCAGTTATAAATCCTTTTGTGCCGTATACTGCAGAATTGACACCTTACTTGTATTGCTTGAGCATATTTCTTTGAATATATTACCCTTATACATAATTTGGAATAGCTTTTGTTTCTTAAGTTGTGCTGCTTGAATACATTTCTTTGAATATATTATCCATATGCATAACTTGGAATAGCTTTTGTTTCTCAAGTTGTGCTGCTTGAATACATTTCTTTGAATATATGCATAATTTGGAATAGCTTTTGTTTCTTACATTGTGCTGCTTGAATACTGAATGTATTACCTGTATGCATACTTTGGAAGAGCTTTTGTTTCTTGTGCTTTTTGTGCTTGATAGCTTTGAACGACTTTTGTCTTTCTGTGTTTTTCATCTTGCACATACATTTTGCTTTGCAGTGAAATAGCTTGCTTGTTTTTATGTTGCATATATTGATGTTTCTTTTCTTGGAAGATTTGCAGACGGTAAACCTCTTGTTTGCTTTTTCTTATATCAAATGTATTCAATTTTTCTTTTCTTGAAAACTTTGCAGACAGTAAACATTTTGCTTGCTTTTTTGTAAAAAAAAAATATTGTATACTATTTCTTTTCTTGGAAGTTTTGTGGACTTTTGAAGAGTTGCATTACGTTTTCTTTTTCGTTGATTGATGGCAGTACGTAGGAGTAGAAAAATTCAGTTTGCTGGTTACTAGTAAGAATGATTGATGCAGATTTTGAAAATCAATGTTTCACTGCATAATTTTTAAAAATTTTTTTTTTGGTGCATTGAAGGATGGCTGTCAGCTCACCATCTTAAATAATGGAACATATTCAGGACTTTGGCGATCATTCCGGAGAGTGTAATCGGTCATTTTATATTCCAGACGTGTTGCTTTAATAAATTTTAGAATTTAATTTTCGGTTCCTGTAGGGCTTGTGAACAATTCTGTCAAGAAAAAGCACTACTTTGCTCTCTGTCACAATTGTTGCAAGATCTAGGTGTTGAAAGAGTGTTGTATTGATAGTTTTTGTTTGTTCTTGTGTGTGTTTGCTTGCTGCATAAGAGATTCAGTGAATAAGTGTATTTGTCTTGAGGTTACAGTTGAATCACTTGCAAGTCACATTCTTCCATGGACTGTCTCAGTAAGACTGATATTCTGTATTTCATTGGTTTGATTGATTAAGTGAAGCTGATAATTATCTTTGTGGTTGCCAAAGTGTGTGTTTTCTTCAAAGCTTTGGTAAGGTTACCATGACCATAAAAACATATTTTTGCATTGACCTGATAATTCGACATACCAGTTTTGCATAGGCCTACGTTTGTGTTTATCATTTTGTTTGTTACAGGAATAAATCAATAAAGGAAGAAAACAAAAAGAGGGAAAGAAAACTCACTAAACAAATGGACATGAAAAATAAGGTTTATCATTATAGTTGGGTATGCAATGGAAACAAAGCGTGATTAAATCCTTTTTATGTATGGTCTTTTATGCTAATAAGTAAATGGTTTCCTCATTTGCTTGTCAGTATTTTCTCAGAAAACAAATACTTCAAAAGAGTATAACATTTACAAATGTTTTTCTGCATAGTGATTTTATTTTTTTTCAACCCTTTTTCACTATGTAAGAAATGCAAGACATAGGATAAAATATATTTCACTAAGCAAATAATGTTCTTTTAAATGATGATTTGTATACAGTTTTCAAGTGTGGTTTTCAAAATGACCAAATGGATGGATTTAAAGTGCAGCAAAAGCAAACGTAACTTTATACTTTGCAGTACAAGAAACACACATAAACAGAATATGTATTTATTACAAAAACAAGACAGGTGTGAAAATTCAGCCAATTTGCCTTTGTCAAGTTTATACAAAAGACCAAAAAAGTAATGATAGATAAATAAATAAAATGAATACACAGAATATGGTGGAAACAACAGCAACCAAACTTCATTGATGTTACGCTGAGCAGGAGAAAATGGCAGATGTGCGTTGTGGTAACTAGGAAGCAGGGGAGACAAATGAATGTGTACAATGTTAAAGTGGTTGTGCCATATTATTGTTGTTCTGTCGTGAGTAGGGCTAGGATCTAAAGTTTGGAATTCAGCAAACTACATTGCATTTTGTGAGGGTCTTGTCTTGAGGGAAAGTGTTCATACATACTCGGAATATACACATACGGTCAAATGAATGGAAAAATGAATGTGAGAGGTTAGTCTGACGTAAATGGATTGTGTACAGTCCATCGAATCAAGTCTGTAAACGGATTGTGTGCTTTGTGTAACAAGTCCAGTCTGACAATGGAGAAGGGTGAAAAATCATCCTAAGCCAAGGGAAAACTGGAATAGTAGCTGAAGGGGAAAACCCAACCCTAGTCAGATGTGATTGGGCCTGTCTTATGAAGAAGGAAGTTTTACAGTTTATAAAACTTGGAATGCATATGCCATAATAATCACAGTGTGGGGATGCTGAGGGCTCTTTCAGAATAAATAGTATCCCCATCTTCTGGAAATTCTGTGCTAGAAATTTCATCTTATCTGTCACTCTCTTTGTTTCAGGCCTTGTTCCTTTGCTTTCTGTTGTTGTACCTATCATTTTCTGCCTTGCTGGTCCATTCACCAGTATGTGTTCAATAAAGTCTTGCGTACTTTTTCTTAGGATTGATAATTGGGTACATGTATTAAGTGCATTTTTGGTTCTAGGGAGGTGAGATTTGCGGAAGCAATTTTAGGTAATTTATGCCTGTTTTTATGTATATTTTGGTGTCCTTAGGTATGCTTATATTTGTCTTCAGGTGTGGTTTTTAAATCCCCTATGCGATAAATTGGACAGAGTGGTCAACACCAGGGGCATGTCCTTAGATTATGTGTGCGAATGCATTGATGTGTGAACTTAATTTTCTTTTCTTTTTCCTGTTGAAGTTTTGTATGTTTTGAAGTGGTTATAATCCTGATATGGTTCTACACAGTCGGCTGGGCTTTAAGCAACAATGACTAACAGTCACAATGTAGTGTCCTTGCTCTCTAACTTGTGCCCTGTTCCCTTCTCTGTTGTCACCTCTGTCCATTGTTGATTTGAGCGAGCTCCCTTTTTATGCAGTTATTTTGATTTTTGTATACTGTTTTTTTCTCATTGGAAGGCAGTTTCATGCAGTATTCGGTCCATTACTTCCCCATCCCTCACTTTGCAAATCTTCAAATGAATCACAGTACCATCTTTTTTGCATGACTTTCTAAAAGTAATTTTCTGTATGTCTTTTTGGGTATGTTTACATTCAAAAGCATATTTGTGTGGGAATATTATGGTGAAATTTGTTTGTGAAGTTTTTTTGATTATCTCACATTTGCTGTTTTGATATATCTTTGTAGTGTGTCACAGTTTTGCATTTGCTCATCAAACTGGCTGTAAAATGCAGTGAAATCAAGTACAGCTGAAATCTTTTTTATTCCGTAAATCTCAGAATGTGTTTGCCATGAGTATGGTGGTGTAGCATTAATCGGGACTGGATTTCTGTTGTTGGATCATGACTGGATTTATGTAAATGGATTTTGACTGGATTTATGTGAATGGATCGTTAACACATAGGTGATGATTTTTTGTTCTGTAATTGTGGTAACTTTTTTTTTTTTCTCACTTTCTTTCCTTACTGTTTTTGGTTATTGTGTTTTGTTTGGGTGAAGGATGTTTACTTGTTTGTTTGTTTGATGTGACTGTGATGATTTGTTTTTGTCTTCTTGCATTTCTTGATCTGATATTTTGAATATAGGGTATATCTTGATAGAAGTGTGACTTGAACTCAGCACAGGGTCTTGTGGATCCGCAGTCCCCCGCCCCAAATATTTTTTCACCCACATCCTACCATTTTCGATCTCTGTCTTCATTTTTGATTTTATTACCAAAACAAACAAATAATTGTAGCTAGTAAAATTTGAAGGTAAGCAAGCGAATGATGATATCAGATAATTTTACTACCCTGTCTTTTCCACGCCTTTGACCAAATTTTGGTAAAGATCCATGCACAAGAAGTTGAGAAAATTAATTTCAGACGCCTGTCTGTGGTCATTGAAATGATCTGCCTTTTTTGTATAAAAACTTCCCTTTTAACAGTTCATTACACAGAATTTTGTAGCTTGCATTTTGTCAAATGTGTGAAGTTTGGAGTTTGTTAAAGAGGGATTCATCGCATTTGGACAATTCTGTATGTGCTCCACCCAAATCTGCCAGCAATTAGCTGGCAGAGTCTTTGAGCCTGCACAAAATGCTGTGCATTGGCAAGTCTTGACTTGAAACGGGGTTGGGGGGGGGGGGGGGGGAGAGAAGGAGGAGGAGAGACCTATGAGACACACTAAGCTGACCAAAACAAACTAAGCTCTCTATAATTTTCCATTGCTTTTATTCTTGCTTTTATTGCTTTTATTCTTTCTCCCCATTTATAGCCATGCGTGTGTGTGGGTGTGTGTGTGTGTGTCTGTGTGTGTGCGTGCGTGTGTGTGCGTGCGTGCGTGCTTGCGTGTGTGTCTGCTTCAGCGCTTAGATTTGATTTTATCAAGATTTTGCGCTCTATAAATATTGTAATTATTATTATAATTATTACTTCACCAGAATGATGAAAACGTTGATTGAAATGGACAAGAAACAGGCCAGGTTTGAACGCGAGATATATCAGATCTCTGGTCCATGGCTTTTTATCAGAAGTGTCAACCGACCCATGTATAGCAATTCCTCTACACATGATTACCAAAGACACATTGAAGTCTGTGTTTATAGTTAGCATTCCTATATTGCCTTGCGTGTAGTGTTCAGAGGTCCTGGGTTGATGTGGAAGAAGTTTTGGTTGACTTGTTTGTGGTGCATGTTTCATATTTGTGTTGTCTGCCTCGCTACTTCTGTTTGCTCACCCTTTCTACTCCTCCCCTCCCTGTACAAGAAATAACAACAACAACAACAAATTGATAAGGAAAAGATTGCCAGTATTGATAAAATTTGAACTCGGGATACAATACGAGTGAATTTCAGTTTCTCAAGATAATACGAGTACATTTCAGTTTCAGTTTCCCAGAATAATACAATAGGAGTAAATTTCAGTTTCAGTTTCTCAAGAAAATACGAGTACATTTCAGTTTCACTTTCTCAGAATAATACAATAGGAGTAAATTTCAGTTTCTCAACATAATGTCTCCATGCTCAGAACGAATTCCCCATGTACTACTAACACCACTGATGCCTTGTGATGAGGAAGAACCAAAATGATCATGGCATAAGCCTTAAGCCTGCACATAAAGTCTACACGTTGGCAGGGTCCTACCTAGTCCATGGGATTTTTGTCTTATGTTTGTATCAGTCTGTGATTGGAACAGTCTTGGCTACTTTATAGTGATATGTGTATCTACATCTGTAAAGTAAGAAAAAAAGGGATTGGATGAAAACACAATAAGCCACTCAGTGTAAACGTACCTCACAAAGTCTTATATAAGCCACATAGTATAAACTTACCTCGCCAAGTCTTATATGATCAGATCACAGAAATCACACCTCCATGGCCCCCGTTCAATATGACACTTAACCCCATCAACATGATTAACCTTGGATGGGCCAGATGAGTAGAATTTATTTGAGTACACTAGAGAAAAATTAGCTGCTTGAGGGTGCTTGGTGTGTGTCTGTGTGCATTTTGATAATGGTGGGACTGTATGCTATGGGTTTTCATTCTGTGACATTAAAATGTAATTAATATGTAAGGTAGTGGTTGAATAGTAGAAAATGATCATCTTATGTAATTGATATGCAAGGTAGTGGTTGAATAATAGAAAATGATCATCTTCACTCGGGAAAATGTGGAACTATCATTCCATCTCTTCATGATATAAACATTATTTGTTAGGGTTATTTTAGAGCTACAGAGATTTTAGTCTCATGTATTTCTTCATTTTGCTGAACATAATGGCAGCAGGATATCATATATCAACATTGACCATTTTACTGTTTGCATCATGGTATTGCAGCTATGAATTTAATCAGCCCAGATGAAGTCTTCCCCTCTTTGATGCCAGTACACTGAATAACTTTATAGCTATGCATTATTATGCTTTTCCTTTTATTAGACGCTTTTTTTTTTAAAGAAACATGAAGATGATTTGTGAAATGTGTGTATGTTAATACAGATAGTATTAGTAATGAACATCTCAGGAAAAAATAACATTGTCTTTGGAATCATGGATGGATTCTTGTGAAGTAGTAACATTGTCTGTGAAACCATAGATGGATTCTTGTGAAGTCTTATAAGAAATATGGTTGTGCAAAGGGGGGGATGGGGATGGTGTGTGTGCAATGAGTGTTGTGTGTTAATGGGATTTTTTTCTTGACCTATCTTCTGCATCACTCTTGTGTCACTTCCCCTATGCCGTGCATTTCAGCCCTCAAACACACCTCCATTCCACTGAAACTGAGGTCATCATAAAAGTAGAGAATGAAGGGCACTGAAACTGAGACAGTTTTCACAACAGGATGGTGATCATACTGTGGAGTTCCAATTGGGATCAAGAAAGGTGACAAGGCTGTATTCTTTGCTTTCTTACCTAATATATCTGGGCGTCAACCAGGCCCAAGAGATAGAACACCTGTGGTGTCAAGTCGAGGAATTTAAGCAATCCCCCCAGTGACGCATCTGTAAAGTAAACGAGGCTCCATTGTGCGGTGCCAGTCTTCACATAGTTCACACAACAAAGGATAGGCTGGTTTGATTGCAAAAATCCAACAACCGTTTTGACAGGACTGAAGGGGATTCGAACCTACAATCATCCCAGTCAGTAATACATTGTGCTAACCGCTCTCCACTCTAACAGGTCTTTTTTAAAACGACAGGGCATTAGATTTAAAGTGTCTGTGCCTGAGAGCATCAAAGCTGAAACATTTTCAAAACACCTGAATGATGACTTTGGAGTTTGTTCAGGAACAATTCGTCACACTTGTACAATTCCATATGTGCATGGCCCAAATTTTGCTGGTAGTTATCTGGCGGACTCCTTGAACTTTATAAGCTGGTAAGGTCTTGAAATACTTAGGGGTGGGGGGGGGGGTGTAAAGGGACCCATGAAACTCCAAGCTGACACCACCAGAATGATGGAAACATTAAGGTGGGCAGTGAATAGACCAGTTTTTATGTTGCAGGCTGGGATTGAACACAAGGTATCAGATGTTGAGTGTGATTTTATCGAAAGAACCAACCAGCCCACTTTTTATCAGTTGATTTGTGTGTATTTAATTGAGGGTTGTATGTATGTATATGTAGTAAGTAATAAAGCGTGCATGGGAATGAAATAATGATATAGTTGAACCTGATGAACTGTTATTGACTAATACTAAAACACATGTGGGTGCACTTTACATAGTTTAATTGCTTGAATTTTGAATTAATTGTGTTTTGATAAACTATGTAGACTGATGGCATTTTTGAGCTTATTTAGTTTTTTATTAGGGACTTGGTGCTCAAAACAGAAATTTGTTTTGATGATAGAAATAAGTATGATGTAGCACCAAAACAGAAATTTTTTAAATGTCTTGCCTCTCCCCCCTTTTCCCCCCTCTTCTATCTTATCCTCCCACCTTTACACACAGTTGACTGTTCTGATTTATTATGTGTGTGGATGAGAACTGTGGATGGATGCTGTTCATCATTTGATTCATTTAATTTGTTCCTGAGAAAGTGTGTGTGTGGGGGGGGGGGGGAGGTGCATGTGTGAGCACACATGTGTGCGTTTGTGCAGTTGACAGTTAAATGGAGTATGAGTGTAGGAAGTCATAGGGCAGAAACACATTTTCTTTGAGAATATATTTCTGTTTGATGTATTAATCGCTTGGTTTTTTCCTCTCTATTCCCTTGTTGACCAAAATACACAGCTGAGGGACTGATTAAAAGGAGTGCATAGCCAGACCTTTTGACTCCCTCCCTTAACCACCGGCTGCAAAAAGTTAACCCTGTCAATCCATCACCTTATCCACCAGCTTTCTACAGGTTGGGGAGTGAAAGGGTTAAGTTTTTGCTTTGCTATCATGACTGATAATGCAGGAAGCAGTGGAAAGGATGAGGAAGTGAAAGGATTAAATTTTTGCTTTGCTGTCATGACTGATAATGCAGGAAGCAGTGGATAGAATGAAGGAGTGAAAGGGTGAAGTTTTTACTTTTTCACCATGGCCAGTAGTTCAGGAAAAATTGGAAAGGATGTGGAAGTAAAAGGGTCAAGTTTTTACTTTGATATCAGGGCCGATATTTCAGGAAGCATTTGAAAGGATGAGGAAGTGAGAGGGTTAAGTTTTTGCTTTGCTATCATGGTTGATAATGCAGAAAGCTGCGGATGTGATGAGGAAGCGAAAGGGTTAAATTTTTGCTTTGCTATCATGGTTGATAATGCAGAAAGTGGTGGATGTGATGAGGAAGTGAAAGGGTAAAGTGTTTGCTTTGCTATCCTGACTGACGATGCAGGAAGCTGGTAAATAGGGTGAGGGAGTGAGTCAGTTTTTACCTTGATATCCTGGCTGACGATGCAGGAAGCTGGTAAGTAGGGTGAGGGAGTGAAAGTGTTAAGTTTTTGCTCTGTGATCATGGTTGATGACATGACGCAGAAAGAATATGAACAGAAGAGGCAGAGAGAGGATGCAGTTCCTTTGACAGTGATTAGATGAGCAGTTTATGTTTGTGGTGCATACTCTTGAAATAACTATTGATTGTTTTTCTGAAAGAAAATGATGATTCGTTTTATCTGGTGATTTTTTTCTTCTTCAAGATTATATGCATGGTATGTTATGATTTATTCGATTGTGGATCTATTGTTGAACCAAGGCAGACATACTGATTGTATTGTTATGTTGCATTGTACTGTTTGGTAGTATCATCATTCATCACAATTTTTCACATGAAACTTAGATTCTTTCCAAGGAGGAAAAACTGCAGAATATGGCGCCATTCATCTTTCTTTGTTTTGTGTGCTTTATTTTTTTCTCAGTTGTTTTGTATTCCTGTTGAGAACGATATTTTCTTCCCTTGCAGAATGTTTGGAGGGGCAAAGCTTGTTGAAAATTGCATAATCTCCATGGACATGACAACTATACTTTGAAGCACAGTTTCTTTCTTTTGTTATTTGTTGTTGTTGTTTTTTTTTGGGGGGAGGAGGTGAATCGGTATTATTGCTTTCTTATAATCTTGATTGATTCAAATGGTGGAGGGACTGGGAAATACCGGAGCTTGCTTGAAGTATTGGTGCACATTTAGTGGACGTTTAGGCCTCTATTCTTCAACCTGTCACTCAAGTAACAGTGAAAGCTTAATACAAAATACACTGTTTGGTGAGGCCACTCATGTGTCAGTTTGATACAGTTAGTGATGTTTGTGGGAGATAAATTAGCAGGTGTTTAAGGACGCTTTTCCTTAGGGCAATATTTTGTCTGTTTGACATTGATGAGTTTCCCAAATAGCTTGCACGTTTCATTTTTTTTCTTTCTTTCTTTTCTGCCCCCTTAGTAAATCTATTATTTTTTAGTTCTAAAAAGTTATGTTTCACCAGCTGGCTGGATAAAAGCTCTATCCGCACTGAAAATACACATTTACATTTGTTAGAAGAAGGTAATAATTATGTTGAATATGAAATATAACATTTAGACGTGGGATGATCATAATCGCGCGCAGCAAATGTGTGCCGTTCTTCAGAACAATTAACGTACTTTTAAGTTGATCCGCGTAAAGTGCATACACACAGCCTTCATATGAAGAAGGGAAACAACTTTTGTTTGCTTAGATCGAGAGATGTACGAGTTGTTGCCCGTATAAAAGTCCCTACACGGTGTAAGAAATGTTCCACCGTCGTGTGTGTGTGTGTGTGTGTGTTTTCAAATTCTCAGTGCACAGTATACTAACGGGGGGGGGGGGGAGTCTTTTCAATCTGTGTGTGTGTGTGTGTGTGTTTGAATCCCAAGTAGGCCTAAAAATATCGGTCAGTTGCAACAGATGTATGTGTGTGTGTGTGCACAGTCTGTGAGCATGACTGTTTCAATTCTTCATGGTGCCACAGAAATCAACATGAGTACAAGTAGAATAACAATGGTTACAACGTTGATTTGTTATTCCTATTGTTCATAATATGTTACTATTTATGAATTTTTTTTTTATTATTGATTCTGTTTTATGCTTGTTTCTGTTTTGGTTTTGATCTTCTCGCTTACCCAGCTCTGAGAGCAGAATGAAATGTCCATTCATTCATGTTTGTTGTTGCTGCTGCTGTTTTTATAATTATTATTGTTATTATTATTATTATTATTATTATTGTTGTTGTGAGGTTTATTGTGTGAAGGTGTATGCACCATGCACCATTTTTCACAGACCTGTGGGCTTGAATTCATTCGAAGCCTGCCGCAGGATTTATTTGGTTTTTGTTGTTGTTCTTTTGTTGGTTTGTTCGATTTTTGAAAAGATAACTTTTCACCAAAGCCTGTTGGTTCTTTTTGCATGACACACTGAATGGAGTTTTGTGCCTTGCAGTTTTTATAGTCTTTACATTACATTTGACGGAATAAAAGAATGAGATTTAAGGTTTATTTGTGTGTGTGTGTGTGTGTGTGTGTGTGCGTGTGCGTGTGAAAATTAAGGTTAGGGAGAGTGAGAATTTTTATACTTTAACAAAGAAAAAAAAACCACACACACACACAAAAGTAAACATGCACCATACACACACACATAGACGGAGAGAGAGAGAGACACACACACACACACAAAGATAAACGTGCACCACACACACACACACACACACACACACAGACACAGGTAAACGTGCACCATGCATACATAGTGAGAGACTGTTATTGTTATTTTTGTTTAAAGCCCCGCTGACTGCGTAGAGCCTATCAGGGCTATAATTGTTTCAAAACAAACACAATACTCAACAGGAAAAAAAAAAAATGAAAAGAAAATTAAGTACACAAATCGTTGCAGTTGCGCACCTAATCTAAGGAGATGCCCCTGGCGTTGACCGCTCTCTCCAATTTATCGCACATGGGATATAAAATACATATCTGATTACAAATCTGAACATAACTAAGGACACTAAAATATATAAAAGAACAGGCCTAAATTACTTAAAACTGCTTCCGCATATCTCAATTCCTTAGAGCCAAAAATGCACTTTATACATGTACCCAACTATCAATCCGAAGAAAAAGCATATAAGAATTTATCGAACATATACAGGTGAATGGACCAGCCAAGCAAAAAATGATAGGAAGAAATGACAGAAAGCAAAGGAGGAAGAAACAGAATGACAGAAAAGGAAATTTCTAGCACAGAATTTCCCGAATGTGGGGATACTATTTATACTGAAAGAGCCCCCGGCATCTCCACAGGAGGAGGAGAGAGAGAGAAGGAGAGACACACACACACACAGGCGCGCGCACACACAGGTAAACGTGCACCACACATGCATATATATATATATGGATAGGATGAAGGAGTGAAAGGATTAATTTTTTGCTTTTTTACCATGGCCAGTAGTTCAGGAAGGGAATATTGGAAAGAATGTGGAAGCAAAATGGTTAGGTTTTTACTTTGAGATATGTGTGTGTGTGTGTGTGTGTGTGTGTGTGTGTGTGTGTGTGTGTGTGTGTACATAGATACACACACACACTACAAAGAAAAAGGTGCACATCCCTCTCCAAAACACATCCACAGACAAAAGAACAGACACACGCATACACAGCATCTGTGGTCATTAGGGCAGCGTAGAAAATGGGGGGAAGGTAAGAGGGGAGATGAGCACAAAGTGAGACTGAATAAAGGCGATGATCCATAAAATAATTTAACAAAACATGTACTGATGTAGTAATAGTGGAAGTGTAAAGGATAAGAGTTTGGAGCTTAAGAGGTTGGAGTTTTGTAGTAGACAAGATTTATCACACTCGCATAATTCAGTGTGCGCTCCACTCAAGCCTGACAGCACTTAATTGACAAAAGTTACTGATTCTGTTCAAAATCCTATGCGCTGGCAAGGTCTTGAAGGGGAATGTTATCAATGAAACACCAACACCACCATAATGACTGAAACTGATGGGCAGCAGACAGACCAGTTTTATGGTACCGGGTGAAACTGTCTCTTTTTCAAGGTCACGATGACTGATATTCAAGATGTTATTGTTGTTTAAAGCCCAGCCGACTGTGTAGAGCCATATCTGGGCTATAACCGCTTCAAAACATACAAAAACTTCAACACGAAAAAAAAAAAAAAAAAAAAAAAAAAAAGAAAAGAAAAGAAAATTAAGTACGTATATATAATATCAATGCACTTGCACACAAAATCTAAGGACATGCCCCCGGCGTTGACCACTACGTCCAATTTATCGCACAGGGGGTTTAAAAAAAACACACCTGAATACAAATTTAAGCATACCTAAGGACACCAAAACATATATAAAAACGGGCATAAATTACCTAAAATTGCTTCTGCATATCTCACCTCCCTAGAGCAAAAAATGCACTTAATACATGTACCCAATTTTCAGTCCTAAGAAAAAGTACGAAAGACTTTATCGAACACATACAAGTGAATGGACCAGCAGATATTCAAGATCATGTGTCCGAAAAGCATAAAAAAAAAAAATTTAATTTTAAAATGGTGAAAATTCAAGGAATCGATTTCCTGTGTAAGCTCAATAACAAAAGTTTTAAACTGTTATACTGAAGAAGAAAATTGCATGAAATACGAGTGTTTTGATGATGTTTTTTTGGCCACCGAGACAAAACCGTTGCACACAGATAGACATATTGAAGAAGAAAATACACAAAATATGTCTGTCTATGTGCAACGGTTTTGCCTCGGTTGGGCTATGAGCAATATGAACTTGAAGAGAATATCATCAAAGCATATTAAAAAAATACACATGTGGATCTGAGCGTTTTCCGCTTGCTGCAGGAGTGTGTAACTAAAACATACTGATCAACACACACTGAAGAGAGAAGTGCGATAAGACTGAACAATGAGCTTTTACAAATCTAAACAACAGCAAATAAATAATGACAAACAAAATCAGAAATGTTATTGATAATTCATTCTTTCCTTGACGTTAAAGTTTGAGTCCAATTCTTTTTTTCTTTTCTTTTCTTTTTTTTAAATGGATTTTTAAACGAATATATTCTCTACAGCACATTAAAATTTGATCACGATTCTTTTTTTTTTCAATGGATTTTTAAACTCTTATCCAAGCCTTACTTTGCAGTCTATTTCTATCATTTGGATGTGACAGTCTATTTCTATCATTTAGATGTGATCCAGAACTGCTGTACGATATTAAGGAGTCAACTTTTGACCCATTTTTGTTTTCAACCATGGCAAGCCTACATGTTTGTCAGTAAAGGAAAAACAACTGATTTCCATTCTCAATATGCATCTGGTGATGTGTAAAGTTTTGGCATCTGCAGTCAAAGGAATTTCTCAAAATAATAAATGCTGTTGTATGAAGCATCTTCTGTTTCCCATAGAAGCTGGCCGTAAGCACATCCACAGTTTCTCAAAAGTTGCCCCAAGCAACGCTTGTTGCTACGACTGTATCAAAACGTGCTTTTTCATTTGAAAACATGAACGGATTCCACAATCAGGATGAAGTCTTTATGGAACTGCTGGCAGATTGGGGAGGAGCACATATGGAGTTATCCGAGCGCGGTGAATCCCTCATGAAATAACTGTAAACCCCATGATAAGCCACCGAACATTAACATGGCCCACAGGATCTTTAATGTGCCTAGTCGATGTTCTGCGTGTGTACATACACGAATGGTGTTCAGGTACTGGGCAGTCCGCACACACTGACTGAAGAGATGGGGAAAATGTCCATCCTTTATCCACCAGGTTTGAACCCAGAACCCCCCCTCCCGTGGGGATGCCGGGGGCTCTTTCAGTATAAATAGTATCCCCACCTTCTGGAAATTCTGTGCTAGAAGTTTTCTCTTTTCTGTCACTCTCCTTTGCTCTCTGTCATCACTTCCTATCATTTTCTGGCTTGCTAGTCCATTCACCTGTATATGTATTCGATAAAGTCTTACGTACTTTTTCTTAGGATTGATGATTGGGTGTACGCATTAAGTGCATTTTTGGGTCTAGGGAAATGAGATATGCGAAAGCAATTTTAGGTAATTTAGACCCGTTTTATATGTTTTAGAATCTTTAGTTATGTTTAAATTTGTATTTGAAAAGAGATATGCTAAAGCAATTTTAGGTAATTTAGGCCCGTTATGTATGTTTTAGAGTCCTTAGTTATGTTTAAATTTGTGTTCAGGTACGTTTTTTAAAATCCCTTGTGTGATAAATTGGGCGGAGTGGTCACCGCCAGGGGCATCTCCTAAGATTATGTGCACGAATACATTGATACGTGTACTTAATTTTCTCTTTCTTCTCTTCTTTCTGCTGAAGTATTGTGTATGTTTTGACACGGTTACAGCCCCGGTATGGCTCTACGCAGACGGCTGGGCTTTATAAACACAATAACAGTAACAATAAAACCCACACCTTCCAACTGAGAGACCAATGGCCTAACCACTCCCCATCGCACCTGTTTAACATGTGCTTGAATCAACAGTCCTCAAACATGAAAATATCACACTCTGTTGTTATCGTGCTGCTGTTGTTGTTCTCTGTCTGTCCATCTGCAGTACTGAGCTGCATGGGTGATGTTTCGATTGAATGTTTTATGTCGGAATTTCTAAATGCCAGCTGTACTGTTTGTTGTTGTTGTTGTTGTTGTTGTTGTTCTTCTTCTTCTTCTTCTTGTTCTTGTTCTTGTTCTTGTTCTTGTTCTTCTTCTCCTCCTCCTCTTCTTCTTCTACTTTGTCTTCTTCTACTTTGTCTTTTTTCCTTCTTCGTCTTCTTCTTTCTCTTCTTCTGCCTTACGTCTGTGAAGAATCACTGGGGCATCACACTAAGCAACTGTTCACTAGATTCTTCCAGCTGTGTCCGTTGTGTGCCAAAGTCTGGGTCTCTGTAACTGATTTCTCTTTCCATTCTGTGACGTTGTCAGTCGATACTTGTCATGCAGCGTGTCTTGGGCAAGTTGAACATGGCGGAGCCCATCCCTCTCCAGGTCAGATCATTTCTACTAACACACACAGCATACAATGGTCTCAATTAATCATATTTATATAAACTCTGATACTAACATATACAGCATGCAACGTTCTCAGTCAATTATGGGCACATAAACTCCGATACTAATACACGCAGCATATAACGCTCTCAATTACTCGTGTCTGCACATAATCCCTGATACTCACGTAAGCGGCATTTAAAATTCTCAGTTAATAATGACTCCATAAACCCTGATACTAACAGATACAGCATACAGCGTTCTCGATTATGTCTCCCAAACCTTGACACCAACACATACAGCATACAACTTTCTCAATTAATCACATCGACACAAACCCTGATACCAACACATGCAACACATATTCATTCCATTTGCATTATTTGTGGAGGTGTTGGAGTAAGTGTGCATGGGGGGGGGGGGGGGGGGAGGAGGGATGGATGGAGGGAGGAAGAGTAAAAGATCAAGAGGGAAAAGGCTGTAAGAAAAAGGGACAGAAAATGGAGTGCAATAAAGCAAAAAGGAGGGATCTTCAACTTCAGTCTACAGAACCTGCTCAACAAAAATTGCAGTCTTTTATGACTGACTAATCAAGAACAAACAAACAAACAAGCAAACAAACAAGCAAACAAACAAACAAACAAACATACAAACAAATTCTTGCTTTTAAAGCTGATCAGGAAAGACGTCTTTGGCCAATCAGGAAAAGACTGACGGCCAATAAATCACAAAAGATTGCAACTTACACAACCAATCAAAAACGGCTTTGATAGCAAACAAATTAATTAGTAAAGCTTGAGTTTAACAGCCAACCAGGAAAAACAACCGTTTTGTGTCAGCAATAAATCCAATTAAAGGGAGATAATTGTTTGGCCAGTGGTGAGGTATTGCTCTAGGTCCCATCCTCGGTGTTTCTTGTTAACTCTGAATTGCATTTTGGTTGCTGATTTCAGGTAATCAAGTCTGATGACTGCAGGGAATGACTTGGTGACAGCTCGGAAAGACGGCAAACCTGGGGCCCCATTTGGGGGCATGTCAGACTTATCTGAAAACAAACTAGGCTGTGTCTGGAGCGTCATGTCTGACTGCTTTTGAGACTGAGTTTCGGTGTTCAGTTCCTCAAGATGACGTCTCCGCACTCGAAACGAATTCCATACGCACTGACGTCACACGTGCCATGTATATGGTGATCATGGCACAAGCCTTAAGCCTGCACATAAACCCATGAGCTGGCCAGGTCCTGAGGCCCTACCCAGCAGTCTACGTTTTACCTAGTCTATATTTTATACTGGTATTTTATCAGCCTAACATTGGAATAATCTTGGTTACATCTAAATGACATGTGTAAACGAACACCTCCCTCCACCCCCACCCTGTAGTAGTGGTAGAACAATGTACGGAGCTTCCAACTGCAAAGCGTTGAGACAACAGCGATGGGAGAGGAACAGGCAACCAGGTCAGCTGGGAGCTTAGTGGGCTGTCCATTGGAGATATGAAATCACAGAATAAGGCAAAGGCAGGCTGTGTCATCCTGTCTTGGTCCGGTAGCTGGATTAGATCTATCTTGTATGCGTTGTGTGGCTACGTCCTGTGGTTTGTCATCTCTCCACCTTGCCATTCGGCTTCTAACCGTGACTGATGACTGAGTCTGAATGGGTTATGCAGCGCATAGACAGCACCCCTCCCCTTCCTTTACTTCATCATCATCATCAGGTGCCCTGCCGCATGGCGTTGGCGACCATGGACTTCCAACCATCTCTATTTCTCGTTTCCCCAGCATCTCCCCCACCCTCCTCATCCCAGCCACTCTGCAAGTCCGTCCAGCATTCTCTCCCTGGGTCTACCTGGTGCTCTCTTTCCCTCCAGCTTTCCCGTTGTGACCAGGTGCCCCAAATCCCCTTCCTCATAAAATGGCCTATAAATGTTGCTTGTCTTTTCCTAATCTTCCTTATGAGTGATCTACTTGTGTCTGCCTCCATCAAGACTGTCTCGTTTGTTTTCTTTGCTGTCCATGGAACTCTCAACATTCTTCTGAGAAACCACATCTTGGCTGCCTCAATCTTGCTCTGACTTTGCTTGCTGACTGTCCACGCCTCGCATCCGTACAACAGCATTGGTTCTATGTAACATTCAAGGACTCTCTTTCTGATGTTAATTGATAGGCATTTGTTGGTAAGAATGCTTCCTTTTGCTTGGCAAGGTGATTATTGTGTGGCGTCGGGAGTTGGGATGTCATTGTTCAGCCAGTGGTGATGCATTGTTGCTCTGGGTCCCACCCGGCATCACTGAGTGATTCTTGTACACTTTGAATGGCAGCTTGACTGCTGGCTTCAGGGAATCAGGCCTGGTGACTTCAGGGAAAGTCTTGGTGACAGCTCGGAAGGACGGCAAACCTGAGATCCCTTTGGGGGCATGTCAGACCCAGCTGGAAAGCAAAACAGGCTGTGTCTGGAGCGTCATGTCTGACCATCCCCCGTGGGGATGCCAGGGGCTCTTTCAGTGTAAATAGTATCCCCATCTTCTGGAAATTCTGTGCTAGAAATTTCATCTTTTCTGTCACTCTCTTTGTTTCTTCCTTGTTCCTTTGCTTTCTGTCGTTTCTTCCTATCATTTTCTGCCTTGCTGGTCCATTTATCTGTATGTGTTCGATAAAGTCTTACGTACTTTTTCTTAGGATTGATAATTGGGTACATGTATTAAGTGTATTTTTGGCTCTAGGGAGGTGAGTTATGTGGAAGCAATTTTAGGTAATTTAGGTCCGTTCTTATATATGCTTTGGTGTCCTCAGGTATGCTTAAATTTGTATTCAGGTGTTTTTTTTTAATCCCCTGTGCGATAAATCGGACGGAGTGGTCAACGCCGGGGCATGCCCTTGGATTATGTGCGCGAATGCATTAATATATGTACTTAATTTTCTGTTTTCTTTTTTCCTGTTGAAGTTGTGTACGTTTTGAAGCGATTATAGCCCTGATATGGCTCTACGCAGTCGGCTAGGCTTTAAACAACAATAACAATGTCTGACCACTTTCACGACTGAACGAACACCCCCATGTGTTTGTGGTAAAACAACGAAGGGAGTTTCAAATTGCTAAGAGTCGAGACTACAGTAAGGGGACTAGAGTTGGCAGCTATGTGAGCCGGCGGCTGAAAAAGCTGCCCAATAGACAGATAAAAACCCGGATTAAAGGCAGATGAGAGTTCTGTCATTATTTCTTGGTCCATACCTGGGCTGGCTGGTGTGCTATGTCCCGTGCCTTGTCATCTTCCCACCCCGCTGTTAGGCTTGTTAAGAAGGTAACAGATGACTGGGTCTGAACAGGTTATGCAGCACACAAACAGCCCCCCCCCCCCAACTCCCTTTTGCTTGGAGAGGTGGCTATCGTAGGGCGTCTGGAGTTGGGAGGTGACTGACCAGTGGTGAGACATTGTTGTTCTGGATCCCATTCAGCACCCTCAGCGTTACTTGTCAAAAAGAC
Source organism: Monoplex corrugatus (assembly GCA_030674185.1). Taxonomy (NCBI): domain Eukaryota; kingdom Metazoa; phylum Mollusca; class Gastropoda; order Littorinimorpha; family Ranellidae; genus Monoplex; species Monoplex corrugatus. Next base: position 46,999,009 of record CM060313.1, read on the forward strand.
TGCAGCTTTGACACTCGATCATAAACGAAATTCCAAACACATGGAAACAAACAAACAAACAAACAAAACACACACACACAAAATTCAGCATTTCTACGTACATCGTAAGAACGGACTGTAGCTTTAACAGCCAATCAAAACGAAACTCCAACACACTGAGAACCAATCAAAAAGAAAAACTTCATTTCGACACAGCTGTTCGCAGCGAATATCATTATTAACCCGCGAAACAACAGGCGCTATGGTTCCCCGCACAGGCCAAGCGAAGAAGCAAAAAGAGACAAGTGCGTGCGTGACTGATTGTCTGTCCTGACGAGGTACGGGCCTCGTTTAGATCCCGTTATAGCCCTTTCCTGTCCCAACCAACTGCCACAGACCGTTATTTCGAGAGACAGGGGGTACACACAAGTTTGGAGACTACATAGCAAGGAGGATGAGGGATGGTCACTTACAGGAATCCTGAGCCGGCTGCCTAGTTCTGTAGCCATTTAAAGTCGGTGACCTGAAGAAAGGACCAGTTTGAAGTGTGATAAAAACTGCTGGGAAA
>CM060313.1:47012055-47019555 GCA_030674185.1 Monoplex corrugatus
AAATCAGTGGTCACTTCTGTAAAGGCTGTAAACAAAACGTCCGGAGGAGGACAAGAGGTTAGTCTGAATACACACACACACACACACACACACGCGCGCGCGCGCGCGCGCGCGCGCACGAACACGACCACATACCCCTCTCCCATACACAAGTTGTCATATTTGGAGGGAAAAAAAATCAGTGGTCACTTCCGTGAAGGCTGAAAACAAACTGTCCGTAGAAAGGTTAAGAGGTTAGTCTGAACACACACACACACACACACACGCACGCACACGCACGCATGTACACACACGCACGCACACACGCACACACACACACACACATACACGACCCACCCCCACTCCTCCCTGATATATACGTGTTGTTCATTTGGAGAAAAGGAACATCAGTGGATACTTAGTCTGTTAAGCCTCTCTCTCTCTCTCACACACACACACACACACACTCACACACACACACACATACACACACACTCACACATACACACACACTCACACATACACACACACTAACACTACTACCACTATCAATAATAATGATAATATTAACAACAATGATGATAACAATAATAATAATAATAGTAATGATAATAATAATAACATAAATAATAATAATAGTGAAAGTAATAATAACAATAACAACACAACAACAACAACAACAATAATGATAATAATAGAAATAAACAAATGCCCATCAGATGACCTGAGGTCACTTTCCGAAAAACGAAAAACTCCGAAATAAAACATCTACTGACAACAGCAGCGACAACTACAACAAAAAACAATTAAGCCATTGTGAGACCAAAGATTGACGATATGTTTAAGATTAACCAAAATCCGTCAAAGCAAATCTTCCACTTTGCATGTGTATACGGAAGACGCGGCGCTTGGACATCATCATAAACACGTCAGCGTGACTAACACAATGATAGCCCTGCCGCGTGGTGAGAGAACACCTCATTTGCATATATATGAATAATACAGCTGTCATCAGAGTAAGACTAAAGTTAAAAAAAGCTAAGTACAGCAAATGTACACAGTCACGTATAAGAGCTCCAACAGAGGCAAAGAACGGTTGTCTCCCTTAAAATGGTATGCGCACACAGAAAGAAGCACGTAGACAAAGTACATGTAAAGACTTTTTACTCGACAGAATACGCTAGACCATAAAAGAAAACAGAGATCTTTGGGGAAGACAACGCAAATATAAGAAAGAAAGACAAAAATGAAAGGAAGAAAAATTGCTGGGAGTTGGGGAGCAGCCAAAGACGCTCTGTCAGTATTTAGGCCTCTTTGAGGAGCGGGTACTGAACTGAGGTCAAAAGAAAATCCGGGCAGACCACCCACCTCCTCCTAGTAATAGTTCATGAATAACATCACCTACACTGAAGGTTTACGAAATAGCACAGACAAGTCAAAACCAGAGTGAATGGAGAGATAATTGCTGTGACGTCTGCTGCAGCAGCTACCATCGACCTCGATGATGTTGACAGGTGACAGGTGACTGAGATAATACTTGGACTGGGAAGAAGTAAAGCAGCAACAGCCTTCCAATCTCTTTGCACAAGCTTACACGCTCGGGAAATGAGACTTGCATGTAGGCTTACGATACGCTCGTACATGCGTGTGGTGTCCAGTCTACCCATCTGTGAATGAGTGCCTGAATTTCTTCGCAGTTAGGAAATGCAAAGTAGTAGGGGGGGTGGGGGTGGGGGGAGACTGGAGATGGGCACTGCTTTCACTATGCTACCCGCAAGAAAAGTTGACGCCTCTAACACCTCATTTCCTAACAAAGGAGTATGGGATCATTTTTACCTTCAATTAATGATTCATTATGGGAAAACCTTCACTTTCAATTAACCCTTTGACTCCCGCACCCTATCCACAAACAGCAAATACTTAACCCTTTGACTCCCTGCAGGAAGCTAGTGGATAGGGTGAGGGAGTCAAAGGGTTAAGTTTTTGCTTGGCAAGCATGGTTGACAATACAAGATGCTGGTGGACAGGGTGCGGGAGTCAAAGGGTTAATGAATTACTGCCCATTATGCCAGTGATGTGTAGGACAGCGACTAAGATTCTCCACACCTGTCTGTTCTGACAAGCCTCAGTATAGTACATCAGGTGTGTTTCAGCGCCTTGAGGTCTCCTTATATTAATCATCGCCAGGTGTTCTCGAGTCTTCCTCTCTCACATCTTCCTTCTTGTGTCCAGCGAAGGGCGGTCTGGACACAATTACCCTGCTCTCTTCAGGTGATGTGCCTAATCCATCCCCATCGTCTTTTAATGATAACAAAGTCCATGCTCCCTTGACTGCACTGGGCGAATAGTTAGTTATGCAAGGTGTTTGGCCAGAGGATTCGTATGATTTTTATGCGATTCCTTGTGTGGAAGGCTGACAGCCAGGTCGTTTTCTGTCATCCCCCAGCATTGTGAGCCATAAAGTATGGTGTGCACAGGGCACAGTTCTGGTATAGTCTCAGCTTAGTGTTGGCACTGTTTCGGGGGGGGGGGGGGGAGGGAACCTCCATACTGTAGAGTAAGCTCCCTTGCGTAACTACGATATTCTCGTATGGATAATAACGTTTGCCTTAGTTACCGAGATTATACTAACGGACGCTCCTAACCACGCCTGGTCTGCTTTTATTTACGTTAGCGAACGTTACATGGTGTCAGATAGGTGGTCAGCAAGTCAGATCATCAAGAAAAATATCAAGAGAAGATTATCGTAAGTAACGATCTTTTCTATTGATTGAGAGATGACTGAATCGAGTGGAAGAAGTCAGCCAAGTGGCCCTCCTGTAAAACGGTTTACTGCTAATGTGCCAGCTCCAGAAAAGATGTGTCTGGAAGGTAATTTGTCACAGAACTGGAAAAGATTTAAAAGACAGTTTGAAAACTATGCTGTAGCAAGCAGACTGAACAAGGAGGAAGATCAAGACTATCAGGTTGCTGTCTTTCTAGCAACGTTTGGGCCAGATGCATGTGAAATCTATGACAATCTGAAGTTTGAGGCTGAGGCTGATAGAAACGATCTGAAGAAAGTCATGGATAAACTTGAAGAATTCTTTGTTGGGGACACCCATGAGGCATTTGAGTCCTACAAATTCCATCTCAGAAAACAGGAAGCGTCAGAGTCGATTGAGGCATACATAGCAGCACTGAGAAAGCTAGCTAAAACATGCAAGTTTGATGCCTTTGAAGAAAAGCTGATCAGGGACCAAGTTGTCGTTGGAGTAAGGGATGAGGGTTTGAGACAAAAACTCCTGGAAGACAAACAGTTGACACTAGCCAAATATCTAACTACTGGAAGAGCTTATGAAAGTTCAAAGCAGCAGCTTGAGTCAATGTCATCTGAGGGTCAGATGATGTCCAGTGAAACACCAACAAACTGGTGTGCACCCATCGTGGCAGTACCAAAAGCCAATGGAAAAATCCGATTGTGCATCGACTTCACCAAGCTGAATGAAAATGTGCGTAGGGAGAATTTTCCACTTCCCACTACAGATCAACTGCTAGCCCAACTGGATGGTGCCACGGTCTTCACAAAACTGGACTGTAATAGTGGATTTCACCAGATACCACTCGATGAAGCCAGTCAGGAATTAACCACCTTCATCACTCCATTTGGCAGATATTGCTACAAACGTCTACCGTTTGGGATCAGTTCAGGTCCAGAAGTGTTCCACCGAGAGATGACTTCCATTCTGGAGGGGATACCTGGCGTCATCTGTGATATTGACGACGTCCTAGTCACAGGCAGGGATCAGCAAGAACATGACAGCCGACTGAGAATGGTCCTACAGAGGATGAAGAAAGCCGGTGTCACGCTCAATGAAAAGTGCAACTTCTCAGCTGACTCAGTGAAGTTCCTTGGACACGTGATTTCAAAGGAAGGAATCAAGACAGATCCAGAAAAAGTCCAAGCAATTTCCAACTTCCCAAGCCAACAAACATCTCTGAGTTGCGACGGTTTCTGGGGATGGTGAACCATGTAGGAAAATTCGCACCCCACATGGCTGAGACATCAAAACCGCTGAGAGATTTGCTGAAAAAAGAGACTGACTGGACTTGGGATGAGCCACAAGAGAAAGCTTTCGAAACTCTGAAAAAGCAGCTGAGTTCAACACCAGTGCTTGCTCACTACAGTCCAGACAAGCCTACAAAAGTGTCAGTGGATGCATCTTCATTCGGATTAGGCGGAGTCCTATTGCAGAAAGAAAAAAACGACTGGAAGCCAGTGTTCTACGCATCCAGATCTTTGTCTGCAACAGAGCAAAGATACGCACAAGTTGAGAAAAAAAGCCCTAGCCGTGACTTGGGGCTGTGAAAAGTTTGCAGACTACCTACTCGGACTGTCAAACTTTACAGTGGAAACTGATCACAAACCTCTGTTAGCACTCTTGAAAACGAAGCTGCTGGAGGAGCTCACACCCAGAATACAGCGGTTTCGCATGCGACTGATGAGGTTCACGTACAACACTGTGTACACTGCAGGGAAGAACTTGATGACTGCAGACACTTTGTCACGGGCTCCTGGGTGTACTCCTGCTGAACAGGATCACTTAATGGAGGTCGAGACGAATGCCTTTGTCTGTTCAGTCATTCAAGGGATACCCGCAAGTGATGCACGGCTGGAAGAGATTCGGCAGAAACAATGCTCTGACAAAATCTGTAGCCAGGTCATGAACTTCTGCAAGCTGGATCATTGGCCGCAAACAGCAAAGAAAGACGTCAACTTGCGACAGTATTGGCTTGTACGCACAGATTTGACTGTCCAACAAGGCCTTCTGCTGTTCCAAAGTCGTCTCGTCATACCTACTGAGCTACAAGATGAAATATTGCACAAACTTCATCAAGGACATCAAGGTGTAGTCAAGTGCAGAGCATTAGCCCGAAGTAGCGTCTGGTGGCCAGGACTCTCAAAGAAAATTGAAGAAGTCGTTGGAACCTGCGCTACCTGTGAAAAAGAAAGAAGCTACCCGCCGGAACCTCTACAGCCAACCAAAACTCCAGACTACCCATGGCAGAAGATTGCTATGGATATCTTTGAGCTGAATGGACATTCCTATCTTGCAGTAGTGGACTACTACTCTCGTTGGATAGAGACTATGCACCTGAAGCGGACTACATCAGTAGCTGTCATCGAGCACTGCTAACCCATCTTCGCAAGATTTGGAATACCGGAAGTTATCGTTTCAGACAACGGCCCACAATTCAGCTCCCAAGAATTCTTGAAATTCTCCCTGGAGTATTCCTTCACCCACATCACCAGTAGTCCCTACCACCCACAAGGAAATGGTGAAGCAGAAAGGGCGGTTCCACCCAGGATTAAGGGTTGTTAAAGGTAAAGCAGTGAAGGAGAGGAGCTGAGCACCACCCTCATAAAGCTGACCCTTCAACTCCCATACGACCTTAAGGAAATGGGACAAACTTTGCCCTTTTAACCTTTCCCTGTAAGAATAAAGCATATTTTATGGATGTGACCCTCTAGTCAAGCATATTTTACGTACGTGACCATGTAGTAAAGCATAGTTTGTACATGTGGCCCTGTAATTATGGACGTGACCTTGCCATAAAGCATATTCTACGTATACATCTGACCTGCATCATAACGTGCATGTATTGTGAGAGGCATACCAGCCCTTTTGTTCTCCATATGAGGTATAGCATGTCAACAGCTTATTTGTCATGTGTCTGGGCTCGAGGTGTCTGGCCATACCATTTTGACTTGAGTGACTGAGAGAGAGAGAGAGAGAGAGAGAGAGAGAGAGAGAGAGAGAGAGAGTGGAAGACAGAGACAAAGAGACAGAGACAGACAGATAGACAGACTGACAGACAGACAGGTAGAAGATAAGGTTCTTTATTTACGAGGGAGATTCACAAAGCACATCTGTACTTTTTTACATCAGGCCTTCGCCCAAAGTGGGACTAAACTACACATTGTAGAAATCGAAAGAAAGAGAGAGGGAAAGAAACAAAGAGAGAGCCAGAGCCAGAGCGAGTGAGCGAGCGAGCGAGCGAGCGAGAGAGAGAGAGAGAGAGAGAGAGAGAGAGAGAGAGAGAGAGACAGACAGAGACAGACGGAGAGGACACGACAGAGAGGCAAAGAGAAAGAAGATATATATATATATATATATATATATATATATATATATAAATAAAGAGAGAAAGAGAGAAAGAGAGAGAGAGAGAAAGAAACAGAAACAGAGAGAGGGAGAGAGAGAGACAGAAACAGAGAGAGAGGGGGGCATACATACAGACAGACAGAAAGACTGACTGAGAGTGACAGACTGAGAGATTTGACCAACCGTAACACAAAAGCTTATACAATTAACATTAATCTAATTAATGTATTTACCTTGAAGGTGGTAGAGGCATGGCTGAGTTCCCCTCCTTCGCTTCCCCCGTCTGTCCGAGTTTGTGTGAAACGTCTTCGCGAAAGACACACACACACACCCACAGATGCGAGAGAAAGAATGAAAGTTATACGACGTTTGGAGTAAAAGCTTTTTATGAATATTTTCATAGTATTATACATTTAAGGCTGGGTTGCAGGTTTCACCTGTACTTGAATTCAATTTTTATCCAATAGATAAATATTTGTAAAAAGTTTACTTCATAGATAAATATTAATTTGTAAAAAGTTTACTTCATCAAAGTCCAATGGCAATGGCATACCACTTGTGAAAGGTTGTGTGTGCACATATAGATGATATACAAATATTGACAAGAAATGGGATAGATGTAACATACAATGATACATATACAAACAATCACAAAAGAATTAACGTAAAACTATATACAGTTAATTTAATCACGAAAGTATTCAAAGAACGTTTTCGTTGTGAAAGTAGCTCTGTCTCTAGATCTAATCATGAAAGTGTTAGATCTAGATCTATACAAAACGATAGAACCATTTTTTCAGTTTCATCTTTTTGGGTGGTGACGTGAGTAATCTTAGCCAAAATGCGTTTGGTGACCAACTGTTGAAGCAGTCAAATAGTATCATTCTTTCAAAAAACAAAACATAAAAACTGTTCTACATCGAGCAAAAACACATTAATTCAGCCTCACTGACATCATTACAATTTAGTTGCTCTTGTTGTGTCAAAACCAACTGCGAAGCAGACGTCAAGTAAATGGTCTCTGTCAACCGGGACAGGAAGATGAATGATTTGCATACCAGGGGGGACAAACACGTCACTGAATGTACAGAGAGTTCTCCTCCGTCATTTCCAACAAACGGGGCAAAAAGAACACAAAAGCTTTCTTGTATGCGTCAAATTATGGTCGTCGCTTCAGCTGTTTAGTTACTTCGTGTTAATGCTAAAAAAAATTTAAAAAAAAAAAAAAAAAGAGAAGGTGCGGACTGTTTCGATACATTTATCACAACAAATAACCATCATATTGTTGGGTTTTTTTCCATATTAATAAGTAGCCTACTGCGATTAAAAAAAACAACAACCTTCTAGTATGTAAGTTTAACAAATCGCCAGAATG
>CM060313.1:47024555-47027055 GCA_030674185.1 Monoplex corrugatus
TGTAAATGTGAAGTAAATAACCACAAAGACACGATAAAGATTTGGGAAAAACTAAAATTAATGAAAAACGGGATTAAGTTGCCATCAATTCCAGTAAAGCTAGAAAATAACCCTATTCCTAGCTCATTGGAAAAAGCAGAAGCTTTTGCAGACGTGTTTGCTGAGGCCTGTCGTGTAGAAGGACTCCCTGTCTCTGATAGAAATTATAGGGAACGAGATGAAAAGAAAGATGTATATAAGGACCCTGCCTCTGACAATACTCACTACATAAATGCATCACTCACACTTCAAGAATTAAAAGATGCCATTCAGTCCCTTCCAAGTAAAAAAACGTCAGTTGGACTAGATGCAATTTCCAATGAGATGCTGAAAAATTTACCAGAAAATTTTATAATATTGCTACATGACATATTTCAAAAATGCTGGAATAGTGGGATAATGCCTAACAACTGGAAAGAAACAATAGTGGTTCCTGTATTAAAACCAGGTAAATGTAATACCGATTTGAAAAACTACAGGCCAATTGCATTAACATCACATGTATGTAAACTAATGGAGAAAATAATCTTAAAGAGACTGATGCACTATTGTGAAAAGAATAAAATAATACCAGTAAATCAGGCAGGATTTCGAAAAGGCAGGTCACCAGTAGAGATCCTAACAAAGCTAACTACTAATATAAAACAACAATTTGCAAGACGTCAATGTGTTTTAGCTACATTTTTTGATATAACAAAAGCATACGATCAAGTGTGGCACTCCCGATTGTTATTCAAATTTAAAAGTATTGGGCTGACAGGTCACATTTTTGGCTATGTTAAGTGTTTCTTAGAAAACAGAGTATTTCAAACGAGGATTGAAAATGTATATTCCACGAAACGAATTCTTCAAATGGGTATCCCTCAGGGATCCGTTATAGCTCCCCTTCTTTTCATGATATTAATGCATGACTTACCCAGTAAAGTATCTAAGCATGTAGTTTTAGCTCAATATGCTGACGATTTATGCATGTGGATGCAGGTAAATATGAAAAAGAAAACTCCTTTGCGCTGTATCAATTATACACGCAAATGCTACCAATTAGAACTTGATAAAATAGCGCGATACATGGTAGAAAATGGGTTACATCTATCCCTGGAAAAAACAAAAATAGTTTTATTTAATAATGGAGCTAACCCAGTAAATATTCCCACTTTCAAACTGGGAGATACTCTTCTTCAGTTTAACGAGTCGATTAAATTCTTAGGAGTTTTCCTTACAGCAAAATTATCTTGGAATCAGCATATTGAATACTTATTAACCAAAGCTCAAAAAAGTTTAAATTTCATAAAAATAGTTCGCAAACAGACATGGGGTCAAGATTCATCAACACTTGTTCATCTTTGTAAATCGCTTGTTAGATCTAAATTAACCTATGCGCAAGAAATCTTCTTCAGTGCACCGAAACACTTACTAAAAAAACTGCAGAGCATAGATTGTAAAGGTTTCAAACTTGCACTGGGTCTTCCAATGCATGCTTCCTGTCTTCGGACATATAATGAAATCAAACTGTTGCCACTTGATGAGCAAAGGAAAGTCGCTTCTACTAAATTTTTGTTAAGAAACACTACCGTAGAAAACATCTCAGAAACAGAAATTAAACTGAGATCAGATACCGACTTTCCAAAACGAGCTAAATCAATATCTTCACAGGTCACACTTGCAACATACACATCTGACGTCATGAAAGGCTCAGGAATTGATCTAGACGTAGATCCTGTATCTATACGACCTTCCTTTTCGCCAGTACCCAGTTGGGAACTCCAAAGAGCACGATTTGACGTACACCACACTAATTTAAAAAAAGGAGACAATATAAACTTACTGGCAAGTCAGGTTAAATGTCATATAAACGACGTATATTCTGATCATTTGAAAATTTACACTGATGGGTCAGTAATTGAAAGAAAAGCAGGCTCAGCGTTTTTAATACCTGCTCTCAAAATTGAAAAATCTTTCTACATAGGACTTGATAAATCTATCTTTACAGCTGAACTCTTTGCAATATTAATGGCTTTAAACTTTCTGATAAGTCTTCCTAGGACAATTTTTCAGATACTTCTTTGCGTTGATTCAAAATCAGTACTTCAGGCTCTTGAATTATCAAAATTACAAACAAGATCAGAAATGATTCTGGAAATAAGTCACTTGATTCATAATTTATCTTTAAGAGGCACTGATATTACTTTCTGCTGGATACCTTCTCATAGTTCTTTTAGTTATAATAATAAAGTTGACAGGGCTGCCAAACGGGGAGCTAATAACTCACCAGATTCAAACAATATCCAGCTTTCTCTCTCGTTGCACGAGAATTACACTTTAGTGGACAACTACGTCTGGAAGCAGTTCCAATTAAAACAGAAAAAGTATGATAAATATCACATGAACTTTGAAGTTAGCAAAATACTTAAGCAGCTTCATGCCAGCAGAACTATACAGTCCCTTATGTACAGATGGAAAC
>CM060313.1:47029555-47042055 GCA_030674185.1 Monoplex corrugatus
AGAAGAAAGAAAGAAAGAAAAAAAGAAGAAAAAGAAGAACAAAGAAGATGAAGAAGAACAAGAACAAGAAGAAGTGGAAGAAGAATAAGAAGAAAAAGTGCATATAAAAAAGGATTATCAGAGTGACTTGACAATCTCGTATTCGTTTTTTTCTTTTTCTTTACCTGCTACTTGTAGGGAAAGGAAGATTATCAGAATGGCTTGACGATTTTAACCCGCTATTTTTTTCGCTCGGAAAAACGAAAAGGGGAAGAATTTTAAAGAAAAACCCGATCTCTGAAACACGGAAAGAGGGGAAAAAAGTGAAGATAAGGGGACATAACATTCCTGACACGCCTTAAGAGGGGAAAAAAGTGAAGATAAGGGGACATAACATTCCTGACACGCCTTAAGAGGGGAAAAAAGTGAAGATAAGGGGACATAACATTCCTGACACTCCTTAAGAGGGGGAAAAAAGTGCAGATCAGGGGACATAACATTCCTGACACGCCTTAAGAGGGGGAAAAAGTGAAGATATGGTAACATAACATTCCTGACACTCCTTAAGAGGGGGAAAAGTGAAGATAAGGGGACATAACATTCCTGACACGCCTTAAGAGGGGGAAAAAGTGAAGATATGGTAACATAACATTCCTGACACGCCTTAAGAGGGGAAAAGGTGAAGATGAGAGGACATAACATTCCTGACACGCCTTAAGAGGGGGAAAAAGTGAAGATAAGGTGACATAACATTCCTGACACGCCTTAAGAGGGAAAAAGTGAAGATAACGGGACATAACATTCCTGACACGCGTTAAGAGGGGAAAAAGTGAAGATAAGGGGACATAACATTCCTGACACGCCTTAAGAGGGGGAAAGTGCAGATCAGGGGACATAACATTCCTGACACGCCTTAAGAGGGGGAAAAAGTGAAGATATGGTAACATAACATTCCTGACACGCCTCAAGAGGGGAAAAAGTGAAGATAAGGGGACATAACATTCCTGACACGCCTTAAGAGGGGGAAAAAGTGAAGATATGGTAACATAACATTCCTGACACGCCTTAAGAGGGGAAAAGGTGAAGATGAGAGGACATAACATTCCTGACACGCCTTTAGAGGGGAAAAAGTGAAGATAAGGGGACATAACATTCCTGACACGCCTTAAGAGGGGAAAAAGTGAAGATAAGGGGACATAACATTCCTGACACGCCTTAAGAGGGGGAAAGTGCAGATCAGGGGACATAACATTCCTGACACGCCTTAAGAGGGGGGAAAGTGAAGATAAGGGGACATAACATTCCTGACACGCCTTAAGAGGGGAAAAAGTGAAGATAAGGGGACATAACATTCCTGACACGCCTTAAGAGGGGAGGAAGTGAAGATAAGGTAACATAACATTCCTGACACGCCTTAAGAGGGGAAAAGTGAAGATAAGGGGACATAACATTCCTGATACACCTTAAGAGGGGGGAAAAATGAAGATAAGGTAACATAACATTCCTGACACGCCTTAAGAGGGGGAAAAGTGAAGATAAGGGGACATAACATTCCTGACACGCCTTAAGAGGGGGAAAGTGAAGATAAGGGGACATAACATTCCTGACACACCTTAAGAGGGGGAAAAGTGAAGATAAGGGAACATAACATTCCTGACACGCCTTAAGAGGGAAAAAAAGTAAAGATGAGGGGGCATAACATTCCTGACACGCCTTAAGAGGGGAAAAGTGAAGATAAGGTAACATAACATTCCTGACACGCCTTAAGAGGGGGAAAAGTGAAGATAAGGGGGGCATAACATTCCTGACACGCCTTAAGAGGGGAAAAGTGAAGGTAAGGGGGGCATAACATTCCTGACACACCTTTTCTCCCCACATGAGTGGTTTTGCAAGTCCTGACTTTCATTTCGCATCTCTGCCGACACCCGTCAGGTCAAAGATGAATGTTTCAGGATGTTGATTTTTCTGTCTGCAGTCTCGGACGACTGCACATCAACACACAAGAGAGACAGAAAAGCGAAGTAGAAAACAGAATGGTCGAGCTATTAAAAAAAAATCTCCCTTTCAAAAATACCCCTGGCTCTTGTCTGTACATACTTCTTTATCTAGATGTAGATAGAGATAAATGTGAAAAGATATGTATGTATGTGTGTGTGTGTGTGTGTGTGTGTGTGTGTGTGTGTGTGTGTGTGTGTGTGTGTGTGTGTGTGTGTGTGTGTGTGTGTGTGTGTGTATGTGTGCACGCACTAAAGCACTAACTCTTTCTCTCTCTCTCTTTTACACACACACTTTCTCCATTCTGTATGAAATAATCTCTCTTTAAGTGGGAGAGAGAGAAAGAGAGAGAGAGAGAGAGAGAGAGAGAGAGAGAGAGAGAGAGAGAGAGAGAGAGAGAGATTCACAAAAAAGAGAAACACAGAAGAAAGAAAGACGGTAAGAAAGAACTATTTGTCACTCTCATCACAAAACTGTCAGGACCTTTACAAGCTCCAAAGAAACAAGTCTTTGTTATCTTCAAACCGCGCGAACCTGTGAGAAGAATAAAGCCAAGAAAACATCTCTCAAATATGTGGGAAGACTGTCTCCCTTTTGTACTCTTACCTCTCTCTCTCTCTCTCTCTCTCTCTCTCTCTCTCTCTCTCTCTCTCTCTCTCTCTCTTTCATGCCCCACTCCCCGAAATCCCTTGAACATGAGTTACTTTGCAAAATAAATAAATAAATAAACATAAAGAAAGAAATAAAACGAATGAATGAAATAAAATAAAATAAAATAACATAAAATAAAATAAAGTAAAATAAAATAAAGTAAAATAAAATAAAATGAAATAAAACAAAATGAAATAGAATAGAATAAAACATAAATAAATGGATAGGTGAATACATGAATAATAAGGTAATCTTTCCTCTTTCTTATATGTCATTGTCTATTGTCCTTGATTAAACATGTGTTGTATTAATGAATTAACCGATACGCCTCTCCCGCTAACCCCTCCCATCTTTTTCTTAGGTTTACTGCCATGTTCTCCTGTTGGAAGCTACGTTTTGGGAAGTTGTCTCCGGGTTTTTTTTTTCGGTTTTTTTCTTGGTTTTTTTTTTTTATGTATATATGCTGCTAAGTGTTGTTGTACATTTCTTCTTTGCTGTCTTTTGTATACGCGTGACAAAGGCCTTTGGCCAAAAATTTGCGCCTGTCTTGTTATGTTTTCTTAAGTATGCGTTCGAATTCTATTTTTTGTTTTGTTTTGCTGGTTTGTTTACATTTACTTTTCATCATTAAACGAAAAATATCTATCACTACGTAAAAGGCAAAGAGCACGTTTTGAAATGGACTGTTTGCAGTGTAAATGGAATTATCATTTTTATCATTGTCATAAAGTGGGATATATGTATGTATGTATGTATGTATGTATATATATACATATATACATATATCATATTATGTATACACACTCACACACACACACACACACACCACACACACACACACACACACACACGCACGCACACACACACACACACACACACACAATAATATATTATGTACATACATCATACACACATACATGCACACACACAACACATGGAGGAAGGTGGTGGATAAGGTGAGGGAATCAAAGGGTTAAGTTTTTGCTTTGATAGCATGGTTGGCAATACAGGATGCTGGTGGAAAGGGGTGCGGGAGTCAAAAGTTAAGCAAACTCCACACCCTAACCTGTAGTCGGTCTTTAGCAGTCATTTTTCACACACACACACTAATACCGTCTAATATCACTCATAGTGAAAAGACCCTAAATCAAAGAACGAACACTAACACACATAACTTCCTCCCCTCACACATACACAGACACATACACACACACAGACACACACACACAGACACACACACACACAGAGACACACACAGAGACACACACACGCGCACACACACACACACACACACACACACACACACACACACACACACACACACACACACACACACACACAACACATGTATCCCCTCCAAAGAGACTATTTATACGTCTTTGATTCCCTCCCTCTTTCCCTTCTTCTCCTCTCACACCCGACCTGCCAGACGCCGTACAATCGTGACCATAAAAAATAGTAATCTGACTAAAAAACCCAAACAATCCGCCTTTTTAATGGTCTTGGTCGGGAAATTCCAAAGCGAAGTGGCAATATGAATTATAACGTGGGTTCACCAACCATTACCTCTCTGTCTTAAGCCTGTTCATAATGACCCCAGAAAGTCAGAATTATAATAGGCTTATTGTGCACATCTTAACGGGTTCTGTCGTAATTATTTTAGAAGCAGTAGTATTATTAGTATGACAGTAGAATGGAGGAAGCTCACGTCTACAAGACTGAATAGTATGCCAGTCTAGCCAGCAACTAGAGGGCGTCCAGCTATCAAACCAATGTCCTGGCCATAAAGATTTAAGCAACGGTGAGCACATCTGCCTAGGACATCATGAAACATCTTTTTATTTCATTTTGTTGTTGTTTTGTGTGTGTGTGTGTGTGTGTGTGTGTGTGTGTGTGTGTGTGTGTGTGTGTGTGTGTGTGTGTGTGTGTGTGTGTGTGTGTGTGTGTGTGTGTGTGTGTGTGTGTGTGTGTTTATTTTTGAGGATCATTACACTCACGGAGGTTACCTTTGCGCTCACCTTTTCTTTTTCGTCCCATTTTCTACGCCACCTTCGTGGCCACAGAAGTTGCCACAATTTTTACAATGTGATGATGATGATGTCGATGAAGATGATAATCATAATGCCATGGAGTTCCATCTAGGATTGAGACTACGTGACAGGGCTGTACTCTATATGCTTACCATTATGATATATCCTGGTGTCAACCAGGCCCATGAGATACAGACACCTGCGGTGATGGTCAGAAGATTTAAGCAACACCCTCAATGACGCATCCGTGAAGTGGATGAGACTCGACTGTGTGGTCACAGTCTTCCCAATGAGCCCATAACACGCCAACTCTGGGTGGAGCCATTTAGAGCCGAAAATCCCACACTGATTTTTGAAGGGACTGGTGGGGAATCGAACCCACAGTCAGTAGTCCGTTGCATTAACCACTACACCACGGTGACTGGTACGAAACAGCTCTTGATTTAAAGGGAAAGAGAGGACCAGAGCCCTAAAGGGAATGACAGAAAGAGTGGAAAAGAGTTCCACCAGGATCTACTTGAGGATGAAAAAAGTGAACTGCATAAGACTGAAATTTTCTCTGCCTCTTTCTGTCTATCTAGTCTCTGTCTATCTGTCCGTCCGTCCGTCCGTCGGTCTGTCCGTCCGTCTGTTTGTGTGTCTATCTGTCTGTCTGTCTGTCTGTCCGTCTGTCTGTCTTTCCTTCTCCCCCCCTCTCTCTTTCTCTCTGGGTATCTGTCTCTGTCTCTCGTCTCTCCCCTCGCACACACATGCAGAAAGACAGAGAGAGAGAGTGAGACACAGACAGACAGACAGACAGATAGGCGAACAGACACACAGACAAAGTGAAAGTCAGAAGGTAAAGAAGGTGTGTGAAAATGTTTTGTTTACCATGTGTGCAAAAAGATTAATGTGCATAAAATTATCATTTATTATTCAGTCAGATGGCTAGTGTGAACATTACATCTTCGGCTTACAAGAGTGTCGTTAATTGAAATGAAAATAAAATAGAAGCGGATAAAGGAAAACAAAATCAACGTGAAATGAAAACTGATAAATTGTTCACATCACAAAAACAAAAAAAGTAAAGAAACAATCAGGCCATACAAATATTCTATTTTGTCTGCAATTTCAAGTGTGAAAAAAAAAATCACAAAACATTACCATAAAATGAAATCAAACAAAGTAAAATTGAATCAAAATATTTCATATGAAAAGCAGATAATCAAGCCATATGAATATTTTATCTTGTCTGCAAGTTTGAGTTGGTGGGCATTACGTGTTGCCTTGAAAAGAGATTGTTTCAAGATGTGTTCACTCCCTCTCTGCAATATTGAAACAATAAGCCTGTTCGTTGCCCATCTTCATGTTTCCATCATTCTGGTGGTGTAAGCTGAGTGTTTCATGGATCCCAATTCCGCCTCTCCATTTGAAGACTTTGCCACATTTAGGTTCTAGTGGCGGCTCTGGAACTCTGCCATATAATTGCTGGCAGATTTGGGTGGAGCGCATATGAAATTGTCTGAGTGCAATGAATCCCTCTTGAAGAAACTCTAAACTCCCAACACACACACAGACACACACACAGACACAGACACACACACACACACACACACACACACACACACACACACACACACACACACACACACACACACACACACACACACACACACACACTCTCTCTCTCTCTCTCTCTCTCTCTCATTCTGTCTCTTTCTGTTTCTCTCTCTCTCTGTCTCTCTGTGTCTATCTGCCTCTCTCTCTCTGTGTCTCTGTCTGTCTCTCTCTGTTTTTCTGTCTGTCTCTCTCTCTTTCTCTCTCTGTCTCTTTCTTTCTTTCTCTCTCTCTCTCTCTGTGTTATGTATGCACGCAGAAGTACAAGCACATGCACAGATACACCCGTGCTTTCTGTATCTCAACTGTCCTCCTACAGACACATGCATACATACAACCACCTTCAACACACACACAACACACACACACACACACACAAACACATATATGCATGCTCACACACACACAGACATACACACACACGCATACAACAGCCTACCCCCCTACACACACACACAAAAACATATATACATACATATACATACACAAACTCTCTCTCTCTCTATCTCTCTATCTATGTATCATATATCTATGTATCTATGTATCTATGTATCTATCTATCTATCTATCTACCTATCTATCTGTCTGTCTGTCTGTCTATGTATGAATGTATGTATGTATATATGAATGTATGTATGTATGTATGTATGTATGTATGTATGTATGTATGTATGTATGTATGTGTTTATCTGTCTATCTGTCTATCTGTCTATCTGTCTATCTATCTATCTATCTATCTATCTATCTATCTATCTATATATCTCTCTCTATGTATGTATGTATGTATGTATGTATGTATCTATCTATCTGTTTGTCTGTCTGTCTGTCTGTCTCTCTCTCTCTCTCTCTCACACACAAACAAACACACACACACTCCCCTTGCTCTCCCATCCGCCCTTCCACACACACATAATCATCTTCTGCTTCCCCCGACTCTTTTCACAAACAACAGACCACACCCAGAAAGTTTGACACATGCCATCTACAATACGTGAAAGTAAAAACTTGATGACAGCACAGCCGACCCATGTTAATGTGTCCCTGTCTGTTGGTTAACAGCACACAATCCATAAATTGGAGCAATCGCCTCAATCTCTCTTCTTTCTGCCCGTCCCTACTTCCCACCCACCGCTCACCCACCACCCACCCTCTTTCCTCTATCTTTATAATTCTCGTAAACACACAATGACAATATAATGGCCTGACTCTTTCACCACTAAATCAGAAGCTTGCGAAAGGAGAAGACTAATTTCATTTCATCACTAAGAACATGCGTTTAAGATAGAAATCGGACACTAAATGCATCAAAATGTCAGAAGAAGTATTTAATCAAGAAAAAAACAGAAAAAAACCCACCCAAAAACAAAGAAACAAGACAGACCCAAACTTTCGGCCCACCGTATTTTGTCAACCGTACACAGAAAACGCCATCAAACCCTATCAATTAACATCAGGAAGAGTTCTTGAATGTCATATAGACATTGTACTGTTGTGAGGCGTGGACAGTCAACAAGCAAAGCCAGTAGAAAATTGAGGCAACTGAAATGGGGTTTCTAAAAAGACTGTCGAGAGTTCCATGGACAGCAAAGAAAACAAACGAGATAGTCTTTGAAGGAAGTTGACACAAGAAGATATTAATAAAGAAGACCAGGAAAAGACAAGCAACATTTATACGACATTTTACGAGGAAAGGAGAATTAGAACACATGGTCACAACAGGAAAGCTGGAGGGAAAGAGAACACAAGGTAGACCCAGGGAGAAAATATTGGACGGACTTGCAGGGTGGCTGAAGACAAAGAAGGTGGGAGATGTACTTGCAGCGACAGGAGATAGATTCGTGTGGAGGGCCATGATCGCCGACGCTATGCAACAGGGCACATGATGATGATGATAATGATGATGATGATGATGATGATGATGATGATGATGATGATGATGATGATGACACAGAAGACAACAAAAGAAGCCAACAATAAATAAATAAATAAACAAACAAATGAATAAATAAATTAAAAAAACGAAAAATGACAGATCAACTAACATCCCTGACGAGCACATAGTCATGTGGGTAAATGTCGGATTTCTTGACTTCCAGACTTCTAGATTTCCAGACTTCCAGACTTCTAGATTTCCAGACTTCCAGACTTCCAGACAGAAGGTTTAAGACAGTCATGCCTAGGTACTTCCGCCCGGTGGGTAAAGGGTGGAGATCCTACCCAGTCTCACGGGTCAGCATGAGTGCAGATCTTCCAGTGCCTAAACACCCTCCATGTTTATACATCCGCAGAATATCAAACATGTATGTTAAAGATTCTGTAAGTCGTGTCAGTGTCCGTTAAGCTTGTGGATAAACATTAAAACACACGGTATGCACAGTCACCTAAAGATGAAGACTGTGCAACAACGTAATAGTGGAATGTGGTCAGCCCGTTTGTTCAGTTCAGTTCATATTGCTTATATACGCACGTATAGCCCAGCCGACAACTACAGCCATATCAGGGCTAACACCACGTCAAACATCGACAGCCCGTTGGCCTAAGATAAAAGACAGCAGATAAAAACCATGCTCACCGTTAACCTTGCAGCAAGTCTAAAATACAGTTAAAAACAAAACAAAACAAAACAAAAACAAAAACAAAACAAACAAAAAACAGACGTAAACCCATATCAGGCGGCCAGCTCGTTTAACACATATGAGTTCTCCGTGCTCCATTAATTTAAAAAAGTGTGATTATGTGTAACGCACAGAAAGCCTATACGACTTTGAAGAATAGCGGTTTACAAGAATGTTTTACCATTTCTCTTCCCTGAGGCTTGGTTGAGCTTGGGAAGATGACTGCACGAAGACACAGGTTGCCCCAGAACAGACAAGAGTGGAGAATCTTCGTTGCGGCCTTACATGCAAATGGCAAAATGTGCAATAAATAAGTAAGCAAGTATGACTCAAGAACTTATGTTTGCAATACGAAACAAGACAGGCACAAATTTTTGACCAATCTGGCTTTTGTTAGGCGTACACAAAAAAGACAACAAAGACTAAATACGCAAAACTTAGGGGTAAAAAAAAAAATTAAATTAAAAAAAAAACTGGAACGAAATGCCCCTGATGATTCGTTCGCATCAGAAATGTCATTGCTGCTGTTTCTTCCGCTAAGTTTTGTGTATTAAATTTGTTTTCTTTTATATACACTTGACAAAGGTCAGTTGGCCCAAAGTTTTGAGCCTGTCTTACATTAACCCTTTAACTCCTGCACCCTATCCACCAGCTGCTAGAAGTTAACCCTTTGACTCCCTCACCCTGTCCAACAGCTTCCTGCAGGAAGCTGGTGGATAGGGTGAGGGAGTCAAAGGGTTAACCTTTTGCTTTGCTATCATTGATGGTGATGCAGGATGCTAGTGGATAGGACAGGGAATCAAAGGGTTAAAATGTGTGTTCTCATTCTACACACATTTACGTGTGTGTAGAGTTTCTCTTCTATTAGTTGAACAGATCAGACGAGCAAGAAGAAAAAAAATTAGGACAATGACTGATGCACAACTGCAAAACAAGTTCAGTGGACGCCATGTGCATGTCTAATATATCTTCATGTCATCAATCATCACCCCCTTTATACCGTCCCCGTCCCCGTCCCCGTCCCGCATTCTACATAGTTTTCAAATTCCTTTTCTTTAACAACAACCAAAAAAAAAAAAAGAAAGAAAGAAAAAAGAATAAAAAAAGAAGGTTGTCATATAGCCTGGAGGTGTGGGTTTTTTGTTTTTGTTTTGTGTGTGCGTACGTGCGTGTGTGTGTGTATGTGTGTGTGTGTGTGTGTGTATGTGCGTGCGTGTGTATGTGTGTGTATATGTGTGTGTATGTGTGTGTGTGTTTGTGTGTGTGTGTGTGTGTGTGGTGTGTGTGCATGTGTGTATGTTTGTGTAAGTGTGTGTTTGTGTGTATGTGTGTGTAGGTGTGTGTATGTGTGTGTGTGGTGTGTATGTGTATGTATGTGTGTGTGTGCGTGCGTGCCTGAGTGTATGTGTATGTGTGTGTACGCGTGTGTGCGTGTATGTATATGTCTGTGTGTGTTTCTGTGTATGTGTTTGTGTGTGTTTGTGTGTATATGTATGTGTATGAAAGTAATGGGAGGATTGTCATATTTGCTGTGTGTGTGTGTTTGTGTGCGTTTGCATATATATGTGTGTGTGTGTGTGTGTGCGTGTTTGTCTGTATCTCAATGTGTGTGTGTGTGTGTGTGTGTGTGTGTGTGTGTGTGTGTGTGTGTGTGTGTGGTGTGTGAGCAAGCGAGAGAGAGAGAAAGAAGGAGGAGAGAGAGTGTGTGAGAGAGAGAGTGAGGGGGGAGAGAGAAAGAGAAAGAAGAGAGAGAGAGAGAGAGACAGAGACAGATAGAGAGAGAGAGATAGACAGAGAGAGACAGAGACAGAGGCAGAGAGAGAGAGAGAGAGAGAGGAATGTTTTGGCAAAATCTTCTCAGCTGTTTTTGTATGGATCTTGGGCAAAATCCGGGTCAAAGATGTAGAGCTTTGAGAGGTTAGAAGGCTTATGCCTGCAAGTTTGAGTGCCATGGGCAAGGTCAGACAGAACACACCACACACACACACACACCACACACACACACACACACACACACACCACAACCACGCACAAAGCACGCACACACACACAAACACAAACAACACACACACACCACATACATACACACACACATAGCTACACACACACACACACACACACACACACACACACACACACACACACACACACACACACACACACACACACCACATACATTCACACACACACACACACACACACATCACATACATACACACATACAAACACACACACATACCTACATGCATACATACACACGCCCACATACATACACACATACACACACACATACATGTACACTCAATGCACACACATACATACACATACATACATATACACACAACACACACACATACGCACGTACACATACACACATACTCTATACACATGTGCACATACACATACTACACACACATACATACGCATACACAAACATATACGCACAGACTACACAAACCCACACACGCACACACGCACACACACACTAAACATGCACACACACCACACACACACAGCACACACACACACACACACACACACACACACACACACACACACACACACACACACACACACACACACACACACACACACACACACACACCACACACACACACACAACTAAAATGAACAATTTGCACATTCTCGGGAACTTTCAATATTTCAAGTCTGTTTTCATTGTGATGGCCGTCGATCATTGTTTTAACGTCACATAATTTTTCATTTCTCTGATATTTCTTCATGATCATATTGACCTTGAGAAATGAAAAAAAAAGGGATTTTCTGTACAAGTTTTGAATTTTGTACACAGCGAGAAAAGAGAAGAGGGTGGGGGGGGAGAGAGGAGAGGTGACGGGAGAATGACAGAACTGAAAATTTTCGTGTTTTTTTTTTTTCCATTAAGTTTTGTGCATTCATTTTTCTATTTCATTTTATTTCATTTCATTTATTTTATTTTATTTCATTTTATTTCATTTTATTTTATTTTATTTTATTTTACTTTATTTTATGTCTTTGAGGTACACTTGTCCTGTTATATCAAACACGCGTTCTGGTTCTATTTGTGTGTGTGTGTGTGTGTGTGTGTGTGTGTGTGTGTGTGTGTGTGTGTGTGTGTGTGTGTGTGTGTGTGTGTGTGTGTGTGTTGTGTGTGTGTGTGTGTGTGTGTGTGTGTGTGTGTGTGTGGTGTGGTGTGTGTTGTGTGTTGTGTGATGTGTGTGTGTGTGTGTGTGTGTGTGTGTGTGTGTGTGTGTGTGTGTGTGTGTGTGTGTGTGTGTGTTGTTTGCTTGTGAACGCTGACAGTTAACTTTGATTTAGATTCCAAACAAAACTTTGTGTTGTTTACAGTGCTTAAACGTTCAGTAACAACTGATGATAATCTACTCGACTCTCTTCCAGCATCCCTATAATCATCGTGCTTCATCCCTTAAAAGACGACAACGGCGTGGCGATTCGTTCTGACGGGCTGTCCAGCACCACAAGATGAAGCCCTGCTGCCCTGTCCCCGTTCACGCTCGCGTGCGTCACGTGGTGTCACGTGCTTTCTTTCGCTATGGTCACGTGGTGGGGAGATTCCCGTGGCCATTCCTCGTGCTGCCAGTGTTGGTGCTGGGTGGTCTGGGGGCTGGCTTGA
>CM060313.1:47047055-47057055 GCA_030674185.1 Monoplex corrugatus
TATTCAAGAAATTGTCCAAAAAAGTCAAGACAAGAACATAGCCAGCATCAGTGGCCTAAATATTCATGAAGTTGTCCAAAAAAGTCTAGACAGAGTCATTTGGAAGTGAGTAGCTGAGTCACGGAGTGCAGCGGCCAACACTGAACCCGCTGACGCCGGCAGGTGACAGGTGAAGTGATCGTTGTACGCAGGCATGTACAGGACCTCTTTTTTTTTTTTTTATCTGTTTATGTATTATATATTTTTTCACATTAGAGATAGTGGTCCATTATCTCAGTTGTTACAGCGCCATGCTCATAACGCAGGGGTTGTGGGTTCAATCCTCAGACTGATCACAGTTCTTACATAGGACTCATGCACAGACTTGGGGTCTATGCCTATGCCATGATCTATACACACGTTTAGGACCTATGTCAATGCCATGATCTATACACAGGCTTAGGGCCTATGCCAATGCCATGATCTATACACAAGCTCAGGGCCTATGCTTATGCCATGATCTATACACAGGCTTAGGGCCTATGCCAATGCTATGGTATATACACAGACTTAGGGCCTATGCCAATGCCATGATCTATACACAGCCTTAGGGACTATGCCATAATCTATACACACACTTAGGGCCTATGCCATGATATATACACAGACTTAGGGCCTATGCCAATGCCATGATCTATACACAGGCTTAGGGCCTATGCCAATGTTATGGTCTATACACAGACTTAGGGTTTATGCGAAAGCCATAATCTATACACAGACGTAGGGCCTATGCTATGATATATACACAGGCTTAGGGCCTATGCCATGATCTATACACAGACTTAGGGCCTATGCCATGATATATGTACAGGCTTAAGGCCTATGCCATGATATATATACACAGGCTTAGGACCTATGCCATGATCTACACACAGGCTTAGGGCCTATGCCAATGCCATGATTTATACACAGGCTTAGGGCCTATGCCAATGCCATGATCTACACACAGGCTTAGGGCCTGTGCCAATGCCATGATCTATACACAGGCTTAGGGCCTATGCCAATGCCATGATCTATACACAGGCTTAGGGCCTATGCCAATGCCATGATCTATACACAGGCTTAGGAGCTATACCAGTGCCATGATCTATACACAGGCTTAGGGCCTATGCCAATGTCATAATCTATACACAGGCTTAGGGCCTATGCCAATGCCATGATCTAGACACATGCTTAGGGGCTATACCAGTGCCATGATCTATACACAGGCTTAGGGCCTACGCCTATGCCATGATCTATACACTGACTTGGTGCCTATGCCAATGCCATGATCTATACACATGCTTAGGGCCTAAGCCTATGCCACAATCTATACACAGACTCAGGGCCTATGTCAACGCTATGATCTGTACACAGGCTTAGGGCATATGCCAAAACTATGATCTATACACCGGCTTAGGGCCTATGTCAATGCCATGATCTATGCACAGGCTTAGGGTCTATGCCAATGCCATGATCTATACACAGGCTTAGGGCCTATGCATGTGCCATGATCTATACAGAGACTCAGGGCCTATGCCTATGCCTATGCCTATGCCTATGCCATGATCTATACACCGGCTTACGGCCAGTGCCAATGCCATGATCTATGCACAGGCTTAGGGCCTATGCCAATGCCATGATCTAGACTCATGCTTAGTGGCTATACCAGTGCCATGATCTATACACAGGCTTAGGGCCTATGCCTATGCCATGATCTATACACTGACTTGGTGCCTGTGCCTATGCCATGATCTATACACAGACTTAGGGCCTAAGCCAATGCCATGATCTATACACACGTTTAGGGCCTATGCCAATGCCATGATCTATACACAGGCTTAGGGCCTAAGCCTATGCCACGATGTATACATAGGCTTAGGGCCTATGCCAAGGCTATGATCTATACACAGGCTTAGGGTATACGCCAATGCCATGATATATACACAGGCTTAGGGCCTATGCCTGTGCCATGATCTATCCACAGACTCAGGGCCTATGCCTATGCCAATGCCATGATCAATACACACGCTTAGGGTCTATGCCTATGCCATGATCTATACACACGCTTAGGGCCTATGCCTACGCCATGGTCTATACACATTCTTAGGGCCTATGCCAAGGCTATGATCTATACACACGTTTAGGGCCTATGCCAATGCCAATGCCATGATCTATACACAGGCTTAGGGCCTATGCCAATGCCACGATTTTTATACAGGCTTAGGGCCCAAGCTGATGCCACGATCTATACACAGGCTTAGGGCCTATGCCAACGCTATGATCTATACACAGGCTTAGGGCCTATGCCAATGCCATGATCTATACACAGGCTTAGGGCCTAAGTCTATGCCGCGATCTATACACAGGCTTAGGGCCTATGCCACGCTATGATCTATACACAGGCTTAGGGCCTATGCCACGCTATGATCTATACACAGGCTTATGGTCTATGCCAATGCCATGATCTATACACAGACTTAGGGCCTATGCCTATGCCATGATCTGTACACAGGCTTAGGGTCTATGCCAATGCCATGATCTATACACAGGCTTAGGGCCTAAGCCTATGCCATGATCTATACACAGGCTTATGGTCTATGCCAATGCCATGATCTATACACAGACTTAGGGCCTATGCCTATGCCATGATCTGTACACAGGCTTGGGGCCTATGCCATGATCTGTACTCAGACTGAGGGCCTATGCCATGATCTATATACTGACTGAGGGCCTATGCCAATGCCATGATCTATATACAGGCTCAGGGCCCATGCCAATGCCATGATATATACACAGGCTCAGGGCCTATGCCAATGCCATGATCTATACACATGTTTAGGGCCTATGCCAATGCCATGATCTATGCACATGCTTAGGGCCTATGCCTATGCCATGATCTATACACAGGCTTAGGACCTATGCCATGATCAATACACAGGCTTAGGACCTATGCCATGATCTATACACAGGCTTAGGGCCTATGCCTATGCCATGATCTATACACAGGCTTAGGGCCTATGCCACGATCTATACACAGGCTCAGGGCCTTGCAATGCATGATCTATACACATGTTTAGGGCCTATGCCAATGCCATGATCTATACACAGGCTTAGGGCCTATGCCAATGCCATGATCTATACACAGGCTTAGGGCCTATGCCAATGCCATGATCTATACACAGGCTTAGGGCCTAAGCCTATGCCACGATCTATACACAAGTTTAGGGCCTGTGCCAACGCTATGATCTATACACAGGCTTAGGGCCTATGCTATGATATATACACAGGCTTAGGGCCTATGCCATGATCTATACACAGACTTAGGGTCTATGCCATGATATATGTACAGGCTTAAGGCCTATGCCATGATCTATACACAGGCTTAGGGCCTATGCCAATGCCATGATTTATACACAGGCTTAGGGCCTATGCCAATGCCATGATCTATACACAGGCTTAGGGCCTATGCCAATGCCATGATCTACACACAGGCTTAGGGCCTGTTACCATATGTCCAATGGATCTATACACAGGCGTAGGGCCTATGCCAATGCCATGATCTATACACAGGCTTAGGGCCTAAGCCTATGCCACGATCTATACACAAGTTTAGGGCCTGTGCCAACGCTATGATCTATGCACAGGCTTAGGGCCTATGCCAATGCCATGATCTATACACAGGCGTAGGGCCTATGCTAACGCTATGATCTATACACAAGTTTAGGGCCTATGCAAATGCCATGATCTATGCACAGGTTTAGGGCCTATGCCAATGCCATGATCTATGCACAGGCTTAGGGCCTATGCCTATGTCATAATCTATACAGAGGCTTAGGGCCTATGCCTATGTCATAATCTGTACAGAGGCTAGGGCCTATGCCTATGTCATAATCTGTACAGAGGCTTAGGGCCTATGCCTATGTCATAATCTATACAGAGGCTTAGGGCCTATGCCTATGTCATAATCTGTACAGAGGCTTAGGGCCTATGCATATGTCATGATCACTTCTCTATCATATGGGATCAATGATGTCGGTGTATGTTGGGATTTATTTTGAGCGCGAAGACGTTACTTTGAGAAAGTGAAACTGTCAACTTGTTTTCACTTCGTTTTCTTTTGTCATGTTTTATTTACTTCCTGTTGCCACTGTTTCGTCATTTTTTTTTCATACTAAGATTTTGTTTTGTTTTATTTGGTTTTGTCTTTGTTTTGTTTTGGTTTATTTTGGTTTGTTTTAAGGCGAGTACAGTATCTTTATTTTTCACACCAATTTTTCATCTCACTTACGGTCAATGTTCTCTCTCTCTCTCTTTGTCTGTCAGTCTGTCTCTCTTTGTCTCTCTGGCTCTCTTTCTGTCTGTCTCTGTATGTCTCTCTGTCTCTCTCTGTCTGTAAGTCTGTCTTTCTTTTTTTTTTTTTTCTTTTTTTTTTTTTGTAGACAAACAGCTTTATATCTTCTTCTGTCATAGAAATTCTTGTGACATTTTGTTTGTTGTTGATTTTCTTTTTCTTCTTTTTTTTATTTTTTGGCATGTTGTTTTGTGAATTCGGCACACACGAATTCCTTTTTGGTCTCTTGAAGGTAAAGGAGTGACGGACATGTCCATACTGATGACCTCGTGGAGCTGTAACCTGGACAGAGTGGGGGAGGACGTGGCACAACGCGTGGGATGGTGTCTGTATGAGGTGGGATCCTCCATCACCGTCACCTCCCTGTCTCTCTTCGTCGCCTTTTGCGTCGGCTACATGTCTTCTTCCATCGCTGTTGCCAACTTCTGCCTTTATACTGGTCAGTCTGCGTGACTGCTTGTTCGTGTTTAAATTGCTTAGTATGCAAGTGTGTGTGTGTGTGTGTGTGTGTGTGTGTGTGTGTGTGTGTGTGTGTGTGTGTGTGTGGTATACATATGTATGTATGTGTGTATGTATGTATATATGTATACATATATATATGTATACATGTATGTGTGTACGTATATATATATATACTTATATATATGTGCGTGTGTATGTATAAATGTATGAATGTATGTATGTGTGTATGTGTGTATATATGTATGTATCTTACCAACCATAGGACTTATGTGCAGGCTTAATCCTCTGACCCCCTCACCCTATCCACTATAGGGCTTATGTGCAGGCTTCATCCCTTGACTCCCTCACCCTATCCAACATAGGACTTACGTTCAAGCTTGATCTCTCGACTCCCTCACCCTATCCACCATAGGGCTTATGTGCAGGCTTGATCCCTCCTCTCCCTCACCCTATCCACCATAGAGCTTATGTGCAGGCTTAATCCCTTGACTCCCTCACCCTATCCACCATAGGGCTTATGTGCAGGCTTGATCCCTTGACTCCCTCACCCTATCCACCATAGGGCTTATGTGCAGGCTTAATCCCTTGACTCCCTCACCCTATCCACCATAGGGCTTATGTGCAGGCTTAATCCCTTGACTCCCTCACCCTATCCACTATAGGGCTTATGTGCAGGCTTAATCCCTTGACTCCCTCACCCTATCCACTATAGGGCTTATGTGCAGGTTTAATCCCTTGACTCCTTCACCCTATCCACCATAGGGCTTATGTGCAGGCTTAATCCCTTGACTCCCTCACCCTATCCACTATAGGGCTTATGTGCAGGCTTAATCTCTTGACTTCCTCACCCTATCCACCATAGTGCTTAGCCTTTGACTCCCTCACCCTATCCACTATAGGACTTATGTGCAGGCTTAATCCCTTGTCTCTCTCACCCTATCCACCATAGTGCTTACCCTTTGACTCCCTCACCCTATCCACCAGCATCCTGCTTTGTCAACCATGCTAGCAAAGCGAACGCTTAACCCTTTGATTCCCTCACCCTATCCACCAACTTCTTGCTGGAAGCTGGTGGATAGGGTGAGAGAGAGAGTCGAAAATAGGATAAGAGAGTCATAGGATTGAGTTTTTGCAGTTAGTGGATGGGCTGCAGGAGTCAAAGGGTTAAGGTTGATGCCATGATCGTTTTGGATCTTTTCAATCACATGGCATCAGTGGCGTCAGTGCATATGTAATTCATTCCGAATGAGAAGACGTTATTTTGAGACACTGCGAAAATGAAACTGAAACCAGTATGTCAGTGAAATTGCTTGTTTGTTTGTTCGTTGATTTTCGTTGCCTTTTTCTTTTTTCTTTTTTTTATGCGTGGACATGTATGGACTTGTCTACCATTCCCTTCCCTTGAAGAGTTGAAGAGCCGAATTGAAATTCAGCTGAGCAAATTGACAAAGAACACACCAAAGAAAAATGACTCAACAAACAGAAAGTCACAAGAAATAAACAACAAAAGAATTAACTTGCACATCCGCCATTTTCTCTTGCTAAAACCACACACACACACACACACACACACACACACACACACACACACACACACCACACACACACACACACACACACACACACACACACACACACTCATACACACACAAAGTCTAACCGCTCTTCCCCATCCCCCGAAGTTTTGTATATTTGTTCTTTGTTGTCTTTTGAGTACGCCTCTCTCTCTCTCTCTCTCTCTCTCTCTCTCTCTCTGATTAAATTTGCGTTCCCCTTTTCGTATGTTTATGATTTTTATTTGCTTAGTAGGCCTGTGACTGATGCTAGGACGATAGTCAAGTGCTTAGAATATTGTTTTTTGTCAGGTGGAAAGTCTGGGTTGAAGCCTGATGGGGAAAGGATAGGGTGTTTTTCGATCTCCTGATCGATCTCCTGAATCAGCATGAGTGCAGAGTTGCTAGAGCCTTCTCTAGCTAGGGTTCTGTTGTACACGCAGACAGAACATCACATACACGCGTTAAAGATCTTGCAAATCATGTCAGTGTTCGGTGGCTTATGGAAACTCGAAAAACACCCAGCATGCACGTCCTGGAAAAGGGAGTGTATAATATTACATATGTGACTGCCTGCACTGCAAGGTAGAAAAAGAAAACCGTACTCGTAAAATCCCACATATATTCGAACGCATGTGGGAGATGAAGGTTACGAACGAAAAAAATGCTAAGTATGAGATATCTGTTACTACTGATCTTAGGGAAACGAATGAGCGGTGTATACCCGTTAGAAATTTTGCCTGGTAATAACACATCACTGTGATATCCTTAACTATCTGTGTCACAGGAGTACCAATGATGCTGTGTTACCTCAGCACTATGACCTTTGCTGTGGGGTGTTTGGCACTACACGCACGTCGCGTCACCTCCTCACGTCACACCCTCACGTGCCACGTCACCAAATCATGTGACCAGCTGAAGAAAGAAGGCAAGCCCCTCTGTGCGGCCACTATGTGTGGGGGTTCTGTGCCTGAAGAGAAATACGGAGATCAGACCGTGCTGGAAATGATTCCAAGACTTGTACTGGTGAAGGTGACAGGCAGTGTTATTGCCAGAGTGGTGATCGGTATTCTGTACCTGGGAATCCTGGCTGCCTCCATCTTTGGAGTCGTCAACATGAAACATGGTGTGAACCTCAAAACCCTCGTTGGTTCCTCGACATACCATTATGATTACCTCACCACTGACTCCAAATACTTTGGCTTCAGCTTTCCCGTTGTTTTCGTCATGGACGAGAACGTTCGGTACAACAAGGACACGGCTGACGCGGTGGTTGAGCTCGTGGACAGAGCTAAGCAAGACCCTGGCATCCAAAGCGATTTCGTCCGATGCTGGATAGTGAATTTTCTAGAATCTTCCTTTTACAACCTGACCACAGAGGGACAGGACTTCCCTGGGAAAGTGGTGGAAGACTTCTTGATGAAGTCTGAGACGTTTGTGGGCGATGTGGTGTTGGATGAGACGGGAGAGCGAATCGTGGCGTCAAGGTGTTACATCTTCACAAAGAAGAGCTCCGATCAGGAAAAACTGTCCCATCTGATGGAGTGGATGAGAAAGCTTGCTGCTGAAGCTGATGTTCCAGTCTTCGCCTATCACCCAGCTTTTCTCAACTACGATCAGAGACTTGCCGTTCTGCCCAGCATGTTTCAGGCGGTGGGCATCAGCCTGGCCATTCTCGGTGTAGTCTACTTCGTCTTCTTTCCCGAGATTGTCAGCACCTTGGTCACAGTCACCAACGCCGTCAGCGTCATGCTGGGCACTGTAGGTCTGAT
The DNA here is from genome assembly GCA_030674185.1 of Monoplex corrugatus. NCBI lineage: Eukaryota > Metazoa > Mollusca > Gastropoda > Littorinimorpha > Ranellidae > Monoplex > Monoplex corrugatus. The sequence goes on from CM060313.1 coordinate 47,055,215, forward strand.
GTATTTCATGGACGTCTCGCTCTCTTTCGTGTCCCTGACACATATTGTTCTAAACACAGGGTTTGCCATCCAGTTCTCAATGTACGTGGCTGCTGCTTATCTCCAGTCAGAATTCAGAGCTCGTGCTGATCGTGTTGCAGACGCTGTGTCACGTGCAGCAGCTCCCACGCTCACGGCAGTACTCTGCGTTACGGCCGGTGTCTTGTTGTTCATACCTGCTGAATCTTACTCTTTTTCTGTCCTTTTCAAGGTAACCCTACTGACTCTCTTGATGTCCCTTTTCCATTTTGTCTTCTTCACGCCAATGATTCTCTCGTTCGTCGGCTGTGAAAAATCACCAGAGGAGATGGACAAAGATCAGTCTGTGATCGAAGACCTGCTTCATCAGAAGAAAACATCACCCGTGTCAGAAAATGGACATGCTGTGAGGGCAGAGGAAGACAATGAACACAATGGGGTAGCAACACTGTCTCACACACAAGACTACGAATACTCCTACACAGCAAAGGACTGGTCCGATTACGTTGTGTCCACGACAGAGGCAAACATTATTGGAAATGGAACGACGGGACAGAGGTACACCAAAATGCAGAATGGCAGAAAACCAGTCACCGAGATCCCCAAAGCTGACTACGAAAACGTCTCTATTGGGACATGTCCACATGGCCTTTCTTCCACCAGCTTCCAATATGCCGGGAAAAGTTTGCCTTACAATGGTTATTACAATACTTTCAATCAGTACGAAAACTGGCAAAGAAGGAACACAGCTTCTAGAGATTTATATGACCTTCCAGTCTCGTTTCCCTTAAAAGGCCGAGAAGGTCCTTCAACTGCTGGCATCATGGATACAGAACTAAGCGTTCCACCACAGCCTGTAAGACCGCCAAGAAGGAAAGATGTAGCGCCGCTAAACATCGGGAAAAGGTCCACAAATCGTGATGTGAAGGAACCCAAAAGCTTGAGGCAAAGCAGAAGGAAAGACGAGATACAGGCTGACATTGTTGCCAGTTTGAACAACATGGATGACGACTATGACGAGTCTTCCTACTACGAGCCGGTTGCGTCACTGGAAGATGTGCATCACGTGGCCTGTACACTCTCCACCAATGGAGGGCTTGGAGCCACGCAGGCATACGTTACTGAAAACTTCCATGACATTCCCCGCTGAAAATTTAACCCAAGGGCAAAATTGTGAATGAGTGAGTGAGTGTGTGTGTGTGTGTGTGTGTGTGTGTGTGAGAGAGAGAGAGAGAGAGAGAGAGAGAGAGAGAGAGAGAGAGAGAGAGAGAGAGAGAGAGAGAGATCGCGTATATGCCCATAAGCGAGTGCCTGAAAAAGAGACAGAAACATTAAAACCATACAGGGACAAAATCAGGTTCAGATTCTGCCCAACCACTCAAACAACCGCTGTAAATGTATCACAAAAGAAATAGAATAACCATATTTTGTACCATAATTTGAATGATACTATTTATTCATTTGTTTGTTTTGTTTTGTATCATAAACGTCGTTGGTTTTTCCTTGTCCCATCTGTTGCAATGTTTTAGTGATATTGAACCTGTGCCACTCATTCCACCTCCCCAACACACCACCAAAGTTAGAATTAATTCAGCCAAAGTCCAAGTGCCAGGAAGTCCATGGAAGCAGCGATGTCAAGACACCACGGGGCCACCCACCTAAGTAGACTCTGCACCACAGCTGAGTCATTTCGGGGGAGTTCAACAGTGCCTGTTCTGATTCAATGTACTTAAGTCACTGCTTGTTAAATCTAGTTAACTTTTTGACTCCTGCACCATGTTCACAAGCATCCTGCATTGCTAACCATGATGACAAAGGAAAAT
>CM060313.1:47062055-47147055 GCA_030674185.1 Monoplex corrugatus
TGTGCACATGCATGAACACACACACACAAAGTGTGCACATGCACACATAGGGTGTGCACCTTACACACACAGTGTGCACCTATACACGCACACATACATACAGAGTGTGCATTTACACACACACACAAATTCCTCACAGTGCACACACACACACACACACGTACACACACTATACATATATTATATATATATAGAGAGAGAGGAGAGAGAGAGAGAGAGAGAGAGATAAACAGTGTGTGCACGTGCACACATACATACTCCCATAGTGAGCACCTACACACACACAAATTCCGCACAGTGCACACACACACAGACACACATACATACACACACACAAACACACACACCAGACAAATGCAGTGCAATCAAAATACCAGGTGAGTGAAACACACATTACACAGCTGACATTGTGAACGGTGGAGGACATGTCAAATGAATCAGGAAACTAAAGTAAATAACCATGCAGCAAGGAGACCACCACTGCATCCTTCCAACTGCAGCAGATTTATGAGAGAGAGAGAGAGACAGAAAGAAAGAGAGGGAGAGAGAGAGAGAAATAAAGAGAGGGAGAGAGGGAGGGAGAGAGACAGAGAGACAGAAAGAGAAAAAAAGAGAAGGGGAGAGAGAGGGAGAGAGAGAGGGGAGAGGGAGAGAGAAAGAAAGAGAAAGAAAGAGAGAGAGAGAGAGAGAGAAAGAGAGAAAAAGAGAATGAGAGAAAGAGAAAGAGAGATAAAGAGAGAGAGAGAGAGGGAGAAAGAGAAAATAAAGAGACAGAAAAAGGGAGAGAAAGAGAAAAAAAGAGAGGGAGAGAGAAGGAAACAGCAAGACCAAATTACAGACACATTAGGGTTATGATGCAGCTCTCAAAATGATGAATAACTCTAGTTCAGTGATAGTGGATGCAGTCATATCTACTTTTCTGTGGCTTGCCACGAGAAAGAAACAACCCCACAGAATTTTGTGAAAACTATTCTAGACATTAGTTCCCTACTTCGTCAAAGGGAAACTGTTTTCCCAGAAAAATAAAAGCAAAATGTGCAGTTAAACCTACAGTAAGGAAGACGGGTACAACAATAAACCATGTGAACTGTTTTGTTACAGGTTGTTTTTTTTATAGGTATTTTGCGGTTTTGTACTGTTGTTTTTTAACACTTTGTTTCCTGCACCCTGTCCACCAACTGCAAAAACTTAACCATTTGACTCTCCAGGTGAGGGGTCAAAGGGTTAAGTTTTTGCTTTTCTGCCATAGTTGATGATGCAGGATGCTAGTAGTCAGGGTGCGGTAGTCAAACGGTTAAAAATTTGTTTAAAAAAATCTTCCCTTTCAGATGGTCACTTACTTTAAATTAACATCTATCCGTTGCCATGAGATCCGAATTCCTAAACAACTAGGAACAGTCTCCTAACATGGAAAATAGCTAACAAGACCCTTTCCATCACTTTTTTCCTGACCTAAGTGGTTTCCCTGTAGTGCATCACCATCTTGCGGAACCTCTCTGCAGAACTGGGTCGAGGAAGTTGTGGTTTTTCAGCAGCGGGAGGAGTGGGCATGAACGGCCGCGCACCACTGATGCTGGCCATAGGCACGACTTTCACCCGAGCCGGACTCAGACTGCGGCGGCGACCACTGCCACCACCGGATCCCTCACGTCGTCTGATACCATCCTCTCTGAAACCACTGTCACTGTCTTTCCCCACAGAAGTGTGACTGTGTGGCCTTGAGTGCAGCATGCCATGGTCTACGTTTAAGTCATAAGTCTGTGCAATGACTCTGCTGTTGGCACCGTGACCGGAAGGAGAAGAGGCGCCATCAGAAGAAGCTGCACCATCAGGGGAACGGGCCATGTGGTCGGGTGGAGAGGACGCAGCGTTGATGTGGTGAAAAGCTTTGAGCGGAGCTGTCTTGGTGTGTCCCTGGTCACTGGTGGAAGCAGCTGTCGGTCTCAGTCTGGTCTTCACTAGGTTCAGGTTCGGTACTTTGCTGTAACAGCACATAAATACATTTTATAGCTATGATGATGATGATGATGATGATGTGATGATGATAATAATGATGATTATGATGATGATGATGAGCAATGTTGATGAACAATGATGATGATAATAATAATGATGATGATGATGGCGACTAAATAATGTGAATCAGCTGATGACTGCAATCAGGTTCCGCATTTCATGTTACAAATGCACAGGTGACCTGGGGAAAGAGAAAAGATGTAGAATTTCTTGAAAAAATACTTAGGGGACTGATAAGGCAGAAAAACAGAAAGGAGGAGATCACAGAAAGAATAGATGACTGTAGTAGAAAAGAGACAGATGGAAAAGAAGACATTACAAGCACAGCATCTCTTAAGGTTAGGCTTTGTTCAAGAAGAATTCACCTCAAACAAATTCCATATGCACTCCACCTAAATCTGACACAACTACCTGGTATATTTCTTCCTGTGCACTGGTAAGGTTTCAAAATAGGGAGGAGAGGTAAGGGACTTGTGAAACACTAAGCTCCTGCTGTGTTTCTTACTGTGCACTGGTCTCACCTGTCTCACCTGTCGGCCTCAATGGGTTCGGTGTTGGACGCGCGCTGCACATCTGGATGCCACCATCTCCCTCCAGGCCGCTCTGTATTGACTTTTGTGGACAATTTCTTGAATATTTAGGCCGCTGATGTTGGTTATGTTCTCAATGTATGAGATTGAAGGTCTGCCTTTCTTCCTTTTTGCCACTGTTTTTCCTTAAAAGATGGTTGCCATGAGGTTCGTGTTCTTCTTGTGAAACACATGGCCAATGTATTTTAGTCTTCTCTTGTTGATATCTGCTTGTAGTTTTCTGGTGGTATCAAGTTCTTCCAGGACACTTTCATTAATTTTTCTGTCTGTCCATTTGACACGTAGTAGTCTCCTATAAAACCACATCTCCACTGCCTTGATTCTTCTGCAATCAGTTTTTCTCAGAGTCCAGGCTTCACAGCCATAAATCATGACTGGCCAGATCAAACATTTTAGAAGTCTAACTTTCAGGTCATTTGGTATGCCTCTGTCTTTCCAGATGTTGTTGAGTTGCACCATTTTTTGCTTTGCCATTCCAATTCTTATTTTGATGTCTTTGGAGCAGGTTCCATCATCAGTTTTTACACAGCCAAGATGTTTGAAATACTAAACATTTTCTAAAAGAACTTTGTTAATTGTGATGTCATGTGATGTGCACTGGTAAGGTTTCAAAACAGAGAGGGGAAGTAAGGGACTTATGAAATACTAAGCCCCTGCTGTGTTTCTTTTGTTGAAGATGTGGAAGTCGAGTGTGTGTTTTGAACTTTAACCCTTTGACTCCATCACCTTTTATATCAACATCCCGCAGAGTGAGGGACTGCAAGGGTCAAAATTCTGCAGCTTGCGGATAGGACTAGGGAGAGCAACAGATAAGATTTTGCGGCTGATGGATAGGGAGAGGAAGTCAAATGGTTAAATCATTTGATACAAATAATTTTGCTTTGCTAATATTGTTTGTTTTAACCAGTCGCCATAGTGTAGTGGTTAGCGCAATGGATTACCAACTGGAAGGCTGTGCACATGTGGGTTCTAATCCCCATCAGTCCCTTCAAAAATCACTGTGGGATTTTTCGGCTCTAACCAGCTCTTACCCAGAGATGGACATGCTATGGGCTCATTGGGAAGACTGGGACCACACAGTCGAGTCTTATCCACTTCACGGATGTGTCCTTGAGGGTGTTGTTTAAATCTTCTGACCAGCACTGCATGTGTCTGTATCTCGGGCCTGGTTGACACCAGGATATATTATGATAGTAAGCGTAGAGTACAGCCCTGTCATGCAGCTTCAATCCTAGATGGAACTCCACAGCATCATGGTTATCATCCTTAGCGACATCATCATCATCACACTGTAAAAACTGTGCTGGCTTTCTGTGGCCATTAAAGGGCGTAGAAAATGGGACTGGAAAATAAAAAAGAAGAGATGAGCACAAAGGTCACCTCCCTGTGTGCGATGATCCTAAAAACAACAACAAAAACAAAAATTGTTTATTTTTGTGTCGCTGAACATGGATAAAGAGAAAACTTTGGAAAACAAAACCTGATGATGTCTTAGAAAGTCAACACTCACACAGCAGTAGTAGGTGGGAAAACAAAACCTGATGATGTCTTAGAAAGTCAACACTCACACAGCAGTAGTAGGTGGGAAAACAAAACCTGATGATGACTTAGAATATCAACACTCACACAGCAGTAGTAGGTGGGAAAACAAAACCTGATGATGACTTAGAATATCAACACTCACACAGCAGTAGTAGGTGGTCTGGCAAGAACAGCGGGTTTGCTGACTGAAGAGGTGGAGGGGGCACTTGGTAGTTTCTCCGCTGACAACAGCTCTTTCTCCAGCAGCGTCCTTTCCTCTCTTAATTCTGAACAAAAACCAAAAATAACAATAAATAAATGGAGGGGGCACTTGGAAGATTCTCCACTGACAATAGCTATTTTTCCAACAGTGTCCATGCCTCTCTTAACCCTTTGACTCCCACACCCTGTCCACCAGCATCCTGTATTGCCAACCATGCTGGCAAAGCAAAAACTTAATCCTTTCATTCCTTTATCCTATCCACCAGCTTTCTGCAGGAAGCTGGTGGATAGGGTGAGGGAATCAAAGGGTTATGTTTCTGCAGTTGGTGGATAGGGTGTGGGAGTCAAAAGGTTAACTCAGTACAAAAAACAGAATTGACAATGATTAACAAAGGAATCATACAATGGAACCTATGAATAGTGCAGAGAGATACACTGTTGATTATCATGACATTAGTAGCTGGTTGTTTTTTTCAATAAAAACTAACTAAGGATAAATTAAAAAACACACAAGACACATAAAAACAATTTTATTCCCAGCTTCTTCATCTTCTTCTTGTTCTTCCTGTTCTTGAACTTGTTTGTCATCATCTTCTTCTTCTCCCTTAACTCTGTGAAGAGTCACTGGAGCACCACACTAAAGAACTGTTCACCAGATTATTTCAGATTATTCCAGCTGTGTTGGTTGTGTGCCAAAGCCTGGGTCTCTGTAAATGATTTCTCTATCCATTCCACAATGTTGTCAGTCTATCGTTTCTTTCTTTTTTTTTTTTTTTTGGTCTTCCATTCCGTGTCCCTCCCTCAACATTTCCATGGAGGACTGATTTAGCAAGGCCACACACACACATATACACACCACACACACACATATACACCACACACACACATCACACACACACTCACTCACACCACACACACACACACAACACAGAACACAGACACACAGACACACAACACACACACACACACACACACACACACACACACACACACACACACACACAGAGCAAACAGAAAATAAATTATGCTGAAAAAACTGCTTTGCATTTTTTTTTCAACACTTCCATTTTCTCACCCCATCCACAAGCTACACAAAAACTCAATCCTTTAACTCTCTCAGAAAGCTGGTGGTTAGGGTGAACAGGTGAAAGGATTCAGTTTTTACTTTGCTATCATGACTGATAATGCAGGAAGCTGGTAGAGAGGATGAGGGAGTCAAATGGTTAAACAGTAATTTTGACTGTGTGATAGTTAAGCTGGAAACAGGAAAGCTGGAGGGAAAGAGAATACCAGGTAGACCCAGGGAAAAAAATACTGGACTGACTTGCAGGGTGGCTGACGACAGAGAGGGTGGGAGATGTACTTGCAAGGACAAGGGATAGATTTGCATGGAGGCCATGATGGCCAATGCCATGCAGCAGGGCACATGATGATGATGATGATGATGATGATAGTCAAGCGGATAAGACAATGGACTTCCGATTGGAAGGAAAAACACACACAAAAATAAGAACGTGTATTTAATACAATAAGATAAGACAGGCACAAATTTTCGGCCAACTGGCCTTTGTAATGTGTGAGATCACAAACAAACAAACACCAGATACAAAAATTATATAGAACATGTACATGTATGTTCATTTGTAACCGGGCACAACCACTGGGAACATAAGTATTTCATGTTACAAAACAGCAAAACAGCACACATGAAACGCACACTTGTGAGTCTATAAACTGTTTTGCTGAATAACTCATGATAGTAAAGAAACATTATTAAAGAAGACAGAGCTACCCTAAGTTGATATCTTCTGAGACAAGTCTGAAATTTTCCTTTTCTTTCACACTGGATGGAGCAGCAGGGAAGTTTCAGTCTTTTTCTCCTAATTTTTGTATCTGGTGTTTGTTGTTTGTTTGTGATCTTACGCTTGACAAAGGTCAGTTGGCTGAAAATTTGTGCCTGTCTTGTCTTGTTGTATTAGATATGCGTTCTCATTTGTTTTTTCGTGTTTTTTCTAGTTCCTATTTAGATTTCCAATTGGAAGGTCTGGGTTTGATCCTGCCTGAGTATACCCCCTGCCTTGTGGGTGAAGGCCGGACATTTTACCAGTCTTCTACGTCCACATGCATGCAGAACATCAAATAATTATGCACATTAAACATCCTGAAGGTTAAGTCAAGGTCTGATGGCTTACGGAAACATGAAAACATTCAGCATGCACGTCCACTGAAAATGGAATGTGCAGACTGTGCAGCAACATACCATCTGCACACTATGGGCAAAATAATGTGCATACACACATCTAAGAAAAGTCAAAAACCACCAAAAAAAAACCACACACACACACAAAAACAAGACAAAAACAAGAACTGGTGATTGTCAAATTCTCACGAACAACTGTGATATAACTGTTTCTGTACCAGTAGAGGATCACCTAGACAGTGACTGAAAGAAGAAGTGTCAGTTGTAGCAAGGTGTACAGTTAAAATGAATAACTACAAATGGCCTGGCCACTTCTGTCTTTCTTTATTCTTCCATTCATTCTTTCTTTCTTTGAACTAGTTAAAATGAATAAATATGAATGGCCTGGCCACTTCTCTCCTTCTTTATTCTTTCATTCATTCTTTCTTTCTTCGAATAAGTTGACATGAATAAAAATGAATGGCCTGGCCACTTCTTTCTTCTTTATTCCTTCATTCCTTCTTTCTTTGAATTTAATACAGGGGAGCTTACTTTCTGTCCATTTGTTCAAAGAGATCTGATTCAAAATCACTGTTATGGTATTTCTGGCCCTTTCAAAGAAAAGTTGGGAATGAACACCACCCTCAAGCCATTCTAACAATATCACTTTTTTTTAATGAAAATGTTAATACATAAAATCCACATTTTCTATTTTTCAAGATCACTGTGAGCTTGAAGTATCATCACATGAAATAAAACATTACTAAGTGAGGATAATGGCAGACTGTCACAACAGTGAAAATAGAATGTAAATGTTCTCTGAAGTTCCTGAAAAACGGCTCAAAAAGTGTTAATTTTAGGCACTGTTTGGGTCCATGTGACTTTAGCTTGATGCCAGGTCTTCCAAACAAATGCATTCGCTAGTCCCCAGTGGTCCACGACTTTGGCCCAAATCTGTTAAAAATGCATTCTGAAACAGCTGATATTTTGCAAACACATTTTTGTTACACAAACACATACACAGACAGACACACAGAGACACAGACACAGAGACACACTCACACACACACTCACACCACACACACACACACACACACACACACATACTCATACACACATACTCATACACACATACACACACACACACACACTCTCTCTCACACACACACACATACACACACACACTTATCTTTCTCCCTGGTCAATATATTTTCATTGAAAAAAAACAGGCGGGGGTGGGTGGGGGATGAGACTGGAAAACGAAGAAGGTACACATTTAAAAGAAATGTATGACTGAACCACCTTTTGTTATTGTTGATGGTTACGCAAGATTAAAACAAACAAACAAACACCAAAGAAGACTGACCTGTCAGCGTGGGTTCACGAGATAAAGAAGGGGTGGTAGCACGACTACGAGCACTAGCTGCATCGTCTAGACAGCCTTGAAGAAACACGACGTCGGCCTCCAGCTGCTCTATCTCTTTGGTCAGTGTCTCTCTAAAACACACACACATGCGCGCACACACACACACGCGCGCACACACGCGCGCACACACAGCACACACACACACACACACACACACACACACACACACACACACACACACACAGATGGAAAATCAACATCAACTTCTTTGTTTAGTACTCACAAAACAGAGACCTGGAGAGTGAGGAAGTGGACTATTTGCCTTGCAGACTAATTGTTCATATTTGAACATGGCATGGAAGTCTAAACAAAAAATAAAAACGTAAACAAACCAAACAACAACAACAAAAAACTCCCCAAACACACCAACCAACCAACCAGCCAACTAACCAACCAACCAAACAAGCAAACAAAGCAAAACAAGGTAAAAAGTGATGCTAGCAAACCCCCTCGATCTGACAAGAAACCAGAACAGAAGATCAAAAAACAGCCCACACACCAGAAGAGAGAACTGACCTGTTAAGGACACCCCTACTTGAGGTCAACAGCATTCCTGTCTGAAGCTGCTTAACCCTTTAACTCCCTCAATCTATCTGCCAGCATCCCACAGCAAAAAGTTAACCCCTGCAGGAAGCCGGTGGATAGGGTAAGAGAGTGAAAGGGTTACTTTTTTGGCAGCAGGTGAATGGGTTGCGGGAGTGAACTTGTTAAATCATCTGCTGTATATCTCCCATATTTCAACATTTTCAGTGAAAAAATTCAAAGACAGACTGCCAAACGCAATATACTTGGAAACCATAAGATTGGTCAAGGGAAGTAATTTGATGAACATGGTCTGGATTGAGAAACACCGAAAACTGCCAAGTTTTGGTTTGCACTCCAAATTCACTACAGTAAGTATACTAGGAAGTCGGTGCTAAGTAACACACTGCTATTCTGAGTTATCTCAGAATTAATCTATCATGAGTCAAGGGCCTTCATTAGAAGAAGTGTTAAAGAGAGTCACTTCCCCAAAACAGGTCTGCATATCAAAAACATACAGCTGCTCAGATTTTAGATGTGCATCGCTAGACTGACATACACGACAATAGTTTGTCAGGAAATCATCCATACTGAGCCAACAAGGCTCATGTTAAGGAAACTAAGACTGAATGGCAGGGCATCAACCATCAACAACTTCAGACCTGCCCATTTTTGTCAAGAAATCATCTGTGCTGACCCAACAACCTACAAATTAAGGAGACTATGACTCAACAACATGATATGAATCAAACATTTGCAGACCTTCAAACCCCCAATAACTGTTTCCTTATTTAGGGTTGATAATTCCAGCCTATCCTTGCACAAACTTCATTTATGAAGGACCAATTGTGTGGCCTGAGACCTAGGAATTTTTCATCCCCTGCACAAAACTGTCACAGTCAGCTCCTGCCCTTTATTTAGTGTGCAGGCATATTGTTACTTTGTCTTTACCAACCAACAGCTCACAAGCAGATGGGCAATCCCCCACTTTCTGAGGGAAGTAAGGGAAGTAACTTGATCAGATTTTTTTGCTAAGATTCTGAGTAGAGACCTGAACGACTTAAACGGTACTGTGTATGGTACTATGATAACAGTTACTTTCAAATCAATTTTTGATATGTTGAGATAATTTCAATACATTAAACCACCTGATGTGAAAATTCTCTTCACAAATTTTTTCCTTTAAATTCGGTCATATTGTACATTGATAAACACACACAGAAACATACATAATTCATGACACATGCCGATAGAATAAAAACGTATGTATCACAAGCAACAAAAAACCCACATAAAACCCACAAAAAACAACATAACCCACATTTTCACATGACTTGCAGAATAACAAGATTTTTTCTTCATACGCACTATACCAACAAATAATTTGGTAAATAACTTCATTTTACAGCTTTTGCTTTGTCAATCACTTATCAAAATCATAAGAATATTTCAAAAGTCTGTGTCTTTTCCTTCCTTTTTACTGACTTTATTCAAATCATACACAATTGTCCAGTTTCTGGGGGTAGTAAGGCAAGCAATCAGCAGTAGAGTTAACATTAAACAGTAGCACTCAGCAAACTAAGTCAGCAAATGACATGTGAGAGTAGGAGGGTGTATACTGTGCACTGAGCATCATGGATACTGACCCATTGACAGATGAGCAAACAATACATGGATATATATATTCTGTGAGCATTCCTCATGATGCTTCTGCATCTGTTACTGCTTTTTCAATCCAGAGGAATTTTCTTCATTCTTTTTAATTTTTTTTTTATCCAGAGGGGTATTCTCACTGTCTTTTTGCGTCGACAGAGAGGGAGAGAGGGAGAGAGAGACAGAGACAGAGACGGAGAGAGAGAGAGAGAGAGAGAGAGAGAGAGAGAGAGAGAGAGAGAGAGAATGTGTGTGTGTGTGTGTGTGTGTGTGTGTGTGTGTGTGTGTGTGTGTGTGTGTGTGTGTGTGTGTGTGTGTGTGTGTGTGTGTGCATGTGTGTGTTGTGTGTGTATTTGTGTGTGTGCGTGTCTCTGTGTGTAAGTGACCATGCATCCATACATGTTGTGTGTATGTGTGCATCAGGGTGAATATATGTATACGTTGTTTCCTAGCTGAAATATATTTTAGGAATTAGGACCAAACATCCATGTTCAAAATAAAACCCTTCTACTAATTTGTTGTTGCTTGTGATACATACTTTTTTATTCTATTCTATTGGCATGTGTCATGTACTATGTATGTTTCTGTGTGTGTTTATCAATGTACAATATGACTGAATTTAAAGGAAAAAACTTTCTTTCCAAGGCAAAAAAAAGTTTAAAATTTTTCAATTGATTAGTTGTTCTTTATGATTGTGCCATCAATGTTTAAAAGTGTGATTCTGACTGACCCATACTGAATCAGTCACATCCACGACAGAAAGGACAAGACGTATGGTTGGTCAGAATAAGAATTAGGCTGGCTCTATTTTTAAACATACCCTCAGAAACAAACATTTCAGGCTTACATGCCAGCATTGTGATTGGACACTCCACACATGTGTGCACACGCACACACTGCTATGCTTAATGGTTTTTTTCTAAACATAATGGTCTGAACATGAGCATGACAACACAGCAGATTGCAGTCAGGTGCAGCATGCTATACTGAAAGCTTAGCAATAGCCATGTCTGCAGTTTCATAAACATCACCTGTGACAAAAGTGGCATTCCCCTTACAGAATCTACGGTGTAAAACAGAAGACATATTGCTACATAAAAGTCAGACGGAGCTCTCACCTCAATCTGGAACGGACTTGATCAAACTGCAGGTAGTTCAGCTTCTTGTTGGTTGACGACACATCATCATGGATTGTCTCTGACAGCATGGATCGGCTAGATCACACACAAAATCAAATATAAATAAGTAGATAATCATAATACCATCCTTATATATGATAACAGATCATACTCATACATTATACAATGTCACTTATTGTGGCACAATGCATGTATCAATATAACGATACTAATGAGACATGATGATGAGCTAGAAATGAATGCGAAGAACTTGAAACACTATACGAAAGATTCTTAGACTCCGAGATCACTACTAAACATGTATTCTTACTATTCTTATTCTTACTGATAAAAGCCCCGCCAGCTTCACAGATCCATATCAGGGCTATGACTATTTCAAAACATTCATAACACCTTGAGGGAAAAAATGCCTGGAAAAGAAAATTAAGTACATCTATCAATGTATTTGCTTAAATAATCTAAAGATATACTCCTGGCGTTGACCATTCCATCAAATATATCACCAGAGGGTTTAAAAAACAACAAACCTGAATACAAATCATGTAAACATAATTAAGGACACCAAAACATACATAAAAATCGGGCTAAATTACCTGAAATTGTGCGTACACATCACACTTCCTTTGAATGAAAAATGCAATCAGCACATGTGCCCAATTATCAATCCTAAGAGAAAGTATGTAAGACTTTATAGAACACATACAAGTAAATGGACCAGCAAGGCAGAAAATGAGAAAGAGATGACAGAAAGTAAAGGAGCAAGGAAAAAAGAAAGAGAGTGACAGAAATGAGGAAATGTCTAGCACAGAATTTCCAGAAGATGGTGATATTATTTACACTGAAAGAGCCCCCAGCATGTCTGTATAAGAATGATAAACATTCAGACTACCACTGACAGTGGGGTGCAGGAAAACTCTATCAAGACAGGTACATCTTTCTTTTCATTCACTATGCACATGGTCAGACCAAATTTGACAATAGATATGGCCATTTTTTCAGTGCCTGCCAGTTGCCATGGAAATTAATGGTCAGAGGAGTTGAAGCGGACATGTCTCTTGTCACTCCAATTGATAGATACAACATCCTTGCAATGTGTGTTCTGTTGTTTGATCCCCTTGACAGCAGGGACTGTTTGTTGAAGGCGTCAGTTTGAACTTGTGGTTCATGTGAACACTGAGCCGCTTATGGCCACGCTGGACCTCATCAGGACCACTTGCTGCTCCCTGGACTGAAGGTTGTTGTCAATCTTTTCTGTCTGACCGGTTGCCATGGTGTAGTGGTTAGCGCAACGGACCACTGACTAGAAGGTTGTGGGTTCGAAAATCATTGTGGGATTTTTCAGCTCAACTGGGCTCCTACCCAGAGTTGGGTGTGCTATGGGCTGGGAAGACTGGGACCACACGTCGAGTCTCATCTACTCTCATGTTGCTCAAATCTTCTGACCAGCATCACAGGTGTCTATATCTCTCAGGCCTGGTTGATGCCAGGATACATCATGATAGTAAGCGTAGAGTACAGCCCTGTCATGTGGTTTCAATCCTAGATGGAACTCCATAGCATCATGATAATCATCCTCATCGACATCAATATCGCATTGTAAAAACTGTGCCAGCATCTGTGGCCATTGAGGTGGTGCAGAAAATGGGATGAAAAAAAAAAAGGTGAGCACAAAGGTAACCTCCCTGACTGCAGTGATTCCCCCCCCCCCCCCCCCCCCCAAAAAAAAATCTTTTCTGTCTGTGGCTTAAGGATATCGAAATTGGGAATTCTTGGGACCTCTCTACATGGTACTCTGAAAGGTGGTCACTGTCAAGGTTGATATCTGAAGACGTTGGCAGCAAATATCAAAGACTGGACCAACCTCAGCACACCAACCTGTTTATTGCTATATCTTGCAAACAGAAATGTAAGATCCTGTATACTGCTGAGTTCCATCAGTTTTACTCACCACCACCACCACCCCTCGAAATAGTTGATGATGATGATGATGATGATGACGGCAACGATGACAATGATGATGATGATGACAAACACAAAAACAGATTTTTAACGTATATTTGATACACAAAACAAGACTGGTACAAATTTTTGACCAAATGGCCTTTCTCAAGCGTATATAAATGACAACAAAGAATAATTGCACAACACTTCGGCACAAAAAAATAAAAGAACACAACGTCCCAAAAGTGGCATTCAGCAGATGTGTAGTAGATGATGATGTGTATCAGATGTGTATCAACACAAGATGATGAATGATGATGATGATGATGATGATGATGTTGATGATGATGACAAGGAGAACGATGATGATGATGACAACGACAACACTGACGACAATGATGATGATGATGACAATGACGATGAAAAAGAAGATGATGATGATGATGATAATGACAATGATGACGATGATGAGGAGGAGGAGGAAGAAAAAGAAGATGATGATGATGACAATGACAACAATGATAATGATGATGACAATGATGATGACAATGACGACAACAACAACGATGAAGATGATGATAAGTGCAAAAGTTGATGATGGTCTGTACCTGGTGGCCAGCTCTGAAGGACTTATGGGCGTCTGCCTACCGTCAATGGACCTTGCTGACATGGGGCGAGCAGTGCCCAAAGATGAACCACTCCCTGCCACACAGCAAGTAACACTGATCACTTTGATAAACAAAGTTTACAGGTATCAAATTTCCTTATTATCTGATTGTGCTTTTCGTCTCAAACATGACTTCATTAGCAATAAACTGTTAGATATGATTCCATCAACTATATGCTGTCAAGTATGATTCCACAAACAATATACTCTCAAATATGATTCCACTAACAATATACTCTCAAATATGATTCCACTAACAATATACTGTCAAATATGATTCCACAAACAATATACTGTCAAATATGATTCCACTAACAATATGCTGTCAAATATGATTCCACTAACAATATACTGCTGTCAAATATGATTCCACTAACAATATACTGTCTCGTTAAAATGCATTTCATTCCTAAAACGCCAGTGTATTTTCATAAGAGATATCTCTATGATTTGACAAGTATACATCACGCAGGCACATATCCTACACAAAGAATTGTCTGCTCTTCCATCCTTTTTTTTCACTGTCTTGATCAGCAACATAATTTTGGCAAATACAGGACATTATTATAGAATCGTTGGCTTACAGTGAAAAAAATAATAATTCCACTTATGTAGCACAAATGGTCCATGTCAAAAGCACGCTGGTTGTGCTTTGTAGGAACAGAACACTACTAAACATTTAATCAAAAAATTTTTTTTTTATTAAAAATAGACAGTGACAAAACATCAAATGAAAATAATTATTTGGAGTCATAGTAACACAGGTATTAGGAACCATAGTAAAAAGAAGAGTTAACTAATACGAATACAAGTATTTACAGACATACAAGCAATATGTGTGTGCAGGCAAGCACACACACACACACACACACACACACACACACACACACACACACACACACACACACACACACACACACACACACACACACACACACACACACACACACATACTCACACAACACACACACACACACACACACACACACACACACACACACACACACACACACACACACACACACACACACACACACACACGCACGCACGCACACACACACACGTCCAGTGCCGCGGGAGCAGAGACTGAAAAGGACCCGAAATCGACAGTCGCCGAGTCTGACGCTAGGCCTAACGCTACATCTGGTGCACCGACCACGACTCCCACTGACACGCAGAGTGGGACAACCTGCACAGCGCCTCTTCCCAGCTCGGCGGACTGCGTGAGTACGGCAGAACTAAAAAACATCATACTGGCTCTGCGGGACCAAGTCAATTCTCTGGAAAAGACGGTCCTTACTCTACTCACTAACCAGCAAAAAAAGAACATCACCATGACAACCCGTAACTGTCACACACAGACGGATCTACATGACACACATCCCACCTACGCTGAGGCACTGAAACAAAACCACACAAGCAAGCAGGACGACAAACAGACCCGAAACCTCAAGGCACCAAAACCCAGCAGCAAAATTAAACAGCAAGCAACAAAAGTGCCTGAAAATAAAATAAAAAACAAGAAAGAACAACGTCATGACGTCATACCAACTAAAGACGTCATTTCGCTTCCCAAACATAGGCCTACACCATCCCGTTCTGAAAATATTTCAAAACAACATAAAAAGACCCACGATCTTCCGTACGTTCTCACTGTCCACGACTCTGTGTTGAAAGGTGTCAACTCAAGAAGACTGGGACGATCTTACGGTTTTGAAGGAGACTCGTACCCTGTGAACGACCCTCATAACATTAAAAGCTCATTAGATATGGCCTTTTCCAAATTTGATGATTCAGCAGACTGTATTGTTTTTCACTGTGGTGTGCATGAATTGAACAGCAAAGATCTCCCTGCAACAACTAAACATCTCGCTTCAGGCATAAAACAAATAGCACAAGAACATCCAAAATCTAAACTAGTCGTTAGTAAGGTTGCCCCTGTACGGCAGGCCCGAATGGAGGTTCAACGAAATCTGTTCAACGCTTTTCTATCTGCTGAACTTGTTGATATGAAAAATATTTCTTTTGTATCACATGAGAACCTTCGTACCACTCAACAATTTCTAAAAGACGACATTCACCCCACCACCAGAAGAAGTAGCATCATTGCAGGAAATCTTGGAAGACACATTCGAGACCTATTTTGGGAGACTCCAAGGAGAACATCAAGATCAAGATCATCACAGCTACACCCTTCCAGATTCTCCAGAGGACAGTACCACCCTTTTGACAACTACACACCATGGTGGCCGTATAATTTGTTTTGAAATAACAGTATTACATATACAATACTTAATGTTCATGTCACAGGACTTTTTCCTCGTCATCTCTGACATGTCTTCTGCTGAAAATAAACAATAACTAGGTTTTTAGTCCGACTATCAAGACTCGGTCAGACTATACACTTTGTACATTTGAAGACGTGAATGCCATTATTTTGATTTTTGGTTATTTGTTATCCCTTGTAATCTATTATCACCTTTATAAGTTATTCGTACGTTGGACTATGTAATTTTCTTTTTATTGATTTTGCTACAATTTTGTTTTCTTTACTTCGTAGTCTAAGTAATTACGTAATTTTCTTTCTGTCCAGTTCTCCTGGACACAGAAAATCAAAGTATTCATTATTATCGACCATAAATAACAGTTAATAGAAAGTTGGAGATTAACCAATATCAGCAATGCGAAAACAATCCCAAGTCAAGTTTTTGCAATGGAATTGTAGATCCCTTTCCACCAATTCGGCTTACTTGGAGCATTTCCTAGCATCAAATAGGTGTGAAATTTTGATTCTACAGTCGATGAATGTTGTCGCTACCAAGCTTCCCAATTTCCCCAATTATTATTATCCTCCAGTCTATGAATGTGGGAATCACGGGAAGAAGGTATCCACCGCGATTTATATACTCAAAGAGTTACAATACTGCTTACTTACTTCCCCAGTTTTGAAATCAAGCGAAGATTTGCATGCTTGTGCTGCCACTGTCCAATTAAGCAATTCTCTAAACATTAACGTTTTGTCAGTCTACCTACCAACAGGTCCAAATGACCACAACACAGAATGGCTGCGCACTATCCAAGATCAGCAGCGTGGTAAATGGCTAATAGGTGGAGACTTTAATTCCCACTCCCCATTTTGGGAAAAGAACTGTTCTACTGTTACGAGCAATCGTTTGGTAGAAAATATCGTTGATAGTTCGCTTTACCTTCTAAATGATGGTAGTGTCACTAGGATCCCTGATGTTTCCAAACACAGGGCGACAGCCATCGATTTGTCTCTAATCTCACCAGAATTAGCACCATCCTGTACCTGGGAAACTCACAGAGACACTTTGGGAAGCGATCACCTACCTATCATCATAACCATAACTGACAAAAACATCAGGATGAAAGACAGCTCTCCTGAAATTATTCCAAAATATAATTACAAGCGTTCTGACTGGTCCTTATTTCGAACTGCTCTAGCTAATCAAGATTACAGACATTATGAAAGTGAAAATGTAGACATTATGTTTTCTAAATTCCAAGAGTCAATTTTAGCCGCTGCAGACCTATCGATTCCGAAACTCAAATCTTCTAGATCAAATAATCGATTGGGTAATGTTTGGTGGACAGAGGCATGTGAGAAAGCAGTTCAATATAAAAGGGAGAAATTCAAAATCTACATCAAAAGCCGGAAACCTGAGGATCATGTCGAAATGAAAAAAGCTAACATCCAATGTAACAAAATCATTGCTGAAGCAAAGAAAGATTATTGGGCATCATTCTGCACAAAAGAAATTTCAGATTTCAAAGATTTCCATAAAGTCTGGACGAAAATGAAACAAATGAAGGATGGAACCAACTTACCTAGGTGTCCGATAATGATTGAAACATGTAACACATTTCCTTCAGACATGGACAAAGCAGAAACTTTTGTGGATCTGTTCGCCAAAAACAGTAATGTTGAAGGTTTATCTTCTGACTGCAAACATCACAGAGAAATGGAAGATTACAACCCAATCTACACTGATCCAGTACCACAGAATGATCTCTGGTTTAATTCTCCAATCACCTTAGAAGAGCTAAAAAACACAGTACTGTCTCTACACAACAATAAGAGTTCGGTAGGTGTTGATGCAGTTTCGACTGAAATGATTAAACATCTCCCTGAAAACTACCTTATTTTCCTACACAAAATTTTGCAGAAATGCTGGGTTACTGGAACTGTGCCACAAATCTGGCAAAAGTCTATAGTTATACCAATCTTAAAAACAGGAAAATCGAAAACCGATAAAAACAGTTACAGACCTATTGCTTTAACGTCCCACACAAGCAAACTAATGGAAAGATTGGTCTTAAACAGACTTTTACACTACTGTGATAAAAATAACGTTATTCCGGTAAACCAGGCAGGTTTTAGAAAAGGAAGATCCGCAGTTGAGCACCTAGTTAAACTTACAACTCAGATCAAACAACAGTTTGCCCGCAGAAAAAGTGTTTTAGCTACTTTCTTTGATGTGAAAAAAGCTTACGATCAAGTTTGGCATAAACGTTTATTGTTCAAGCTAAAATCTGTTGGTTTATCGGGCAATATGTTCAATTACATTAAATCTTTTTTAGCTAATAGAACAATTCAGGCAAGAGTGGGAGCTAGTTATTCTTCTTCACGATGCCTCGACATGGGGATTCCACAAGGTTCAGTGATAGCACCTATTTTATTTAATATCCTTATACAGGATCTTCCTAAAGCTCTTTCAAATCGTGTTGTTTTAGTACAGTACGCTGATGATATATGCACTTGGATGAATATCACTTTAAAAAAGACAACTCCACAGAGAACGCGAAATTACATCAGGAAGTTGTATCAAATTGATCTTGATAATCTTGGAAACTATATGTTAGAAAATGGGCTGTCGTTGTCAGCAGAAAAAACTAACATGATGCTGTTTGATCCTGGTGGTAACTCAAATAACTTGCCTATTTTCAAATTGCTTGGTGAAGTGTTAAATTACAAACAGGTCGTAAAATTCCTGGGAGTTTACATCACGTCCAAATTCAGCTGGAATGTCCATTTTGATTATATTTTAACAAAAGCGCGAAAAACCTTAAATTTTCTAAAGATAATAAGCAAATTACCCTGGGGAATGGATACAAATGTACTGATTCATCTGTCAACAGCGCTGGTCAGGTCTAAATTATCCTACGCGCAAGAAGTTTTCTTCAATGCACCCAAATATTTACTAAAAAAGATTCAGAGCTTGGACTGCAAAAGTCTTAAAATTGCACTAGGTGTACCAACTCATGCTTCTACTCTGGAAACGTACAAAGTTGCTGGAATTCTACCTTTAAACAACCATCGTGAGTTAGCTACAGCAAAGTTTGCAATTAGAACTACTTCACAAGTGGATAATTTTGTGAGCAAAGAAATTAAGATCAGGTCTGATACTGACTTTCCAAAACGAGCAAAAAACATTTCATCACAAATTACAGCCGCAACTTACATATCTGGCCTGATCAAACAGTCCAACATAACAATGGATGAAATTGCTGAGAAACCAACGATAACGCCTATCCCTACATGGGAAATGCTAAATGCCACATTTGATCTCGATTATGCAAAAGTTAAAAAAGATGATAATGTCAACATTACGCTATCCACAGCTTGTGAACACATCGATGAAAAGTACAGTACCCACCTCCACATTTTTACCGATGGGTCAGTCTTAGCAAACCAGAGCGCTGGAGCAGCCTTTTATGTTCCAAAATTTAACATTAAAAAGTCTTTTTTCATTGGGGCAAATGTATCTATATATACAGCAGAATTGGTCGCTATTGTTCAAGCGTTGCATTATTTAATAAGCCTTCGGCCTGTGTCATTCAAAGTAGTTCTCTTTGTTGATTCAAAATCTGTATTATATGCCTTACAGTCTTTTGATACAGACACAAGACCTGACTTAATTATTGAGGCAAATCATCTAATACATTGTTTAAAGATAAATGGTTCGGAAATCAATTTATGCTGGGTGCCTTCTCATGTTGGTCTTCATGGCAACAACGTAGTTGACAGAGCAGCTAAATCCGGTGCCCTCCATTCTGAAAATTCCATAGAATTACATGTTAACACCTCGGTAAAAGAAGCTTACAACTCGCTAGAATTAGCATCATGGATTCGATTTCATGAACATTTAAATGAAAAATTTGTGTCTCAAAAAAGAATCAAACTTTCAGTTCAAAATATCTGTAAAAATTTGCAGTATTCCTCGTTATATCATTTGAGATTAATTGTTATGACATATTTTCGCATTCAACTGAACGCTTTGAAAACAAAATATTGTAACAACGTTTTATGTATTTGTGGCGAACAATTCACATTGTATCACTGTTTGTTTTACTGCAGAAAGCTTCGTTCCTTTTTACCAAAGACGTTTACACAAGGAAACTATCTTGAAACGCATTTTAAAGAAGTTGTATCGGATCAAGTTTTGTTAGTTAAAATTTCAGAATCATTGGTTCACAGTCCTGTTAATGCGTTACTTTAAGATTATTATTATAATTATGATTATTTTTGTTTTGTTTTGTTTTGTTTTTATGACGATTTTTCTTTTACATTATTGATGTTAGCGTTGTTCTAGTTTCATTTCTCTGTTCATCCATATCCTTTTTCTTAAGACCTTGCCGCTTCCTTTTAATTTTTTTTACGTCCCTTACTCTGTTCCCTCTCCCCTCCACCCCCCCCCCCTTATTTCATCCTCCATGCCATTTTTCCCCGTCTAATATCACTTATAGTGAAAAGACGTTAAATCAAGCAACGAACGAACACACACACGCACGCACACACACACACGCGCACACACACACACACACACACACACACACATGTGCATACATACACACATATACACACACACAGAGGATGCTAAGCTTGGGTACATTCATCCTGTTAGGCATGTGACCTTTGACACCAAATGTACAGGTTTTCCTATAATCTGAGTGGTCACAGGGAAACAAGGTGTTACAGACTTTGGCTTCACCCAGGGCCAGCACTGTGAGGGTCTGCTTTACCTACTCCATCCTGGCTAGATGGGGTATCATGTTCAAGCGGCAGTACAAAACCATCTGGGGCAGACTACGGTCTTGATAGACAGCAGTTTCTAAAAATACAAAAGAAGTCTAAAGGCATGCCCCCCACCTCCAGGAAAAAGTTTTTGTCCAGAAGATTAGATTACAGGCCATTTGGTACTCTCTATTGATGAAATCATGTAACTTGCTGAAACTTGTCATCAGCATTTATTATATCATCCGTCTTGTCTTCTCCTTACTCTTGCTACAAAGAGTGGGGTTTTCTTTTTGTTTTGAGTTTTTTTTTTATAGGGATGGGTGGGTGGGTGGGGGACTGGAAGGGGATTATTTTTTTTAAGTGGGTCCATACATAATATTCACCAATTTTTTTAGGCTATATACACTGAACAAAGATTTCAGATTTCACTTTTTTGGGACAGCTCAGAGAGGGGACAGGGTTCCAGACCCCCCCCACCTCTCTTGATTCTTTCACTCCTGCACCCTATCCACCAGTTGCAAAAACTTAACTTTTTCATTCCCTCATCCTGTCTGCCAGCTTCCTGCAGGAAGCTGATGGATAGGGTGAAGGAATGAAAAGGTTAAGTTTTTGCTTTTTCTTGTCATGGTTGCGAATATGGGATGTTGGTGGATAGGATTAGGGAGTCAAAAGGTTAATCCACACCTGGCCTTCCATTTAGGGATCACACATACTCAATCATTACTTCTAACCTCCTGGAAGTAAGTGCTCTGACTGCCCTGCTATCACGCCACCTGACATATATCATAATTCACAAAGGTGAAGCTACGCACAGTTTTTGTCATCAGGTTATCACACTTTACCGACATCGACTGGATTCACACAAAACCATAGACACGCACATGACAATATAAGACAAGAAATAACGTACTTTTCACTTCTTCTGCATACTCCAAAATGTGTGAATTGTGCTTGGAAAACAAAGCCGTAGGCTCCCTGAAAAGTAAAACATAGTAATGTGAAATATCAGACTGAAGAGCAAAATGTCATTTCTGATACTTTCCTATTTTTCAGGAAGTTTATAATTCGTATGTGGAACGAAAGATCCTAAGCAAAGATTTGATTTGCCCACAGTTCTTTTTTTTTCTTCTTTTTTGTCTAAAATTTGTTCATGGACATCTGGTAGCTTCTCACACTACAGCTTGCTGCTAATTAATGGAAACTTTCAGCCTAAGATATTAGACAGATATTTAACTGGAAGAAAGGTTCACGTGTTCTGTGGATGTATGTTCATCATAGGTATTCTTAAGCGTAGTTTTTTTTTTCATTTGTGTGTTTACATTTTATAATGGTTTATCTCTTCATCATTCATAAGAGCAAAAAAATCTAAATCAAAATAATCAAATGTATAACACCCCAAAGCATACCTCCCCCCCCCTCCAAGAGTGCGCACACACACACACACACACACACACACACACACACACACACACACACACACACACACACACACACACACACACACACACACACACTGGATTGCTGAAAAGAAAACAGCTAGGGTAAAACTTGTCCTGTTAGATACTGTTATTAGTGTTAGCTGATGTTGACCTGAGAGATCAGAAAAATCACTACCCTTTATCCATCAGGTGGAGGTGTCTAGGTGGATCGAACCTGGGACCTTCCAACTGGAAGTCCAAAAGTTACCCACATGAATACTGCATCATCAAAATAGATTTAGTTACAATAAAGGAACAAGCATTACACATTAACAAACATGTGAAAACGAATGTATACTAACAACAATTGACCAGACATAAACATACATCTAAGGTCATAAACATACATGTGAATATATACATGAATACACATATACATACACTAATACACAAAGACATATACATATACATATACATATATCGTCATCATCATCATGTGCCTTGCCGCATGGCGTTGGCGATCATGGCCCTCCATATACATCTATCCCTTGTTGCCGCAAGCACATCTTCCACCCTCTCTATCCTCAGCCACCCTGGAAGTCCATCCAATATTTTCTCCTTGGGTCTACCTGGTGTTCTATTTCCTTCCAGCCTCACAGTTGTGACCAGGTGCTCTAATTCCCCTTTCCTATATACATATATATATATATACATACACATGACTGAGTGCACAATGTCACACAATCAGTAGTTAAAAACACATAATTCAAACGTATACGTAATCACATTTCAACATGAATGAACAAGAAATACAGGAACCTACATTCCTTTCCTGACTGATTTTTCACGCACGCCCTCAGCCAGGAAACAGATTTCTTGAACAAGTCGCTCACGTATGTGAGGGGGTTCAGCCAGAGGCTGTGTCTTTGGAGTGTCTGCTTCTGCTTCCGTTTCATCCTGGTAATTCTGCCATATCTCCAGCAACATGTCCACCTGGTAAATTGTTAAGAGAAATCTTTCAGAAATGCATACGTTCATGCAACTTATGCATGCATATCCACACACAAATGTACGCACACACACACACACATGTATGCATACACGCGCACACACACACACACATACATTCACATTACACATGTAAACAGTGTCACACACATATGTATGGGTGTTCACACACACACACATACACACACACACTCTTATGGATTTATCTACCTATTCCTTTACTTTTTTTTATCTTTTATTCATTCATCTATGTATGTATAGATCTATTTATTTAATTTGTTTGTGTATATTCATTTTTTCCTTGGAAGTGGACAACAGACTAGAGAGGTTATGATTAAGGAGATATCATTTTCCTCATGTTGATAGGCAGTGGAGGCTATGTTTAGTATTGAGTAGAGAGCTTTCTGTGATGTGGCAAGAGAGAAAAAGAGAGAAAGAGACACAGATAAAGACAGACAGAAAGACAAACAGACAGACAGAGACAGAAAGACAGACAGAGAGAGGGGGAGAGGAAGACAGACAGAGGAACAGAGACAGACGGATGATGGAAACTATAAATATAATAACTGGGAATACAAACAGGAAGAAACCAGAAGTGACAATAATAAACCAGACACTGACAAGTAAACAACATACAGGACAAAAACAAAATCAGGGGAAACCAGCTAGTTCACCTCATTGTGTAAATCCAGTGTCGTCTCAATCAGTGAAGTTCCCAGCATGCTTTTGATCTCTTCCTGTTCCTCTGGCGACACATGCTGCTCCACCAGTCGCCATAGTGACAGCGGAGGGCTGTAGGTCTGTATGTCTCCGGAGGACATGATCACAGAGACTGAATGCTCACACATCCTGAAACATGTGAACTTGAGAATGTAGACTAATATCTGATTCAGCAATACTAATTTTCTCCCTTCAATAAACTTTTGGGTGCTGGTCTGGGTTTTATTCTTTCTGATACGGCAGACTGAGTTCAGAGTTCGCTCAAGTGGGATTCATTACATTCTAGCAAAATTTGTTTTATTTCCAAATGCACTTCACCCAAATCTGGCAGTATGTATCTAGCAGAGAGGGGGAGAGGGGCCTATGAAACACTAAACTGACACCAAAATGATTGGAGCGTGAACCCTTTGATTCCCACACACTATCCACCTGCGTCCTGCTTTGTCAACTATGCTAGCAAAGCAAAACCATAACCCTTTGACTCCCTCACCCTATCCACCAGCTTCCTGCAGGACAGGGTGAGGAAGTCAAAAGGTTAAGTTGTTGCGGTTTGAGGATAAGGTGCAAGCGTCAAAGGGTTAAGACTTGATGAACAGACCAGTTTTTATGCTGAAGGCTGGGATTGAACTCACGAAATCAAATCTCCAGTCCATGACCATCAACAAAGCCAGCAAGCTGCTAAAAAAAAAAAACCAAAAAAAAAAAACCAACAACAATAACATTAACAACAACAAAACTGGGGCTTGTCAGAGATTCAAACAAGATAATAACTTTTCAGATGAGACCTTTGACAGCAATATGCACTTAGTGTATCTGCATGTAAAAACTATAAAAGCTGTCTTTTCAGATAAGCATATGCTTTCCTTGGGGACAGCAATCCACATGTCACATGAAAAATTCTACCAGGGGTAGGGTGCTGCCTGGAGAGAGCAGCCTGAATTTTACATGTTTGTTGATATTGTTATCGTTGTTTAAAGCCCAGCCGACTGCACAGAGCCATATCAGGGCTATAACCAGTTCAAAACATACACAATACTTCAAGTTCAACATGAAAAAAAAGAAAAAGAAAAAGAAAATTAAGTACACATATCAATGCATTCGTGCACACAATCTAAGGAGATGCCCCTGGCACTGACCATTCCATCCAATTTATCACACAGGGGATATATTTTACACGGTAAATCCATTGTGACAACAAATAGAAATGCTTACAGTTTACTACAAACACACACACACACACACACACACACAGTGACACACATGCAACAGAAATCACATCCACACCCACACACAAGAAATACAAATAATAACGCATACAAACAAAAATACCAAATCCAACCAAATCCAACTGATCCGACCCCAATCTTGACCTAACTAACTTCTTGAACCATGTGATATGTGGCTAAGTAAGACTGAAAAGTGTACCATGCTTACTGTATCAGCACATCATGTACTGACCTACATGCTGAAGCAGTCATCAAGATTCTACAACCATTACCAAAGACAGAATAGCATTCAGCTCAATATCAACACTGTCTGTTTGATATCAGATTATTAGTGGTAGTACTAGTAGTAGTAAGACAAGGAGGAGAAGGAGGTGTACTAGAACTACTATTACTACTACTGGTAATGGTGGTGGTAGTAGTAGTAGTCTTTCAAGGCAAGCCAAAAACCCATCATATCAGGGCTATAACCATCTCAAACAACAACAACAAAAACCACACACATCCGAATTTATTGATGGCCCTGGAAAAAAGAAAATCTGGAAAAAGAAATTAAGTACATAAAATTATATCACTGCATTCAAGGAAACAAGAATATGCCCCTGGTGCTGGCCATTCTGCCCAAAATATCACCTGACAGATTAAAACAAACCTAAAATAAATGCATTTATAAACACAAAAATACACATAACATATACAAAACATACACAAAAGTGGCCTACAGGCTAGTTCCTAAAATAGCCATGAACAAAGAGAATGACAGAAAAGAAGAAATTTTTATTTTAGCTGGGAATTTCTAGGAGGTGGGAATACTATTTATTTTGACAGAGCCCCCGGCATCCCCACAGGGATTGATATCTGATGAGGCTTTGATGATTTAGATTTAGTTCATAAAAATGTTGTGTGTTGATTCTAACCATTTTGGGGCTGGTAATACTGAAATTTCATTCACTATTTGAATGATGCTTTTCCCACGTCGTGTGGCACATGCAATATTTCAATACATGCCACGGCAAGAACTGAAACACACAGTACAACCTATTGGCCAAAAAAATAATAGTTACAACCTGTGCTGTAAGCCACTGTCTGTGTTTAAAAAGTTCGGGGTAAAAAAATATAAATTTCATCCAAATATACTGTACTTAACCCCTTAACTGCTCAGTATAATAGCACTTTCGAATAACTGCTTGCCAGGGTAAAATTTAGCTTTTTAGGGTAGGTTCAATAAAATGGTTACTGCTTATTTATTTCTTGACAGATCTCTCAGATTTTTTGCATGTTTTGTTGTTATGCATTGGTCTACAATGTCCTGTCAAAATAACTTGATTATGTTGATAATTAGTATAGCAGAAACTGACATAACTACAAAAAATTACCAAAAAATAACAGCTTTCGAGTATACACAAATACACTGTGCCACACAAAATGAGTCAGAACATTGGAAAAGTGGTTTTACTATTTATTCAACATCAGCACTAACACATGACAGTCATATAAATCCCAAGGAATGTTGCTCTTGATCATAATCTGCTCATAATTGGGAGTACTATTTTTTAGGAAAAAAGGGGCATAATCATGCTTTTTGCAGTATGTTCACTAACATGTACATTACTCATCCACTTATTGAGTTATTTGTTAGATTTTTTGTGGACTTCTTCCTTATACCCTTGTTTACAATTTCACATCATTCTAATTTGATTTTGTTGGTAATGATGATGGTTCACACTAATAACATGTGATAAATCAGTTTTTGTTTTGTTTTCAATTTGAGAGTTTTAGAACAATTCAGCACATAAAAGCCCACTGAACAAAGCAAAATACCTTTTGGTGTTTGCTCAGCAATATTACAAACACCTGGGATTCAAACTGATGTCAATAAATGTCCCTCTGTGTAACAATCTGTATGTTACTGGGGGTACCCCAATTCTACTGGAAAGGGGCATAATTTTACTATTTGGGGTAGGTTCAGTACCGCAATCACTGCTTATTCATTTGTTGACATATGACTTAGATTTTATGGCTTCTCTTTCATTTTACCCCAAGTTATAATGCTATATAACAATAGTGTAATTTTGTTAGCCATTGGGAAGATGGCCAGGGATATAACGGATGGTGGTTTTACAGAAAATAAAAGTTTCTAAAAACATACACATGTTACAACACATAAAACCTGTAAAACACTGACAAAAACTTCTGTTAGTGTTTACTCAACATCACTGTAAGTACACAGTATGGTCCAAATTGTTATAGTATAATATTATACATATTGGTAAATGTTCAAAATGACAACTATGGGAAAAAAAAGTCTGAAGAAAAAAATAAACAATTGTCTGTTCAAAAAGAAAGACCCTCCCCCCACATACACACACACTTGGTATCCATTTGTTATCACATAAAACACTGTGGGAACTGTGTTAGTGTTTCTGAACATATTGTACTCACATTACTGCCATACTGTTCTATAGGAATCCAGCACTTGCGCTTGGACATAATCCTCAGGTTGTCTACATTCGTTACTTCATAACTTTGGGGGATGGTGTTCATTTTTTTGTCTGTCCAAATTGTGGTTCAAAGAAACACACAAGGGGATTCATTCTATACTCCACTTGGTCTTCTTTCACTGATGGCACTCAGTCTTGTCACAGCGTTCACAAAACGGTGTGAACACACACACAGGTGAGGAAAAAAAAATGCACTGTAGAATGGAAAACTAAGAACACAAAAACAAAAGCACAAAAAAGCAGAAGAAAATGAAATATATATAACTGAGGGGAAAAAAAAAACTAACACAGAACACCCTACTGCCAATACACAAACTTGGTGTGGTAGTCCTTGAAACATTGGCCTAAGCACAATCCAGGCTTGGATGGGCAGGAGGGGCAGTAGTAGCGGGATTCCTTCCGCACTTTTATTTTCTTCGTGCAGACCCGACACGGCTTGGTGGGGTTAGACTTGTTTGGTGTCGGTGGCAGTGGAAATAAAAAGTGGTGTGCACCCACCCTCACCTCGTCATCTGTTTTTCCCTCTTCCACAGCTGGCACCTGATCTGGCCAAATCCAAGAGGTGATGACACTCTCCAAAAAACTTAGGAAAGTGTTACAGGAGTCATCACCTCTTGACTTTTGCAAGATGAATGCATTGCAGGCTGCAACCTGCAGAAAATGGAAAAACAGTTTTTTTGTCCATTTCATCGACTTACGTGAGCAGTCATATGGGTGAAGCAGCTGATCTTGTTTGTCAACTCCACCCATATTCCTGTTGTAATTCGATGAAACAGACGGACGCATGTTGACACCCCGTCGTCCCCGGTGTGGAATGGGTGCCTCAGTGTGGCCATGCACAGAGGACAGCAGGTGCACCACTTTTGTGCTGTGGTACTTTGTGGCGACGATCTTGTTGTCACCACAAAGAGCAGCTGATGATCCGGGGTCCAGCTTCACTCCACGTAGCTCCTCTGGAATACCCCGGTTCTCCCGGACGGTGCCGCAGGCCAAGGTGTTCCTTTCCAGGAGGTAGAGGTACAGCCGCAGACTACTGTACCAGTTGTCCGTGTAGACATGGTAGCCCTTTTCCAGGAGAGGGGCTACCAAGTACAGCACCATCTTCTCGCTGGCCGAGAGAGTTGGGTTGTCTGCATTTACGGACTCTAGGACAGGCTGCACCTCATTGACGGGGTCCTCCTTTCCAGCATACACCTTGAAGCGGTAGCAGTAGCCACCACTTCCCTTGACACCGCCGTCAGACTCACAGCACAGGTATATTTTGATGCCAAACCGGGCACGTTTCAACGGTATGTATTGACGAAATATCAGTCTACCCTTCCAAAGAAGTAGACTTTCATCAACACATACCGCTTGCCGGGGCTCATACACCTCCTGGAACCTCTCATGCAGATGATCCAGAATAGGACGGATCTTGTAGAGCCGGTCGTACGCTGGATCACCTGGCACTGGCATGGCTGCATTGTTGTTGAAGTGCAGAAACTGAAGAAGAATCTGAAATACAGAGTAAACTTTCAAGATAAGTAAGCAGACCCACAACTGGGCACACACACACACACACACACACACACACACACACACACACACACACACACACACACACACACACACACACACACACACACACACACACAGCCTACACACACACACACACACACACATACACACACACACACACACAGCCTACACACACACAGCCTACACACACACCCACTACACAAGCACACACTGACAGTATCACACACACTTGAATATATAAAAACACCACACTGGTATAAAAAAGTGCTTTTGTCTTTTACAAAATGAATAAACTTGCATGGAAAACTTACACACAGAAAATAAATAATGCTTATGCACACACGCGCGCGCGCACACACACACACACACACACACACACACACACACACACACACACACACACACACACACACACACACACACACACACATACACACACACACACATTCACACAAGCACACACTGACAGTATCACACACACATGAATATAAAAACACCACACTGGTGTACCAAAAAAGTGCTTTTGTGTTTTACAAAATCAGCAAACTTGTATGGAAAACTTGCAAACAGAAATAAATAATGCGTATGTACACATGTGCACTCACACACACACACACGCACATGCACACACACACACACACACACACACACACACACACACACACGCACACACACACACAGCCTACACACACACACACACACACACACACACACACACATTTACACAAGCACACACTGACAGTATCACACACACTTGAATATATAAAACACCACACACACACACACACACACACACACACACACACACACACCACACACACACACACACACACACACACACACACACAAAATGAATAGTGGAGGGATGAAGAATCAAGTAGTGAAAAAAAGAAAAGAAAAAAAAATAGAGCTACTTGCCTGGAACCGGTTTCTTGTCATGATGGAGCTGAAGACTGGAATTCTGTACAGCACCTTCTTAGACCAGTACAGTTCAATTGAAGGTAGCCGCACAATGCCCATCAGCAGAACCAGGCCCAGAAACTTCCTCATTTCTGCACAGTCGACTTTCTCCCACTTGTTGGCCCTGGAAAACTGTGGAAGATTGGGGTGTGCCTCGAGAAACTGGTCAGCATACAGGTTTGTCTGAATGACGAGATGGTTGACTAGGTCAGAAAAAAATAATTCCAAATAGTCAACCGGCCTAAAATTAGCACAGCTGACCTTCAACCCCGGATTTCCAGTGAAAACTACACCAGGGTTGGGGTGCTGTGCATCAGCTTCTCGCCATTCTCTCACTAGCTGTTGCTGACCACGCCTCACGCCACGCCCCCTGCCGCTTCCACGGGGCCCTCGCCGTCGTCCAGACCCCCTACCACGTCCACGACCCCGTCCCCTCCTGACAGGAGGGGGTGCAGTGCTTGTTGATGGTAGAGGATCCCCCATTTCCTCTTCTTCACCCTCGCTAGCACTGGTTTCCCCACTGCTTTCACTGGGAGCGAACGAAGGATCCACGTCATCACCAGCACCTATCTCCGATAAAAGTGGATGGTGCTGGTTCCCATCCGTCTCCTCCTCATCACTGATGTCAGGATCCGATCCTCCCATGTCTTCTTCTCCACTGTCTTGATCGTTGAATATCTCGTCCAACACATCAAGCGCAGTGTACCGCTTGAAAACAGGTCGAGCCGACGACGTACTAGGTCTCGCTGCCATCTTGAATTCGCTAATCACTGTAACCTCTCAACTCGCGATTTGCATATCCTGTGGTCAGTTACTGGTGACGTGAAGGATATGGGGCTCTTCGCTGATATCAGCAACAGAGTTGGAAACATTTTGCGCAGTCATTTCTTGTGTAGATTTGCTCGCTTTCCGTGACGAGTTTACTACGAGTGGCACTCGTATACGGGCGTGGTGAATTTCGATTTTACTACGAGCGTTACTCGTACCAAGCAGAGAAGAGGTTAACAACTAGATCCAGATCTCTTCGTAATCTTAACTGTCACTCACTGTGTGACTAGAGTCTACTTCACTTCAATTGAACGCATAGAAACCTTGAAATCTGGAAATTTGACAAAATATGGTTCACAACATTACAGAAAACGTATATGAGGCACGTGTTAGCACATCTGATCACAAATTGGCACTTTACCTTTAAGCAAACAATGATCATAGATGTCGGCATGCATTACTGTTCCGTTTCGAAGCAGAGAGTTGAGGATACCGCCATGTTGTTTACAAAACGGTGACGGGGTAATATGGTTCCCCGTGGGAAGAAATGGACTTCCGGTTTTTTTGTAACGTGGTAAAATCTGCCATCTTCCCCAGTCTTTCCCCTCCCGGATGTTTTCTGTGCCTTTATTCTATTCACTGTCAACCCCTGACAAAGTTGGCTTTTGAAATGATAGCAATGATAACATATGAATATATAAACAAATTAGAGAAAAGTGAATGAATAAATGAATAAGTGAACAAATAAATAAAGAGCTAATAAAATGCAGAGGTGTTGTGTGGTGCAGAGTTGTGTGGAATTGTGTAGCGTTATGTTGTGTTGTGTTTTGTTGCGTTGTCTTGCATTGTGTTGTATAATGTCATGTCGAGTCGTATCTTGTCATGTTGGGATGAGTCGTGTCATGTCGTGTCATGCCGTGTTGTGGTGTAGTGTGTTGTGGTGTGCGTGTCTGTGTGTGTGCGCGTGCGTGTGTATGCGTGTGTTTTTGCGCGCACGTGCGCCCATGTGTGTGTGTGTGTGTGTGTGTGTGTGTGTGTGTGTGTGTGTGTGTGTGTGTGTGTGTGTGTGTGTGTGTGTGTGTGTGTGTGTGTTTCTGATTTGGCATTGATCTCATGACATGATTTGATTCAATTTTCTGTTTTTGCTGATAATTTTCTTTTCCTCCTCGAGCATTTCTTTTAAATCCTGTTCATAGGGAATTTACAATTCATGTTTTTTTTTTTCTAATTATTTGTTTTATTATTTCCACTTTTCTTTCACTTGACAAAGGGCCTGGGCTCGAAAAGTCGTGTTTTTATACTCCAAAGGATCTTTTACAAACAAGGTACATTTTAATGTTTTGTGTTTTTTATTATTTCAGTTTTATCATTCTTTTTTCTGTGTGCTTGAGACGAGTGCCTTGCTCTGTTCTGCTACATCTGTAATTTTCAGACAACATAATGAATGTTATTCTGACAATAGATACTTGATGATGTTGATGACAATTATGGGTATGTAGTTTTTGTATCTACATGTGTGTGTGTGTGTGTATGTGTGTGTGTGTGTGTGTGTGTGTGTGTGTGTGTGTGTGTGTGTGTGTGTGTGTGTGTGTTTGTTTGTGTGTGTGCGTGTGTGTGTATATGTGTGTGAGTGAATTTGTGTGCGTGCGTGTGTGTCTGTGTGTTTGTGTGTGTGTGTGTGAGTGAGTGAGTGAGTGTGTGTGTGATGAGTGAGTGTGTGTGTGTGTGTGTGTGTGTGTGTGTGTGTGTGTGTGTGTGTGTGTGTGTGCGCGCGCGCGCGCATGTAAGCGCATGTGTGCATGCTTATGTGTGTAAATGTGTAGATGTGGGTACGTGCTTGTGGTTTAGGTTTCCCTGAATTATCTTGCCATGCTATTAGTTTAGTTTAGTAATAGGGACATAACACATTACCCGTTTGGCTATTTCAAGTCCCATCATTTTTCTTTTTCTTTTCTTACACTCGTAGTCAAGGTCTGTCGTACGCCCAGTTTTTTTATGATTCATTCATCATATCTTATTTAAGTTCAATGTAATGTTTCCAATGGTCAAGCTGGTTTTTAAACGAGTTTGTGTTTTGTGCTCTTTTAATTTCGTTTGGTAATTTATTCCATACATGTGCAATTCTATTTGTAAAATAAAACTTTCTAATGTTAGTCTTGCAATATTCTATAAATATTTTATCAGTATTATTTCTTGTTTTGTCATAATTTGTCAGTTTGAAAAATTCTGTTCCATCTACGTCATCTATATTGTTAAAAATCTTGAAACTTTGGATCAGATCTCCCCTCATTCTTCTTGCTTTTAAACTGGGTAAACTGAGTAATTCTAATCTTTCTCTATATGAATAATTTTGAAAACCATGAATTAATTTAGTAGCTCTTCTTTGTATCTTCTCTATCAATGCTGACTGTCTTTTAAGACGTGGAAACCAAATAATGTTACCGTACTCCAAATGAGGCCTCACTAAGCCTTTGTACAAATATAAAACTGTCTCCCTGTTTATGTATGAGAATGTTCTTTTTATGATTCCAAGCAACTTGTTTGATTTATTAATAACATTTTGAATGTGTTTATCAAATTTGAGACTTTTATCAAATATTACTCCTAAATCTTTTTCTTCTAAACATTCTATTATTTCACAGGTAATACCATCATTTATCATAGAATATTTGTTACATGGGTTACTTTTTCCTAAATACAAGACTTTACATTTTGAAGCATTAAAGAAAAGATTCCAAGTTTCTGACCAATGGACCAATGTATCTAAATCCTTCTACAATATACTATGATTAGAAGATGTATTGTATATTTTAGTGTCATCTGCAAAGATCTTACAAAAACTATTAATTTTCTGAGGTAAATCATTTATGAAAATAGTAAAAAGAACAGGACCAAGTATACTCCCTTGAGGTATACCACTCAGTACATCTGTATATTTAGAGTAATCATTTCCAACTCTAACTAACTGTTTTCTATCTTTTAAAAAGTCTCTAATCCAAGCTAGTAACTTACCCGTAATTCCATAATACTGCAGCTTGATAAGCAATCTTTCATGCGGAACAGAATCAAACGCTTTTCTAAAATCCAAGTAAATAATATCTATATTCTCTCCTTTATCCAATAGATTAGTAAAATAATTCATTACTTGTAATAACTGGGTAATGCACAATCTATGTTGTCGGAAACCATGCTGACATTCTGTGTAAAGTTTACTTAAAGTCATGTGATCAACTATAACATCCCTTATTATAGATTCCAATACTTTGCATGGTACTGAAGTTAGGCTAACTGGTTTCTAATTACCAGGATCACTTTTGTACCCTTTTTGAACAAAGCTGTGACGTATGCATTCTTCCACTCTGTAGGTACTATTTCCCTTTCCAGCGATTTATTAAACAATATGTTGAGTGGAACAGATAGTTCTTTACTCAGTTCTTTTAAAATCCTCAAATGAATATTATCAGGTCCTTGAGCCTTATTTACATTTAATATCTTTAACTTATTTTCAACTGCCTCAGGTGTAACTACCAAATCTGTTATTGTTTTGCCATCTGACCAATTTGCTATATTTATAGATGGTAGATTTTCCAAGTTCTCTTTTGTAAATACACTAGCAAAAGATTTATTTAAGGTATTTGCTTTATCAATGTCGGATAATGCAGTGTCACTATCAGCCTTAGTCAATGGGCTAATACCTACTTTTACTTTGCACTTTGATTGCACATATTTCCAAAATCTTTTAGGGTTAAACTGACAGTCTTTTGCTACGTTTTTTCATATTCTTTCTTTGCACGTTTAATTTCTTTGGTACAACTGTTTCTTATCGCTATATAATGAAGATAGTCTTTCCCCCTTTAGTTTCTAAAAACCTCTTAAAAAGATAATGCTTCTTTTTTAATTAATCTCCAAATTTTTTTGTTAATCCACAGTGGTTTAGTTTTTACATTATCACTGGTTTTTTATTTTTGGTATATTTTGTTCCATGGAAAGTAGGATTTTATTTTTTATTGTGTCCCAAGTCTTATCAACATCCATGGAATTTAAAACTGTCCAATCTTCCTGACTCAGTTCTTGTTTCATCTTTGCATAATTTCCTCTTTTGAAATTAAACTTATAATTTGTGGTATTTTGAGTTTTGGGTGTTTGAACATACAGATCGAAAATCAGTACCTCATGGTCACTTTTGCCTATGGGACAATAATGTTTAATTTCAGATATAAATTCTTCATCATTTGTTATCACCAAGTCAAGAATATTTGATTCTTGTCCCTCCCTTTTTCTAGTTGGAGATTTTACCATTTGTATTAAATACGCATCATTCAAGCATTCATGAATGTGTTATCCCTAACACCTGTCCATTTTCCCTTCCAGTCGATGTTAGGAAAATTAAAATCTCCCATTATACAAACTTTATCAAATGAGGATATGTATTTATCGTTTAACAGTTTACATAAATTTTCTTCATTTTCTGAAGTGGTATTAGGACTTTTATATATGCATCCCAGTAGGACTTTTAATCCATCTCTAGTGACAAAATGTGCACCATTAAGTGCCAGTCAACTAAAGTGCATAATATGGTTCACTAAATTTTATCTTCTTTTTAAACACTGAAAATACTAAAGCGCAAATCATGCTTTGAGGATATACTGCATTGATACTCAGTGAGCCGTTTTGTTCCAAGGCTGCCGGAAAGACAGCCTTTAGAGTACATACCGTTTGTTTGTTTTGTACGAACCAGAAAAAAACACGAAAAAATAATAAGAACGCGTATTTAATACAATAAGACAAGACAGGCTCAGAACGCGTATTTAATACAAGACAAAACAGGCATATTTAATACAAGACTAGACAGGCACGAATGCGTATTTACTACAAGAAGACAAGGCAAGCATATTTAATACAAGACAGGCGCGAACGCGTATTTAATACAAGACAAGACAGGCATATTTAATACAACAAGACAAAACAGGTACGAACGCGTCTTTAATACAACAAGACAAGGCAGGCATATTTAATACAAGACAAGACAGGAACGAACGCGTATTAACACAAGACAAGACAGGCGACTATTTAATAAACGACAAGAAGAGTGTAGCACATCTACAGACTGTACAGACGTTCCCACAACTGTACAGACTTTGTAGCACATCCACAGACCTGTACAACTTCTGTAGCACATCCCACAGACCTGTACAGCTTCTGTAGCACATCCACAGACCTGTACAGCTTCTGTAGCACATCCACAGACAGACCTGTACAGCTTCTGTAGTACATCCACAGACCTATACAGCTTCTGTAGCACATCACAGACCTGTACAGCTTCTGTAGCACATCCACAGACCTGTACAGCTTCTGTAGCACATCCAGACCTGTACAGCTTCTGTAACACATCCACAGACCTGTACAGCTTCTGTAGCACATCCACAGACCTGTACAGCTTCTGTAGCACATCCACAGACCTGTACAGCTTCTGTAGCACATCCACAGACCTGTACAGCTTCTGTAGCACATCCACAAACCTGTACAGCTTCTGTAGCACATCCACTGACCTGTACAGCTTCTGTAGCACATCCACAGACCTGTACAGCTTCTGTAGCACATCCACAGACCTGTACAGCTTCTGTAGCACATCCACAGACCTGTACAGTTTCTGTAGCACATCCACAGACCTGTACAGCTTCTGTAGCACATCCACAGACCTGTACAGCTTCTGTAACACATCCACAGACCTGTACAGCTTCTGTAGCACATCCACAGACCTGTACAGACAGCTTCTGTAGCACATCCACAGACCTGTACAGCTTCTGTAGCACATCCACAGACCTGTACAGCCAGCTTCTGTAGCACATCCACAGACCTGTACAGCTTCTGTAACACATGCACTACAGAATCTGTACAGGTCTATGGGAGAAGCTGTACAGGTCTGTGGATGTTTGTTTTGTATTCTTGCTGCTCTACCTTTTCTGCACCTTTCGTGTCACTTACCCCCATGATGTTCATTTCGGTTCTTCAACACACGTCCAAACTCACAGAAAGTGAGACTACCATGTGTAGAGGGCATGTAGAGCCTCAGAATGTGGGACAGGTTTTCACAATGCTGCACTGAGTTTTGCATAGGCTCAGGGAGTCTGTTCATATTCAGTTCATATTGCTTATAGTCTAACCGACTACTAGAGCCATCTGCAGGGCTAACACCACGTCAAAAAACGACAACCCGTTAAGATAAAAGACAACAGTTAAAAACCACGTTCACCGTTAACCTTGCAAATGCTCAGGGAGTCTACCAGACAGTCGTTTGGCAGATTTGGGTGAGCGCAAATGGAATTGTCCAACTGCCAGGAATCCCTCTCGTGCAAACACCAAACTCCCATTAAAACAAGGCCTGGTTACAAAGAAGGAGAGCGCCTGCCTTCTTGACTGTATAGGTCTGGGTCTGGCCGGAAAAAAAAAATGTGTGCATGTGGCCGGCCTCCAGTTCACCTGCTGAGAATAACTACCTGTCCCCGTTCATGGTTGAGAAATGTAAAGCAATAACGGAGAGGAGATGGGATCACCATCAACATGTTGGCCCCAGGAAAAGTGGATCTCTATCACCACATTCTCACAGTTATGACCTCAGTGTTGTGCACCATGTCGATCTCTTTATCATGTAGATCGGATGATAGAGCCCAGGACTCGAGACCTCATGTCAAAGATTTCCACACAGATGTCACGCCAGTCCTGCAAGTAGCCACTGAAAGCAAACTGCCACATTTCCAAGAAGCAAAGTAAAACACCAAGTGTACCAGAGAGGTACTGCAGTGGATCCCCTCACACTGTGGTAACCCAGAAAGTGAAGAGATGGATAACATTGTGAAGTTGGGCACACAGCATGGACAGAAAAACCTCAGCCTGACAAATGAAAACCATCATCAAGTCTCTGTTCAGAGTACCCCAGCTACATGACAGTTACCACCAGCTGTCCTAACCAGAGAATGTCATTATCCTCTGTCTGCAGACTGGGCACAACAGACTGAACTACCACATGAAGAAGCGCTTCTGACTTACCTGTCCCATTTGTGCCCCTATGGAGCAGTTGACCAGACAGCAGAACACATCCTCCAGGACTGTGTGAACTATCGGTTACTGAGGGAAGAGATCTGGCCGACATCCTTGAGTCTGTGTGAGAAGCTGTAAAGGTGTGTGGATGTGCTACAGAAGCTGTACATGTCTGTGGATGTGCTACAGAAGCTGTCTGTACAGGTCTGTGGATGTGCTACAGAATCTGTACAGGTCAGTGGATCTGCTTCAGAAGCTGTACATGTCTGTGGATGTGTTACAGAATCTGTACAGGTCTGTGGATGTGCTACAGAATCTGTACAGGTCAGTGGATCTGCTTCAGAAGCTGTACATGTCTGTGGATGTGTTACAGAATCTGTACAGGTCTGTGGATGTGCTACAGAAACTGTACAGATCAGTGGATGTGCTACAGAATCTGTACAGGTCTGTGGATGTGCTACAGAAACTGTACAGGTCAGTGGATGTGCTACAGAATTTGTACAGGTCTGTGGATGTGCTACAGAAGTTGTACAGGTCTGTGGATGTGCTACAGAAACTGTACAGGTCAGTGGATGTGCTACAGAATCTGTACAGGTCTGTGGATGTGCTACAGAAGTTGTACAGGTCTGTGGATGTGCTACAGAAACTGTACAGGTCAGTGGATGTGCTACAGAATCTGTACAGGTCAGTGGATGTGCTACAGAAACTGTACAGGTCTGTGGATGTGCTATAGAAGCTGTACATGTCTGTGGATGTGCTACAGAATCTGTACAGGTCAGTGGATGTGCTACAGAAGCTGTACAGGTCTGTGGATGTGCTACAGAAACTGTACAGGTCTGTGGATGTGTTACAGAAACTGTACAGATCTGTGGATGTGTTACAGAAACTGTACAGGTCTGTGGATGTGTTACAGAAACTGAACAGGTCTGTGGATGTGTTACAGAAGCTGTACAGATCTGTGGATGTGATACAGAAGCTGTACAGGTCTGTGGATGTGTTACAGAAACTGTACAGGTCTGTGGATGTGCTACAGAAACTGTACAGGTCTGTGGATGTGTTACAGAAACTGTACAGGTCTGCGGATGTGTTACAGAAGCTGTACAGGTCTGTGGATGTGTTACAGAAACTGAACAGGTCTGTGGATGTGTTACAGAAACTGAACAGGTCTGTGGATGTGCTACAGAAACTGAACAGGTCTGTGGATGTGCTACAGAAGCTGTACATGTCTGTGGATGTGCTACAGAATCTGTACAGGTCTGTGGATGTGCTACAGAAACTGTACAGGTCTGTGGATGTGCTACAGAAACTGTACAGGTCTGTGGATGTGTTACAGAAACTGTACAGGTCTGTGGATGTGCTACAGAAACTGTACAGATCTGTGGATGTGATACAGAAACTGTACAGGTCTGTGGATGTGCTACAGAAACTGTACAGGTCTGTGGATGTGCTACAGAAACTGTACAGGTCTGTGGATGTGTTACAGAAGCTGTACAGGTCTGTGTATGTGTTACAGAAACTGAACAGGTCTGTGGATGTGTTACAGAAGCTGTACAGATCTGTGGATGTGTTACAGAAACTGTACAGGTCTGTGGATATGTTACAGAAACTGAACAGGTCTGTGGATGTGTTACAGAAGCTGTACAGATCTGTGGATGTGTTACAGAAACTGTACAGGTCTGTGGATGTGATACAGAAACTGTACAGGTCTGTGGATGTGCTACAGAAACTGAACAGGTCTGTGGATGTGTTACAGAAACTGTACAGATCTGTGGATGTGCTACAGAAACTGTACAG
Organism: Monoplex corrugatus; assembly: GCA_030674185.1. Lineage (NCBI taxonomy): Eukaryota > Metazoa > Mollusca > Gastropoda > Littorinimorpha > Ranellidae > Monoplex > Monoplex corrugatus. The sequence continues at coordinate 47,101,919 of CM060313.1, forward strand.
ATCTGTGGATGTGCTACAGAAACTGTACAGGTCTGTGGATGTGCTACAGAAACTGTACAGATCTGTGGATGTGCTACAGAAACTGTACAGGTCTGTGGATGTGCTACAGAAACTGTACAGATCTGTGGATGTGCTACAGAAACTGTACAGGTCTGTGGATGTGCTACAGAAACTGTACAGATCTGTGGATGTGCTACAGAAACTGTACAGGTCTGTGGATGTGCTACAGAAACTGAACAGGTCTGTGGATGTGTTACAGAAACTGTACAGATCTGTGGATGTGTTACAGAAACTGTACAGATCTGTGGATGTGTTACAGAAACTGTACAGGTCTGTGGATGTGCTACAGAAACTGAACAGGTCTGTGGATGTGTTACAGAAACTGTACAGATCTGTGGATGTGCTACAGAAACTGAACAGGTCTGTGGATGTGTTACAGAAACTGTACAGATCTGTGGATGTGTTACAGAAACTGTACAGATCTGTGGATGTGTTACAGAAACTGAACAGGTCTGTGGATGTGTTACAGAAACTGTACAGATCTGTGGATGTGCTACAGAAACTGTACAAGTCTGTAGATGAGCTGCAGAAGATGATCTGTCTTATCCTTGAGACTAAACTCGAATTGTGAATGCAAGCAAAAAAGAATAAGAATGTCTTATATGCAACCCCAGCCTGCAACATAAAAACTGGCATTTTCACTGTCCTTCATAACGCTGTGATCATTCTGCTGGTGTCAGCTTAGTGTTGTACAGGTGCTGTACTTCCCTTCTCCATTTCAGGATTTTGCTAGCACTTATGTTTTGTTTTTTTCTGATTCAAGGAGTCTGCCAGGTAACTATTGTCAAATTTGGGTGGAGCACATATGGCATATCTTGAATAATCTCCATGATCCGTATTAATATCTACATATCAAAAAGACACTCAATATCATGCAAAAGACACACATCAAACAACTCTTGCAATACAAATGCCAGTCATAACAAATTCTGCATCAAACATTTATTTCTTCCATCCAAATTGAGCACAAAAAATCCATGCAATCATAACTGAATGTCAACCACTCCTCATTTTGAGGGAGTGAAGCAAAAAAAAATTTTTTTTTTTAACTTACACACATACTCCACTCACAAAACAGTCAGGCAATCAATTACACTTCCATTTTCTTAAATGGCAGCCATTTGGAACTCGACAATCAACTGTTGAAAACAAAAGACACAAAGTTCTTCACAGAACAATCCAGTAACAATTAACCATTCTGCTGGCTCTTTTATAGAGATATGGACTCATGATGTGGTATCTTGAGTTCAATCCCAGCCCATAACATTGAAAACTGCCCTGTTCGTTGTTCATCTTCATGTTTTCGTCATTCTGGCGATGTCAGCGTAGTGTTTCATGCATAGGTCCCTCTTTTCCCCTCCACATTTCAACACTTTGCCAGCGCACAGGGTTTTGCAAAGATCAGGGAATCTCCTAGATAACTGCTGGCAGAACTGGGTGGAGCACATACGGAATTGTCTGAGTATAATGAATCCCTCTTGAACAAACTCCAAACTAATGTGAGGCTTCTGCTGTTGTGACATAAAATGGGACAAATGCTTAAATCTAAAGGGAGACAAGTCATAAGAGGCTACAAACCAAAACTCTTCCTTCTAATACAACCAAAGAAACAGTCCAGTTGTATTCAAATGTAAACATTTGTGATGTTTTATTATAATTCGCCCAAAACCTACAACTGGATGAGATCTAGTACAACAAAAACAAAATAAAAACAATAGTTTTGACAGAAACTACGTTTTTGTTGGTGTCTGGTTTTATTTGATTGAAAATTTATTAACATTCTGTTCTCATAAAGTGTAACAATCATGCTTTTGACATCGAATTTTGGCGTTATAAAAGTGAAATTATTATTATCATTCTTCAACTGTTATGTTGATGCAGATCCATTGACAAACCTTTAACCTGTTATGTTGATACAGAACCATCCATAAACCTTAACCTGACATGTTGATACAGATCCATCCATAAACCTTAACCTGACATGTTGATACAGATCCATCCATAAACCTTAACCTGTTATGTTGATACAGATCCATCCATAAACCTTAACCTGACATGTTGATACAGATCCATCCATAAACCTTAACCTGACATGTTGATACAGAACCATCCATAAACCTTAACCTGATATGTTGATACAGATCCATCCATAAACCTTAACCGACATGTTGATACAGATCCATCCATAAACCTTAACCTGTTATGTTGATACAGAACCATCTATAAACCTTAACCTGACATGTTGATACAGATCCATCCATAAACCTTAACCTGACATGTTGATACAGATCCATCCATAAACCTTAACCTGACATGTTGATACAGATCCATCCATAAACCTTAACCTGACACGTTGATACAGATCCATCCATAAACCTTAACCTGATATGTTGATACAGATCCATCCATAAACCTTAACCTGATATGTTGATACAGATCCATCCATAAACCTTAACCTGATATGTTGATACAGAACCATCCATAAACCTTAACCTGATACAGATCCATCCATAAACCTTAACTGACACGTTGATACAGATCCATCCATAAACCTTAACCTGATACAGATCCATCCATAAACCTTAACCTGACACGTTGATACAGATCCATCCATAAACCTTAACCTGATATGTTGATACAGATCCATCCATAAACCTTAACCTGATATGCTGATACAGAACCATCCATAAACCTTAACCTGATACAGATCCATCCATAAACCTTAACCTGACACGTTGATACAGATCCATCCATAAACCTTAACCTGATACAGATCCATCCATAAACCTTAACCTGACACGCTGATACAGATCCATCCATAAACCTTAACCTGATATGTTGATACAGATCCATCCATAAACCTTAACCTGATATGTTGATACAGAACCATCCATAAACCTTAACCTGATACAGATCCATCCATAAACCTTAACCTGATATGTTGATACAGAACCATCCATAAACCTTAACCTGATATGTTGATACAGATCCATCCATAAACCTTAAACCTGTTATCTTGATACAGATCCATCCATAAACCTTAACCTGACATGTTGATACAGAACCATCCATAAACCTTAAACCTGTTATCTTGATACAGATCCATCCGTAAACCTTAAACTGATATGCTGCTACAGATCCATCCATAAACAGCAGAAACACTATTAGCAACACTTGTTTTTCCCCAATAGGCAGAGACACAACTAAAGACCAGCCTGCCTGTATCTCATTTCAAAAGAGGAAACCAAACAATCAAAGATCACAAGACAGCTCTATAACCAACAGATATCACACAATGTGATGCACTAGGTTTCTTGCTCACAGAAATATTCATGTGCACACACACACACTCTTTCAATCCTGCTTTATATATAAAACTAAATGAACTGAAGACATACCAAAACATATCACATAAATGGATGGATTTAACAGATCACAAGTCTTATTGATTCACGATAAAAAAGCAAGACTTTCACTAACAGACAGCTGTTATGAGCCAGTTACAATGCTCTGTATTCTCTATGATATGTAACTTTATATAATTAGAAACTTCCCACAAAAACTGTAACATTGTTCAAAAAGTGTTCTGTGAATTTTCAAGTATTCTTCAAAAAGTTTTATTAAAACATTTTACACTCCACACCACGCAGAGGCTTACTGGATAAAGGAACCCTCTTAAATTGATGGTGAAGTAACTGAATCCTGTGGAAAATACATTATTCTGTGAAACAGTGCCCAAATTACACACACACACACACACGAATGCATGCACACACATACACACACACACATGCATACAGACACAGACACCATCCACCACCACTACTCTTTCTGTGCGTCTTATACCTAATACCAGTGCTGTGTTGTATATCATGAATAATGCTCATCTACTGAAGCTGGTAAACATAAAATACTGTAGCTTTGTGTTAAAGCAAATGCGTACCATTTGTTTTATGTACTAGTACTGTTTTTATGTTTATCAACCCAATGCTAATACAAAAATCATAAACATACCTCATCAGTTTGACTTCTAAGCCAAGCATTTGCCTCATGTAAATATAATAAATCTTCACTATGCACAGACAAAAAATACATACAAAAATACATTAAAGCAATAAACGTCTGTATCCTATGAAATACAAATAAAAACATGAAACAATGTGACCACATTCTGAACCAAAGAAATTAGAAAAAAAAAACTCCTGTGACCATATTTTGAATAGAAAAATTAGAAAAACAACAAAAAGAAAGAATACATACAAACAAACAAACAAAACAAGCAAGCACTCTCATTCACAACTTTTTGCTGACCACATAAACATTAATCTTTGTGCATCTGAGAAAATAAAACCCTGTATGTTCCAGAACTCAATGTAACATCAACAACGTTCTGAGTTTAGATAAAAACATTATACTCTGCTGGGATAGAGACAGAACTGCAACCTTGTGAAACTCAAGGGGGTGGTGGGGGGGGGGGTGGGGTTGACAAATTTCACTTTTATGTATCATGACCCTGAAATACATATACATCATGTCTTTGCAAATTTTACTGAGCCTATTTATGACCAGCATCCACTTTAAACGGTTCATAATCATTTAAACATCCCTTAAATCTGTCACTGTAGTCATTCTTTAACCCTTTGACTCCTTCAGTCTCTCCACTAGCATCCTGCTTCATCAACCATAACAGCAAAACAAATATTTGCAGGAAGCTGGTGGACACGATGAGGGAGTCAAATGGTTAACTTTTGCTGGTGGTCGATAGGGCGCATGAGTCAAATGGTTAATTCTCCATAACACAGATTATCTGGTACAAACAAAGGTTGGGAAGAAAATTACTCAACTCGAAATATCTGTCCATTAACCAGGGGAAAAAAACCCAGTCATAGAACAAAAATCAAACACACACACACACACACATAACAAAACTAATCTTCAGATATTCATTTCCAGTTTAAAATCTGTCTCATCACAGTGAAATACCATTATATTTCTTTGACTGGAATGATTTCACAATATAAGTACGCTCTCATATTTTCTTGACAACAAATAACCCGGATCACAAATGAACACAAACCATCCATGAAAAATTTACAACCACCAAAAGAAGAAAAAGGAACATTTCACAATAAGCATCTCTCCATGTTCGAATCTGAATCACAACCAAACACAGAACATCAACACTACCTTACACCACTCAAAACAATCGACAAAAGATCGCAACTGTTTCTACAAGCAGTAACACAGCTGCCATTCTTAATAGACAAAAAAGATTTCTTGATGTAAACATTCAAAAAAATTTCACCAATGAAAATCAGGTCTGTGACGGCGCGATACTGAGTGAGATCTAAGCATAATTCCTGCTAAATCATTGAAAATGCAATATAAGTGCACTGATATGTTTCAGAAAGGCACAATCAACATGGCAGAGAGCATAATATACGTATCTTGAAGGTGCATGAAGCTAGACAGCGTACCCAATTGATGTCATGAAATAATAAGCACAGACTCAGTCACAGAATCTACATCAAAGTGACCGCAGCATTCAAGCAAACAGAAACCAGAAACATAAGAAAACAGAATGAGTTACATTAGTGAATGAGAAACACCCGAAGGTGCTGGATGGGACCCAAAATACCAATGTCTCACCACTCTCTGGACAATCATCTCCCAAGCTCCCGACGCCACTCAATAGCCATTTCATCAAGTAATAAAATGAGAATGAGTATTCAATCAATAAAAAAAAGACAGGCGCAAATTTTCTATCAACTGGCCTTAGTCAAACAAACACATCTTCTCTGCTCTACAAAATATCAGGGAAATTGTCTGAACTGTTTTGTTGTAAATTCAATTGACTCTGTTTCTTTGTCGTCTTTTGCATAAGCTTGGCAAAGGCCAGTGGACCGAGACAGAAAAAACATTGCACGTCTTGATTTGTTAATCAAATACATGTTTTCATTCTGTTTCCATGTGTTTCTGGATTTGATCAAAGAATGACAAAACACAGGCTAGGAATTCCTGAGTGCTCAAATGTTTCTAAACACATTCAAAACTTTAAAAAGAATGGATGGAGAATATGATTAATCAACAAGCTTTAAACACAACTGAAGAGGAATTGAGGAAGAGGGTGGTGTAAAACCAAAACACTATGCTTTGAATAATAGCTGCAGGAGTGTTTTGTTATTGTTGTTTAAAGCCCAGCCAACCACGTTAAGCCATATCAGGGCTATAACCAGTTCAAAACATACACAATACTTCAACACAACAGGGAAAAAAGGAAAAGAAAATGAAGTACACATATCAATGCATTCGCGTACATAATCTAAGGAGATGCTCCTGGCGTTGACCACTCTGTCCAATTTATCACACAGGGGCTTAAAAAAACATACCTGAATACAAATTTAAACATAAATAAGGATGCTAAAACATATAAAAATGGGCCTAAACAACCTAAAATTGTTTCTGCATATCTCACTTCCCTAGGGCCAAAAATGCACTTATGTATCCAATTATCAATCCTAAGAAAAAGTATGTAAGACTTTATCGAACACACACAGGTGAAAGGACCAGCAAGGCAGAAAATGATAGGAAGAAATGACGGAGAGCAAAGGAGGAAGAAAGAAACAAAGAAAGTGACAGAAAAGAAGAAATACCTAGCACAAAATTTGCAGATGGTGGGAATACTATTTATACTGAAAGAGCCCCTGGCATCCACACATTGGACATGCAGGAGTGTAAACAACCTATGAAACAAAGTTTGTAGTTACAACACATGTAATCCTTTTTATTTTTTTAGAAGAATGGGTAGTGAGGGGGAAATTTAAATTATCAAACAGAATGTGACAATCGTTGGAATGCATGGAACTCCGTGGAATGGCAAGATGGAATGGTAAACACACATAATGAGGTGATGCATAGGAGTAACAGCCAGGGTTCACAAAATGTCAAAACATTTTATGCATTTTTCATGATCCTATGCACAATTGGCTCTAACATATCACGTCAACAGGACAATCCATTATCATCATCATGATGAAGCATTATCAGCTCTTTCTTTGTTCCATTTTTTTTTTTTTATTAATTTGTCTTTCCTTTTTTTTCCTTTTGTTTTTTGACAATGAAATCCTCAAACTCATCATCAGTTATACTGAAGACAAGCATAAATCTCCGTCACAGGCAAAGCATACTATATCATAATTATTATACTGCAAACAGGATGCTTACTACAACAAAATAGTTACATGAATAAACAAATTAAGAGAAAAAGTGTTATAAAAAAATTATGGTTGGAAAGTAATATGTTTACTTCAACAGAAGAGCAATACAAAAATAACATAAATTACAGAACAAATAGATAACTAAATAAAACCAATTACAAAAATAACAAAATTACAGACACAAATAATAACTAAATAAAACACCAATTACAAAAATAACACAAATTACAGATACAAATACATAACTAAATAAAACACCAATTACACAAATTACAGACACAAATAGAGAACTAAACATTTATTATAGTAATGTTTCTCCATAACATAAACTTCAATTTTAGCAAAATTGGTGTGGATGGGTGGGCAAAATAAGGAGAACTGCCTCACAGAATGAAAGTTTGGTGAATCATATCATTTCCTAATCAATCACAGTATCTTTCCCCGTCATCAAAAATGCATCATCAGTTTCACCTTCTCCTGGGTAAAGGTGTTCCCATGGCTGGATGTAAACTGATCAATACATGTACATATTCAAACTACATATTAACACACATGACATGCGCTGCAAGGCAAGAGGAAAGGACAACATGAAATACAACAGTGTTTGTAGGGCAGTAGAAAAGCTTTAATATCTCAGGTTGATTGATGATGTACAAAATATGGGTAACGTGCAAACTATATACACAGCACCTGAAAAATTACCATCTCTGTAGTGACTTGGCTACAGTCTGGTAGAGAGATAGCTTTTCTGTACACACACACACACACACGTCACACACACACACACACAGAGTCACACACACACACACTCACATGTGCTCTTGCACACACACACACACACACTGTAACCATGACATACACGTACATTCACATAAATACACACAAATGAACACGACCATACACACACACATCCCAAATACACAATCATAATACACCTACACGCATTCACATATAAACACACATATACTTTTTTTCTGAAAGGAAGAATAACAATGATCACATACAACACACAACACAATCATGTTTGCACCATTTTAACCAGCTTGTACCTGAACGAAGGGTGAAAACGTACAACGCTCAGCCAAACACGCAGATAAGCAGTCACAGAAACTTTCTCTTGAAAGAAGCTGCCTACATGTTATCTATTGACATCAGCAATAGGGGGAACACAAGGTGCAAGGCAACATTAAAACCATATTCATACTGCTTTCAGGGTAATGACATAACACTCATGACCTCTAAAAAGGTCTTACACAGCCTTCTAACTACATATGAAAAAAATATTCCTAACTGTTTGGCCATTTGAAAAGAGGTTTTATCTATTTGGTGCAAAACAGACATTAAGTCAAACATAAAAAAAGTCATGGACATAGGTAAACTAATATAATCATAACAATATTCACAAGGCGCCAAATCTTGATACAAAAATCAAATCAAAGCCCATGCTCTCATCATTCACTAAAACATTCACTCACAATGACAAAAACTTAAAGGAACAAAGCACATACACACTCAGAGGGGAAGGACAGGAGGGGATTGGGATGAAGGGGTAGATACATAAAGGGGGGAGATCACTGCTTCACGAATAGGTCTGATTCAAGTTAGACTGAAGGACGACAGAATATGTGACCATTGAAGAGACTGGGAAAGCTCACTCCAGTCGTATTGGCCACACACAGTAAATGAGCAGCGACTGACTGGAACATCTCCATCAAGGAATTCGCAAATAAGCAGTGTCACAGGCAGAAAGAAGAGGTCGGGCAGGAGTATACATTCAGAAATGTTCGCAAAGATAGGTACATGCAATACCATCAACACATTTGTTGTACATTCAGGGATGTTCACAAAGATAGGTACGTGCAATACCATCAACACATTACGTAGCTTAATGTATTAATTTTGTACGACATTCTTTACGTAACAGGCTTCCAGTGGAGAAATTGAAGCAAGGGAGTGATGTGATCACACCTCTTTTGACACAGGGCAAGATGGGCTGTGATATTCTGAATATGGTCGGAGGCATGCGACAGAAGAAGCAGGCAAGCCACACAGCAGAAATTTACAGTAACTGATATGAGACAAGATAAAAGAGGTCGCCAGTTTAGCTGGGTAACAATAATATAAAAATCTGACATACAATCAAAAACAATGAATACTAGCGAATGGACCAATCATTACAGAATGCTATCAATGAATTCAAACAATAACAAATTTTAAAAATAAACCCCTTTAAGTTCACATTCACCACAGTAAACAGTAAACACGTAACAATTCTAACGTTCACTGAGCAAGACAGGGACACACGCAGCATAACACTTTGCCGTGCTGCCAATCCTGATATCACTTCAAACATCTTTATTTCAAATCAAATGGATGTTATTTTCACACCCAAATCACAGCAGAAAATATTACCAAGGAATGCCTGGTTCTATCTGGAATAAATTCTTCTTGTAATCAACAATGTTTACACCAAATATAAGGAGATATGTTTATATTGAAAGTTCATGTTGCCATTATTCTGTAACCACTAATTTTCAGTTCGACCACAAAACTTGAAGTATGAAAATAAAAATGATTTAAAATAATTCTAATCATATGCATGAGTGCACAAACACCCAAAATACAAATATATCAAAAACAGCCACAGACTGGTAAATGGAATATACTGACCTCAATATACAATGAGAAAACAGTAACGTCATGCACAGCTGAGAATCTCTGAGCAAACATGCTCGCATGCACACATGCATGTATGTGTGTGCATGTGCACACTCACACACATATGCACACGCGCACACACACACACACACACACACACTTTTTTGAAAGGAAGAAAAAACACCATTATTTTCCACTGAAAACAGAACGACAGGATGATTCCATCAAATGGACAGCAAAATAAAAAAACTTAACAGAAAACACAGACACACAGTGGCTGCTTTGACTTTACAAATGCCTAGCAAAACGTGATGAACTGTATAGTCTTCAGAAATTCTTATTCATTTATTGCTACAGGTCATCAGCATAAGTGCAAGCTTTCAATATAAATCTTCATTCTGCCAGTAATAAAAAAAAATTAAACAAAAAAATTCACTCTTGACATTTACACAAAAAAATGTGAAATATAGCTTACGCATTGGATCTTCAAAATAATCTTTTCAACAAACACAGCAGCTGATTGTGTCCGAAATGACAGATTCATCAAATACTGGCTTCAATGTTATATCCTAGAGCAAAAACACCACATTGGAATGTCTTTTTCATTGTGATCTTTCCACAGTCTCCACCAACAAACCATTGCAAAAAGCTACTTACTGATATCACACAAAACAGATGTGTGACCTTCTGTACAAGCACACCATGTCACCAGACTGTTTTGCCATGTCAAGTTTTATATGACTGTTCGAATAACAACTTTTAGTGTAAAAGACACAGTGAACAATGCAAGTATGTAACAAAATCCCTGTATGATCAACTAAATCAACAAAAATAGAAATATTTAACATGCTTTTATTATAATTTCACCCTGAATGTTACCACAAATGCCTACAAGATATACTGGATTTCTTTTCATGTTTATTCTTGCATAATGGAACTGCAGTAGAACTGTTGACTTCTGAATTGGGTGTACTTTATTTTATTTTCGTGTTTTTGTGCATCTTCTTCAGTTTTATGTCTCTTCAGAAATAAATGATTTTAGGGTGCGTGTGTGAGCATGTGTCTGTGTGCACGTGCAAGCGTGTGTGCGTGTGCGTATGTGTATGTGAGTGTATGAGAGTGTGAGTGTGTGTTTGTGAGTGAGTGAGTGAGTGAGTGAGTGAGTGGGTGAGTGAGAGAGTGAGTGTGTGTGGCGCATGTGTCATGCGAGTGAGTGAATGTGTGTATGTGAGCGAGCATGTGTGTGTTTGCGTGTGCAGGAGTGTGTGTGTGTGTGCGTGAAGGTGCATATGCCTGTGAGCATATGCATGCACGTAGATGCGCATGTACGCATTCTGTTTTTGTATCACAACAGGCAATAACACCGTCCTCAACAACGAACGGCTGTTAACCAACTTTTGTCAACTGTCAACAGAAACACGATCAATGTTTCCACACTTTTCTCCAGCCATCACAATCTCTTGTTGAGACACTTGTTACACATATAAATCAACTGCCAGGTTTGAGGCACACAACTTAACGACACATTACAAAGAACAGCTTTAGCCTACCAATGTCAACATAGCCACCAAACGGGATTATCGTATGAAATTATCTTTATGTTTCTTTTTCACTGTATGAGAGTAGGGACAGTTTTAGATTTTTTGTTGTCTTCATGGTTTTTTTTTAATATATGAGAGTGAGGATAGTTTTAGATTTTTTTTTCTTTTGCAACAAGGTCATTTTAGATTTTTTTCCTTTTGCAACAAGGTCATCTCAGATTTTTTTTTTCTTTTGCAACAAGGTAATCTTTTAAGACAACTCTTTTAGTTTGATAATGGAATGTTTGGGAACAATGGCTTTTTTTTTCCAGTAGCAGGAAGGTCGTGTTTAATGACAATGTGTTTATTCATAATTAAAGAGTTAGGTTGGTGCTGCGTTGGATTTTTTAAATAATCTTCTAGGGCAATCTTTTTCTATTCTTGATAATTAACCCTTTAACTCCGCACCCCGTCAACTAGCATCCTGCATTATCAGGCATGCCAGCAAAGCAAAAACTTAATTCCTTTGACTCCCTCACCCTATCACCAGCTTCTGCTGGAAGCTGGTGGATAGGGTGAGGGAGACAAAGGATTAAGTTTTTGCAGTTGATGGATAGGGTGCAGGAGTCAAAGGATTAAAAGGAAAAAGCAAGGCAGGTGAAAAGTGGAGTTTAACAAAATATAGAACCATGTCAACAAATCAAAATGGACCAAACACCTAGCAGGTGAAAAGTGGAGTTTAACAAAATATAGAACCATGTCAACAAACCAAAATGGACCAACCACCTAGTTATCCTTACAGTCAGTTCTACAACACGTTCTTGTTTTAAGGGAAGGGAGAAGTATGGCAGGTGGGAAGTTGAGTTACACAACTCACTATGTCAGCACGCACACACACACACACACACACACACACACACAAAGGTCATCCAGCTAGTGGTTGTCAGACTTGACGGACTGGTCGCTGGCGATGGAAGAGGGGGAAGCTAAGAAGTTCATGTGTAGACTGCCGGCGATGGGAGTGGCACTGTCCGGTGTTGCTGCCTCTGCTGTTGTCGCTTGCCCACATCCCCCCTCTCTAGGGGTCGACGAACTGTTTGTTTCCCTTTATTAAAAAAAACAAAACAAAAACGGAAACATTGCTAGTGTAACTAACAGACATATTTTAAATCTAAACAGCTCCTGTAGGCAAATCAATTTATATCATATGAAATATATGACACACAGTCATTGAGGAATACATCACTGATGTGACATAAATGCACTAACAACACAATTTAATGCCTTCTATCAACAAATCAAACTGGACAAAATCAGCAATTTTGAAATTTGTAATTTGTTAATCATTATCAATGTTACATGTCAGTGATATTCAGAATGACAGAAACTCAGATAACTAAAAAGCAATGATATCAAAAGGTAAAGGTTGTCCGATAGCCTGAAGACATAGGAGAATGAGGTGGTAGAGATTTCAACTTTACTCAAGGACAGCATTATGAGAACGGTGCCCATCTCTTGTCCCTCAAGGCATCTAATCCAGATTGTCAACTCACCACTGTATGTCAGACAAGCCCAAACAACAAATATCCATTCCCCAAACACTGTACAAGGCATCTAATCCTGTATGTCAACTCACTGCTATATGTCAGACAAGCCCAAACAAAAAATATCCATTCCCCGATCACTGTACAAGGTATCTAATCCAGTATGCCAACTCACCTTTGTATGTCAGACAAGCCCAAAGTTCTGAGAAGTTCTGCAGTGTTGGGGGTTTGAACCTTGCCCCCTGGAGCGGGTGAATAGTTTGGTGTGGCAGGCAACAACCGTGTTCCCCCTTCTGTCACATACAATTCACCAATCATTCACTTTCGACAACTGGGGTCTACGTCTGTGAATGCTTTCATCATTATTTGGCTTGTCTTTCAACTATGGTTCCTACTACTTACCTTGCTATGGTTCCTAATACTTGTTTTCATTTCATGTTTTGTTGGTGTCTGATTTTACTTGACTGAAAGTGTAACAGTATTCTGTTCCTGTAAAGTACATGTACAACCAGCGTGTTTTTGACACGGACCGTTTGTGCTATACACAAGAAATTATTATCATGACAATCATTACTGTCATTGTTGCTGTTGTTGTTATCTCACCATCATCATCATTAACATTATACGGTCATCATCATCATCAACATCATAATCATTATCATCAGTAGTGTAGCAACAGTAGTAGCAGCAGCAGCAGCAGCAACAGCAGTAGTAGTAGTGGTGGTAGTAGTAGTAGAAATAGTGGTGGTGGTAGCAGTAGTCACTAGTGGTAGCAGTAGTAGTAGTAGTAGTATCAATATTATTATTATTATTATTATCATCATTATTATTATCATTACTTAACCTGACTGCAATATTTCACCTACTAATGGTGGCAATCTTTGAATAAACAGAAATTACCTACTTCGTGTCAAAAGTGTAAGACTGACAGAAAACTGATTTAATCAGCTGAAATCTCTGTCAGTGTTAGATTTTCAGCACTTACACACATATTCAACAAGAAATGCTTTACCATATACGTGATCTATCAAAAAGTCAAGCACGATAATTCTGATATTTTCTGTTACTGTACAGATATAAAAAGCTCTTGCTTCTGCGACTAATCTGAACTGTTTAGCTATCTGATCTGCACATAAAATAAAATGAACAGGGTATAGCTAAAAACGTTGTGACAATAAAAAACACTGAAAACCGTAATTGGAATTTAAAAAAAAACAAAGAACACTGAAAACAGTAATCAGAATAAAATTACTTTTAAAACATATTTCAGCACTTCATTGCTCACTTACTTATTGATACATCTTAACATTATAAGGCCTAAATTAGAGTTGTCATTTTACACCAATGCATTCCCTAAGTATAAGCTTGGGCTCATAAATATAAAAGAACATGAAAACACAATAAGAGAGCTTACAAGAAAAACACGTCAAACAAATAAACAGACAAACAAAACATAAGACAGCAAAAAGAGACAAAGTAAAATGAGCAACCTTCCCCATGCCAGCAGGTCGCAGGTGGTGGATGGTAAAAGGCCTTCAGGTATGAAGATTGAAGGTTAGGTGTGAAACAAGCCAGCCCTGGACCAACTGGTGATAGTTCCTATCAGGACGGGGCTGGACTGGCACTTGGCAAAGGCACACCAAGAAATTACCCAGTATTCCTATGATGAAGCCATCATGCAGATAACAGCCACATAAACCCATAGCCCCCTGTACTCACAGAGCAGATCTTCTGACCACGGGCTAAGGATGAGGAAATCTCTACAAAAAATCTTCAAGGTTAACCCTTCGACTCCCACAACCTATCAACCAACAGCAAAAACGTAACCCCTTGATTCCCTCACACTATTCCTGCGGGAAGCTGGTGGTAAGGATGAGAGAATCAAAGGGTTAAGTTTTTACTTTGTTAGCATGGTTGAGAAAGCAGGATGCTGGTGGACAGGGTGCGGGAGTCAAAAGGCTAAACATGTAGCCCCCTGCATTCACAGCGCAGGCCTTCTGACCATGAGCTAAGAATAAGGTAACCTCTACAGAAAATCTACAGGGCTGAAGTCAAAGCTACTAGGCTTGCATCTGCCTTCAAACAAACCGTGGCACTTTGAAATATAATGCAAATGTCTACATGGGCTTCTTCTGTGCCTAAAAAGAATCCACCCTCAGCTGCTGTATGTTCCTCTTGATGTACCAGGCAACAAAGAAGAAAAGTCACTGACAACTCCTCTGACCACCAAACTCCATGGAAGCCAGTAGAAACTGGGGGAAAAACAGCCATAGTCATCACCAAATGTGGCTTGACCATGCAAGCGATGAAGAAAAGAAGAAGAAAAATTAACCCTCTGACTCCCGCACCCTGCATTGTCAACCACGCTTGCAAAGCAAAAACAACCCTTTGCTCCCTCACCCTATCCACCAGCTTCCTATGAGGGATTCAAAGGTTTAAGTCTTTGCACTTGGTGGATAGGGTGCAGGAGTCAAAGGGTTAAGAAGAGAGAAGGTCAACAACTGCACACAATGACTGACCTTTGTGGTGTAATCGTGAAGAATTGTGACTTTCCTGGAAAGGTGTAATGTTCATGAAATGGTCCTTCAGGTACTTCAGCTTTTCATCATGCACAGCTTTTCTCTGAAAAAATAAGACATCTAAATCAAAATGACTGCCACCATTCATGCAAACAGGAACCAGAAATTTTTGTGCATTTCTAGTTCCTATGTGCAAAATAATACAAGTGCCATTTTACTTGTTGAAATAGGAAAAAGAGGAGAACTATGCTGTGTAAAAAAAAAATCAATAATCAATCCACACACCAGTGGTTGATGCCACAATGTATAGTGAATGCAAGCATACAGTACGGCTCTGTTGTGCAATCTTAATCTAAAGTGGAATTCCATCATGATCATCATCCCCATTATCAAGAAATGATCAATCTTCATACCACTGTGAAAACTGTCCCAGTTTTGTGGCCCTAATCTCACAGTAACTTGAGTTTTGGTTTTCCCTGCTATTTCCATACCTGAAGTATGCTAGGGGGGGCTTAGGTGTCAGTGATTCATGACAACTATCGTCGGAGAGTCTCTAACTTGGTCTGGCTCCACAACTGGGCAATAACTGTTGTTAGAAGGAGGCTTAGTAGGTATGTCCTGAGTTCTGGTTGGAAAATATGATAGGCTTCATATTTTGGTAATGTAAGTTGTCAGCTTGTATTAGTCATTGTACAGTTTGATATTGCTGAGGGTGATCAGGGAAAAATTCTGTAGAACGACTGTCTCAAATGTATGTGAGATAATTGTTATGCTTGTCTTTATGGATTGAAACAACAGAGTTGGCATTTGTTTGTCAGTATGTTTGTATATATATATATATACATATGTATAAAATGAATAAAAAAAATGTTACCAAAAAAAAAAGACGTCCTTAGTAAGATGGATTCGATCAGACATTGTTGAACTCCACTGAAGCCACTAATCACCAGTGCAATGTCTCCCCAGGTGGGTGGCCCTATGCTTGACATTTTCAGCCCCCAAGGCTTCCTGGCACTGGAATTTCCACTAAATGAACATGGGGTTGGTGGTGTGAGGTGGTGGCAGACCAAGTGGCATGTAATGAGCCCCCAAGGCTTCCTGGCACTGGAATTTCCACTAAATGAACATGGGGTTGGTGGTGTGAGGTGGTGGCAGACCAAGTGGCATGTAATGAGCCCCCAAGGCTTCCTGGCACTGGAATTTCCACTAAATGAACATGGGGTTGGTGGTGTGAGGTGGTGGCAGACCAAGTGGCATGTAATGAGCCCCCAAGGCTTCCTGGCACTGGAATTTCCACTAAATGAACTTAGGGTTGGTGATGTGAGGCGGTGGCAGAGTAAGTGGCATGTAATCAGCCCCGCAGAGGCAGTGAAGAAGTTGAGACAGCTAAAAACAAAAACAAAACAAGCAAGTAAACCAACCATACTAGGATGTTGTTCTAACCAACTTTCTCTCCACTCACCTCACGACCAAGTTTGATGGCCGCTTCAGTGAAGAGTTTACGCTCCTCTTCAAAGTGTGCCTTCTCCTCATAGAACAGTTTCTTCTCCTTGGCCAGCACGTCTTTCTCATGCAGCAGCTGTGATTCATGCAGGAAGGAGTCTGAGTGCGTCTGAAGGGATTGCTGAAATGACAGAAAATCATTATGAGAAATTGCTGAAACGGCCAAGAACAGTGCTGATGTAGCAGATTATACCTTTGAGAGATGGTTAAAACTGCAGTAATGTTTGAGAGATTGCTAAAAGGGCAGTGAAAAGCTTTGAGAGACTGTTGAAACAGCAAAGAAAATAATTCTGACAAACTGTTGAAATAGCTGTGAGTAACACAAAGAAATTACTAAAATGACACCAAAGAGTTTTAAGGCTGAGAGATGCTACAATGTACAGAACAGTAAAACAATGAATAAAATGAAGAGAAAACACTGTTTAAAAAACAACACCAAAATACGTACACACAAACGCACACATATAAAGACATGCACGCGCGCCACACACACACACACACACCCAAACACATAAGGACACACACACACCACACACACACACACCACACCAGTCACTGACCTGAAAGTACCAAGAAAGAACACCACAATATCTACCTGTATGAGTTGTTCCTGCTGCTGGATGATGTCTTTGTACTTGGCTATCTGATTGTGAAGCTGCTGAATCTCCTGTGATGTCTCCTTTTTGCCTGATGTTGACATGCTTGTGGACAACTTGCCTGGGTGAGGGGCATCTGGCTCTGCAAACAATGTTTCAGTTTCAGTTTTTCAAGATGACATCTACGTGCTCAGAACGAATTCCATATGCACTAACGTCACAGGTGCCATGTGTATGGTGATCATGACACAAGCCTTAAGCCTGCACATGAACCTATGAGCAGGCCAGGTCCTCAGGCCCTACCTAGTCTATATTTTATACTGGTAATTTATCAGCCTACCACTGGAATAATCTTGGTTACATGTAAATGACATGTGTGTGTGTGTATTTTATTTTCAAAAAAGGAGCATATATATACAGTAAATAAATAAACAATTAGAGGTCTGAATCACAACACAACTAGCTATTCTGTATAAACTCGTCTCACATGACAGGAACCCACCCACCCTCTCCCCAGTCAATGCCCAAATGCTCAGCTGTCTATCAACTAGGCGAAGACAATATTTTCTTTGCTAACAATGTCAATTGATTACATGCTCAGCTGTCTATCAACTAGGTGAAGACAATATTCTCTTTGCAAACAATGTCAATTGATTACATAATCTGTAACCAGAAAAAACATGAAAGAAGAATGAGAATGCGTATTTAATACAAGACAAGACAAGACATGTGCATTGTTGTATCAAATACGCATTCTTATTATTCTTTTGTGTTTTTTCTGGTTCCTGTTTGCTTGAACGCGGGCAGTCACACTTGTTTTGGATTACATGATCTGTGCTACATGTAGTACATAATATGGGCTGAAAACCACATCATGGTGTTGGCGATTCATAAGAGCTGCCAGTGGAGTGGCATGATTGATGGTCATAGCAGAACAGAGGCTTTCTCAAGTCTAGCACCATGACTGAGCCATGGCTGCTGTAAAGGGCTTACAAGGTGGTGTCCTGCATGTGCTGGATCAAACAGATACAGAATCACTCCACCAAAGTAACGAAGCAGCAGTGCAGGGTTGCCACTGATGGGTGGCCACACGGCAGCTTGACATCACTGGTTGCTATGGACTATCCAGTACTGGGATATCGACTGAATGAACCTGAATTTGGTGGAGTACTGATGAAATGTAAAGATGAGCTTGCATGGAGATAACGCTACTCACATGATGAAAAATGGGGCAGAGAAAAAATCAAAATGCAATATTGTACATCATAATAACTTTTTGTTTTGTAATTTTAAAGCTCTGTCAATTGCACAGAGCCACATCAGGGCTTTACCCATCTCATAACCATCACCTCAACCTTGAGAGTGTGGGGGGGGAACCCATATTACTGCATTCATGCATAAAATCTAAGGATATGCCCCTGGCATTGACCATTCCATCCAGTTTATCACCAGGGGGAGTTGGCTGGTGTCCTCTCTTCATTTTACGGTGAGTGAATGAGTGTAAGAAAGAGCGAGTGTGAGCACGAGTGTGAGTGCAAGTGCGAATGCGAGCGCAAGCACAAGCATGAGTGTGCGTGCATGCATGTGTGTGTGCATGCGTGCGTGCATGCATGCTTGTGTGTGTGCGTGTGCATGCATGTGTGTGTGTACCTGTGTGTGTGCATCTGTTGTGTGTCGAATGTGTGTACATATGTGTGTGAATGTGTGCAAGTGTATGTGAAACTCTGTGTGCATGTGTATTTGTGTGTGCATGTGCGTCTGTATGTCTGTGCATACAAGTACAACACTGTGCCAGTATGATTTGAGGTGGTATACAATACAAACACCACCCTCATTCTTTGACTTACTCTGTTTCCATGTCCTCTTCATGCTAAGGCCAATCCGCTGACATGTCCGCTTGAATGCTCGCTCTATTTCCCTTCGCACCATGTCATAAGGCATCTGATAGTATCCTGAAGAAAAGCACACTGACTTGATTAAACTAAGGAACCAGGAGCATTCAAACAACTCTCCATTCAGCTAAAGATGTGACTCAGTTTTGAAAGAGATTGGTATCGCTTGATATCTGAGAAATTCATCCTGGTGAATTTTGTTCACATACGAGTATAAACCAGAAACGCAACATTAGAATAAGAATGCAAATTTACTACACAAAGCAAGAGAGGTGCATTCTTTCAGCCAACTGACCTTTGCCAAGTATACACAAAAAACAATAAATACACAAACTCAGGAATTATTTATTGCCTTTAGTGCACACTTGACAAAGGCCAGTTAGCCGAAAATTGGCTTGTGTATATGTATATTGTGTATGTGTGTGTGTGTGTGTGTGTGTGTGTGTGTGTGTGTGGTGTGGTATGTGTGTGTGTGTGTGTGTGATGTGTGTGTGTGTCTGTGTGTGTGTGTGTGTGTGTGTGTGTGTCTGTGTGTGTCTGTGTGTGTGTCTGTGTCTGTTTATTAAATTTGCATTCTTATCTTTTTTTATGTTTCTCGTTCCTACTTGTTTGAACATTGTCAGTCACTTTGAGTTTTTCAGATTGCACATATAAAAAGTATGAACAAACACACAAATCTGACACAAGCAACATACGTATGCATACTCACATCATACCCCCAGATGGCCTTAACTCTTATTGTCCGGCAAGCCGACTGAGTTGGCTTTCCGCCCAACTTGAACGGACAGCGAGCCGACTCAGTCGGCTTTTTCAGTTACTGGACATCTTGATCGCAACAGTCACTCTTTTCCGACATCAGCCACCTTTATGGCTTGCTTTATGGCAATAGATACTTCTCCTTTCATTTCACGCTTTTCTGTGCTGGTGAAGTAGTTTGAAGTTGGGGTTTTTTTGTGCATTTTACGCTGTGTTTTGATTTGTCATGGCATCAGATGGGCGGCACCCTATGAGACTGACTGCTGAGCAGGCGATAAAATTGTTTCAAGAAACACTGGATGATAGTAATAGCAATAATATCAGTGTCAAATGATGAGTTGGTTTCTTTGGATGGTAGTGACACTTCAGCAGGGCCTTCTTCAAAGAAATGACAACTTTCTGAAATTCACCTGACATCATATGATCAGTGAAAAAGTCCACAGATGAGCACACTTTTTTTTTTTTAAAGTGGTTTTTACTTATTTTTGCATCAAATGAGGGTTCCACACTAGAAAATTTGCAGCCACTGTAGAAAAAACAACTCACAAACAAGTTGTGACATGTGTAACAGCTAAAGTGTCTGGTGTTTGTCATTTTCAGGGATGTGACCTAGAGTCAATTAGAGGTAAAAAGCATCAAAATAAAGCAACAATGACATTTTTTGTGGTGGTGAACTTATTGCTAGGATGTCAAGGAACATATTTTTTTCTTTGAGTTTGGATGTACAAGGATTACCTGGTGAACTATAGTGCTGTTAGTATCAACCATACAACTGTTTTTTATCTGCACTGTAAAATGTATCTCTGTAATTAACATTTCTAATTATCTCAATATGACAATAATATCAATTATTCACAAGATGCACAATTTTATTCTGAACATGGGCATACCAAAATGTTTGCTGTAAGTTGGATACAAAAAATGTTATCATCATTTTACTGACCTAACCCCCTCTTGAACAATTCGCATAGTGCAAAGCCTTCGGCCAGACTTAAAAGCCCTAACGGACAATAAGAGTTAAAATCATCAGCTTATAATATTGCGCTTTCACACTCAAAAGTCTCAATCGATTATTCTCCTGAAACATCTCTAAACTATGGCATCCCACAGGGCTCAGTTCTTGGACCTGCACTGTTTGTTCTCTATGTTAAACAAGTATCTGATGTCACTGCCTCTTATTCTCCCTCACATGAAAGCTTTGCAGATGATACTCACTTCTATCACTATACCAATTTGACACATGCTGATCAGATGATTCCTACCACTCAAAACTGTATAAGTTATTTCAAGTTTAGAATGACAGAGAATAAACCTCAACTAAATGATGACAAGACAAAAGCAATGTTCATCATTCAACAGAAAATCCAAAAGGGTCCTTCTCTTCCATTTACTATGTCTATCAATGTCACTGACATTCCATTTTCACCATGCGTATGTAACCCAGTTGTCACGTTCATGTATGTAACCTAACTGTTATGTCCAATTAGACATTTTCTTTTTAACAGCATGTTCCCAGCATCTGCAAAGTCACCAATCTGACTGCAATGTCACCAATATGAAACTCCGATAATCCATGCTATTAGTCATTATTTTTCCACTGATGCCACTAACATACGTGTTTATTCATTTGTTCAACTTGACTACTGCAACATACTCTTGGCTGGTCTTCCACACAGGCTCCAAAAAGTTCAAAATAATGCTGCTCCGTTTGTTTTCAGATAGTTCAAATATGAGCATATCTCCCCTCTTCTCAAATCACTGCACTGGCTTCCTGTTCAATCTAGAATCTGTTACAAACTCTCCTCCTTATCCTATGCATCTGTCTCTGGAACAGGCCCTCGGTTTCTTCTGGCATTCTTAACATCTATATGTCATGCAGAAAACTATCCTCCGCCTCTGCTTCCACAGTGTTCTGTATTCCATCTTTCAAAACAAAATCTTCGGTCAATGAGGACGATTCACCTACTGAAGTCCAACAGTAAAATGGAAGAAACTCCCTGTCCACATAACATTCTCAACTTCTATCATTTCAATTTTTATTCAAATCTGCTCTGAAGAGTTATATTTTTCAGCTGTACTCTGCATTTTTGTTAGAGAAGAGAGAGAGAGAGAGAGAGAGAGAGAGAGAGAGAGAGAGAGAGAGAGAGAGAGAGAGAGAGAGAGAGAGAGAGAGAGAGAGAGGAGAGAGAGGAGAGAGCAGGAGCAAGAGCAAGATAGAGAGAAAGGGGGATCACATAATCATGCATTCTCACAATCACATAAACATTAAATAGGTAATAACAATATTTCTTCTTTCTCGAGAGAGAGAGAGTGTGTGTGTGTGAGTGTGTGCGTGGTGTACATGATTATGTACACAAGTTTGTGCATGTTCGATAAAGTCATGGGATTTGTTTGGTTATTGATTTTTCTTGAATTGTACTTTGTTTGGTTTGGCTTTTGGTAGTTTTTTTTTACCACTGACATATGAAGCAGATATCTGATTACAATTCACCGTTATCACTTCTTTATCACTGTATTATTGCAGTTCATCCAATTTCATCAAAGTTGTAGGGGTCGACATGTATTTCCTTTATGTATGTCTGCCTTATCTCTCATGGCTTTTGTCAAGTGCTTAATGTTCCTGTGAGATGAGGCGCTGTACAAATATTCATTATGATTATTTCACTACTCTTTCAATTCATAAATAAATGAATAAATAAATGAACTGATAAACACATAAATAAATAAAATAAACAATATATAAATAAACAAATAAACAATGATCGAATAAAAACAAATAAATAAATGTTAAAAAGTAATAAAAACAAACAAATAAGGTTAAAATCATTTAACACCAACATTCTTATAAACAAAACAAACAAAACAACAAAAACGTTCTAAATGGTCAAACTAACTAATGTCATTAAACAAAATATACAGAAACAAAATCAATAAAGTTTAAATCAACTTTCTGCTTAAAAGCAAACGATTCAATAAATAAATCAATACATGAACAAATGCAATAAACAAATAAATAAACTCATAAAATCAGCCCTCTGACTACCGCACCTGTCCACCAGCAGCCTGCATTGTCAACCATGCAAGCAAAGCAGAAAACTTAACCCTTTGACTACCCACCCTACCACACCAGATTCTTGCAGGAAGCTGGTGGACAGGGTTAGGGAGTCAAGAGGCTTAAGTTTTTGCAACTGCTGGATACGGTGTAGGAGTCAGTAGGATAAACATTTTGTAGTTGGTGGTTGGGGTGAGTCCAATCCCACCTTCATTAAGTTCGGCCACAGTCATGTAACTCTTGCCTTCCACATCCTCCTGGTCAAACTCATCATCTGAAGACGATGAGGATTCTTCCAGCTCTGCTAATGACTGCAACACAAAATAAAATTATATTATAAAAACAAAACATCAGAGTGTGAAACTTATCCACACCTTACATTCGAAACAACCAAAACTATCCTTTTCTCTTTCCAACTTCTACATTCTTTTTAGAGAAAGAACATATAGTGATATACTGCAGAGCAAAGCATAGTTACAATCCTACAATAGGGTTTTAACTTCGAAACACATAAAAGTCATCAATACTTTTCAAAAAATGGAAGTAGACATATTTATGAAATGGAATTATTTTACAAACAAATAAACATTCATGGTTAAGTCAAGCAGAATGCAAGCATTTCATGTTGCAAATACTTATGAGATCACATATATAATATCATTATCATCATGTGCTCTGCCGCATAGCGTTGACAATCATGGCTATCCACACGAATCTATCCCCTATCGCTGCAAGTACATCTCCCACCCTCTCTGTCCTCAGCCACCCTGCAAGTCTGTCCAATATTTTCTCCCTGGGTATGCCTGGTGTTCTCTTTCCCTCCAGCTTTCCTGTTGTGATCAGGGGCTCCAATTCCCCTTTCCTCATAATCTGTCCTATAAAATGTTGCTTGTTTTTTTTCTGATCTTCTGAATTAACGATCTTGTGTCTGCCTCCTTCAAGACTGTCTCCTTTGTTTTCTCTGCTGTCCATGGAACTCTCAACATTCTTCTTAGAAACCACATTTCAATTGCCTCAATTTTGTTATGACTTTGCGTGCTGACTGAACAGTACAATACAGTTCTATACAACATTCAAGACCTCTCTTCCTGATGTTATCTGATATAAATCTCACCACGACAAAGCCGTTATACAGAATAATTCAATAAGATTTCTCTACTATATAATGAAAATAATCATTATCGTAATAATCATAATAAGAAGCCTATTAACAGATCGTTATATATTAGTGATCTGAAAATATGTACACATACGCAAGCCATGGCTGATCCCTACTGAACTTTTAATTAGGGAAAGGCTTTGAGCATTGAAAGTAGGAAGGTAGGGGTTGTGGGGGGGGGGGGGGGGGGGAGGAGGAAAAGGACAGACAGATACAGAGGTCACAGTTATCGCTCAAGTGGCAGACAGACAGATAACACTGTACACTGAGCAGTGAAAGAGTGCTGGATGCTGATATTCACGAAGGGCCTGCAGGTGTCAGTCGGAGCAATTATTATTATCATTGTTGTTGTTGTTGCAAACATCATCATCATCATTATTAACTTTTAAAGCTCCAACAGCTGCTCAGAGCCATATCAGGGCTTACAATCATCTTAAACAAAGGCACACACCTAAACACATCGATGACCCTAGTAAAAGAGAACCTGGAAAAGAACAGAAAGTACATGTACCACTGCATTCACACAAACAATCTAAGGATACGCCTCTGGAGTTGGCCATTCTCTCCAGCTTATCAACATGGGGATAAACAAAGCAAACCTGAACACAAATGCATCAAAATACCCCAGTACAAAAAAAAAAAAAAAAAAAAAGACAAACTGGCCTACAGCACTGAAAACTACCACTGAACGGTTCACATTTTCTTAGAACTACAAATGCAATTAACATATGTTTCCAATTATCAATACTTACAGACAGAAAATATATAAAGCTTTATGGAAAACATGCAAGTGACTGAATCTGCAAGGTAGAAATGAGAAAGGAAGAAATGACAGAAAGCAAAGGAACAAGTCAGAAAAGAAGAGAGTGACAGAGCAGAGAATATTTCTGGTACAGACTTTCCAGAAGTTGGGAGATACTACTTATACTGAGAGAGCCTCTAGCATTCCCACAGGGCAGAGTAAGAGAAAGTCAATTGACTTTATACATGCCTAGCAGACCACAGGTAGGTTGAAACATAAAAACCTACATTTGAAAATGAAAATTAATAGCTTAACTAAATGAAGTAAATGACAGGCACAAATAGATAGGTTGCAAAAATATTAAATCACAATTTCTAACTTTCACAAAAAGGAAAATAATCAATTTTCAGAGAAAACAGTATGTCAATTCATTTTCTTTCCAGAAAGTATATATTTTTACCATGTTAGTTCATACTTTAATCCGGAACATTCATCAACAGCATCAAACTCAATTCAGCTCTTTGAGTCAAGAGTATGACCTGAAGGATGATAGTCCCCATCTTCCTAATCTTCCTCTTCAAAGTAATCATCAGACTGCAGTTTACTTTCATCTTCATCAACATTCACTCTAATTCTTGCTGAGCAGCAGCTGAGTTCATGAACAGAAGGCATTTTGTGCTACTCACACTCGTATTCAGGCATGATGTCACCAGTTTGCTTTTTGCATAGTTGTTCACACTCTAGTGCAGTACATCCAGTAAAATTGTTTGAAAAAATACACTTCTGGGTGATGAAGTAGGTTTCCCAGTGATTATTAGATTAAAGAGAACTTTGATGGGTCTAAAACTACCAAGTTTAAGATTTCCAAATAATGTAAAAACTTTCACAACATGAAGAGACGAAACCAACATTCTCGAACAGTGACAAGGGCGTGAATTATCTGACGTTCCAGAAACGCTAGCATGGCATTCTAACGGTTAATAAGGTACAGATTTCTCTAACATCATCGTCACTTTCAGTTTAAGGCTGAGTGTAGTACTGTGCAAGAATGCTGAGTGCTGTAGCTGTTTTGATTGCAGAGGATCAGTGGCCACACATGTAAATACACCCAGTTTAAATCATAAACACTTTAAAATCAAAGTGACTGGCAGTGCTGAAGCAAAGAGGAACCAGAAACACACATAAATAGAGAGAAAAATAAGCATAATACAATGAAATAATGCAACAACCACAAAAACACATGAACTTAATATAAGACTACCTTGTTCTCTGTGTTAAATTTACATTCTCATTCCATTTTAGTGAATCTCTGGTTCACAAACAGTTCATGCACCCTGCCGTAACACTAATTTTTTGACAGATGTTAGCTGCTTGTGTGAGAACAGCATCTACTTCACTGAATGAATCCCTTCGGGTAGGCACAGGTGATCATTATCAAGTTGTTAAGTAGAAACTCCATCAGGATGATAAGGCACAGATCTGTCTCACAGTACTGTCGCTCTGGCAACAGCCATGTTTCACATAATGCAGGCTTATGTAGCCTCAAAACTAAGTCTTCTTTCACTACAGAACCAGAACTTAACCCTTTCCCACCCTTCCTATCAGTGTTACTACTACCAGCTTTAGATGGGTTTTAGTATGAAAAGAATGAACACAAATCAATGACATCTCACACACACACACACACACACAGACACACACACACACACACACACACAGACACACACACACACACACACACACACACACACACACACACACACACACACACACACACAAATGTGAAATGGCTTAATGAGTTTCTGGATGTACCATTCCTGCATTATTAAAATAAAAAGAAAATACACAATAGCAAGGAAATATAAACAAACAAACAAAAACGAACTTGTGTCCTTCAATAGTCTAGCAAAATGTCTTCATTTTCTGTAACTGTGTGAAAAAAAATAAACACTATCCCTTGCCTTACAGACAAAAAAAAGAACACAAAAGGTCTTTCAGCAAATGAATAAAAATTAGGCTTTTTACAGTTCAAAGTGTAGTGTTAGCATTAGTGTTCACTCAACAACAAATGACCATAAAAAAAATAGTAAAAATCAAAACAAAACAAAAATAAAACAAAACAGCAGCAAAAACATCAGCAATGACAACACACCACACACACACACACACACACACACACACACACACACCACACACACACACACACTTTAACTCACGTCCTGTTTCCCATTTCACATGAAACAAGTCCAGTATAATATTGATGAAATAAAGTAACAAGCTGAACATGTATGCACATACAGCAACTGAGCAAACTTTTCTCGTTAACTTGTGCTGTCTGATCAAAAGTGAAAAATGACACACTTAGTCTCTATAACTCAGTATAAGAGAAGTATAAACTCATAAAATAACTCCACAATAGCATGAATTTTAACCTTTTGATTCCTGCACCCTGTCCACTAGCATCCTGTATTGTCAACCATGCCAACAAAGCAAAAACTTAACCCTTTTGACTCCTTCCTGCAGGAAGCTGGTGGATAGGATGAGGGAGTCAAAGGGTTAAGTTTCTGTGGTTGGCAGATAAGATGCGGGAGTCAAAGGGTTAATTATATACTCAGTCAAACAAAAATAAACACACAAAAATTAAGTTATCCAGAAGAAAATACACCAGGACAAGCCTACTTTCACTCTACATGACCCCAAAGTGTACTGATCAGTAAAAGAAAAAAAATGGCCAAACAATGCAGTACTGATTCTCTTCTGTTAGCCACAAACCTCCAGATTGGGAAAACAATGGGTGGGGCATCCATGAGCGCGCACACACACACACACACACACACACACACACACACACACACACCACACACACACACACACACACACACACACACACACACCCTGACTCTTTCTCAAGCTTGAGATTAAACACACATATAAACACATTCTTTCCCTTTTCTTCAATTCCTTTTTTGTTTTTCTTACATTTAATGACCACAGAGATAATGAGAGAGAGGATGGAAGGGAGGAAGGGAGGGGAGCAGAGAGAGTGTGTGTGTGTACGCATGTGTGTACATGTGCGTACATGCATGCATATGTAACCTTGCCAGTTTATAGGGTTTCGCAAAGGCACAGAGAGTCTGTCAGACAGCCGCAGGCAGATCTGGACAGACCCCATATGGAACTGTCGGAGCGGGAATAAAATCCCTCTCGAACAAACTCCGAACTCTCTCACCTGTGACTGGGACTGAAGTGTAGACTTCTCAGCCGTCTTCTTGAGCAGGGCAGACAGTTCACGCTGCATGGCCAGGAGACAATCACGCAATTCTGTGTTTTCCAGCACAAGCTCTCGATGTCGTTCTTCGTAGTTCCCTATCAAGACCTGGTACATCTCCTCTTCCTGTCTGGATACGCAGACACACATCACAATAGAAAATGAGCTATGACATGGTCAGTGATCACGCTAGGAATTTTCAAAACTGGTCCCACCATTAACTACCAACACTGTCACTCGACCAGTGTCAGAACAGGTCCCAGTGACACAAAAACCAGTGACAACATTGTTACACATACACTGTAAATCAGCTTACACATGATACAAAGTGATGGATTTGATCAGACCATGAAACACACACTACTAGCCGAGTAATGTCTTGTTATTGTTATTGTTGTTTAAAGCCCTTCCAACTGCGTTGTTGTATCAGGGCTATAACCACTTCAAAACATACAAAACTTCAACAGGAAAAAAAAAGAAAAGAAAAATAAGGATACATATCAATGCATTCGCGCATATAATCTAAGAACATGCCCCTGCGTTGACCACTCCGTCCAATTTATCACACAGGGGATTTAAAAACCACACCTGAATACAAATATAAACATACCTAAGGACACCAAAACATGTATAAAAACAGGCATAAATTACCTAAATTGTTTCCACATATCTCACCTCCCTAGAGCCAAAAATGCACTTAACACATGTACCCAATTATCAATCCTAAGAAAAAGTACATTAGGCTTTATCAAACACATACAGGTGAATGGACCATTCAGGCAGAAAATGACAAGTAGAAATGACAGAAAGCAAAGGAACAAGGCAGAAACAAAGAGAGTGACAGAAAAGAGGAAATTTCTAGCACAGAATTTCCAGAAGGTGGGGATAGAGCCCCTGGCATCTCCACAGGGGGGACAGTAATGTCTGATTCACTGCCTCCTGTCCAGAATGCTATATCTGTGGCAGATGCAATCCGTGTGCCAACTGCTGTCTTGTGACAGAGTGGTGATTTGGGCAACAAAGAATCAGAGCCAACTATCGTGTGACTGTGGTTAGTGGATGAAACTGGGAAAATTAATTCATAGCTGCCAACTTTCCTGAAAAAAAATTCCTGACAAGAGGCGGGGGTCCGGGGGCCGCGGAAGGCCCCCGGTGGGGTCCAGGGGCAACGCTGAAGATTTTCTATCAAATGAAGATGCTAAACTGGTATTTCCATGCATTTCAAACTGAAAAATGTAACAAAGCATGTATTGTAAGCTTTCCTTCAAATTCTGCTAGTCTAAATCTCTTGTGTAAAAGGTTCAGATATTTTTTTTATTCAAGAAGTTTTCACTCTAAACTCCCAAGTCCCCCCTCACCTCTTCAAGTTTAGATCTACTTGGAATGGGAAGAACTGCAGGCTTCGTCTTGTTCCATGTCTTTGTCTCCCTTCTCTTTCTCCTTGCCTTTAAGCGCTGTCACAGTAGCAGACTTGGCCTTTCTCAAGAAGTCAGGAGAGAAAACTTGCTTGTAGCAAGGTCCAATCATTTAAAATTCGGGAATTTTCATCGATTTAACGGATTTTCCGGGCAGCTCACACATTTCGGGACATTCCCGAAAAATTCGGGAGGGTTGGCAGCTATGTTAATTTCTTTGGCCACAAATCTTTTACTGATCCTACCAAAATAAAATCAGTCCCTTTCACTCTCTCACAGATGCACATATTCCTCCCAGTTGCGCGCACACACACACGTAAACCTTTCTCTCTCTGCCTCTCTCACACAAATGCACACATTGCTTCCTCTGTCACGCACACACACATAATCCTTTCTTTCTCTGCCCCTCTCACAAAGTCGCATACATTCCTTCCTCCCTCATACACACACACACACACACAAACACACTCTCTTCCATCTCTCTGTCTAGCAAATCCACACAGTCCTCCCTCTGTCACTCACACACATATGCCTTTTTCTCTCTACCTCTCTCACACAGTCAGTCCTTCCTCCCTCTCAAGACATATGCGCGTGCGCGCACACACGCACACACACACACGCACGCACACGCATGCACGCACACACACAGAGATCCTTACTTGCTCAATCCTTGTTTCCACTGGGCTCTCCTTCCTTCTATATTCTGAACAGTGTTCATCATGTCCATTCCTGCCCATACAAAGTCATGAAAGTAAACACATAAAATTAAAACCACATTACCAAAACCTATAAGTAGTATAAGGGAGAAACAAGCTCTAAGAGGAACAGGCAGTCCTTACCATGGCTGTACACAACTCTAGTTCTACTCTAAGCCAGTCCTTACCATGGCTGTACACAATTCTAGTTCTACTCTAAGCCAGTCCTTACCATGGCTGTACACAATTCTAGTTCTACTCTAAGCCAGTCCTTACCATGGCTGTACACAACTCCAGTTCTACTCTAAGCCAGTCCTTACCATGGCTGTACACAATTCTAGTTCTACTCTAAGCCAGTCCTTACCATGGCTGTACACAACTCTAGTTCTACTCTAAGCCAGTCCTTACCATGGCTGTACACAACTCCAGTTCTACTCTAAGCCAGTCCTTACCATGGCTGTACACAATTCTAGTTCTACTCTAAGCCAGTCCTTACCATGGCTGTACACAACTCTAGTTCTACTCTAAGCCAGTCCTTACCATGGCTGTACACAACTCCAGTTCTACTCTAAGCCAGTCCTTACCATGGCTGTACACAATTCTAGTTCTACTCTAAGCCAGTCCTTACCATGGCTGTACACAACTCTAGTTCTACTCTAAGCCAGTCCTTACCATGGCTGTACACAACTCCAGTTCTACTCTAAGCCAGTCCTTACCATGGCTGTACACAATTCTAGTTCTACTCTAAGCCAGTCCTTACCATGGCTGTACACAACTCTAGTTCTACTCTAAGCCAGTCCTTACCATGGCTGTACACAACTCCAGTTCTACTCTAAGCCAGTCCTTACCATGGCTGTACACAATTCTAGTTCTACTCTAAGCCAGTCCTTACCATGGCTGTACACAACTCTAGTTCTACTCTAAGCCAGTCCTTACCATGGCTGTACACAACTCTAGTTCTACTCTAAGCCAGTCCTTACCATGGCTGTACACAATTCTAGTTCTACTCTAAGCCAGTCCTTACCATGGCTGTACACAACTCTAGTTCTACTCTAAGCCAGTCCTTACCATGGCTGTACACAACTCTAGTTCTACTCTAAGCCAGTCCTTACCATGGCTGTACACAATTCTAGTTCTACTCTAAGCCAGTCCTTACCATGGCTGTACACAACTCTAGTTCTACTCTAAGCCAGTCCTTACCATGGCTGTACACAATTCTAGTTCTACTCTAAGCCAGTCCTTACCATGGCTGTACACAATTCTAGTTCTACTCTAAGCCAGTCCTTACCATGGCTGTACACAATTCTAGTTCTACTCTAAGCCAGTCCTTACCATGGCTGTACACAACTCCAGTTCTACTCTAAGCCAGTCCTTACCATGGCTGTACACAACTCCAGTTCTACTCTAAGCCAGTCCTTACCATGGCTGTACACAACTCTAGTTCTACTCTAAGCCAGTCCTTACCATAGCTGTTCACAACTCTAGTTCTACTCCAAGTCGGTCCTTTACCATGGCTGTACACAACTCTAGTTCTACTCTAAGCCAGTCCTTACCATAGCTGTTCACAACTCTAGTTCTACTCCAAGTCGGTCTTTACCATGGCTGTACACAACTCTAGTTCTACTCTAAGCCAGTCCTTACCATGGCTGTACACAACTCTAGTTCTACTCCAAGTCGGTCTTTACCATGGCTGTACACAACTCTAGTTCTACTCTAAGCCAGTCCTTACCATAGCTGTACACAACTCTAGTTCTACTCCAAGTCGGTCTTTACCATGGCTGTTCACAATTCTAGTTCTACTCTAAGCCAGTCCTTACCATGGCTGTACACAACTCTAGTTCTACTCTAAGCCAGTCCTTACCATGGCTGTACACAACTCTAGTTCTACTCTAAGCCAGTCCTTACCATGGCTGTACACAACTCTAGTTCTACTCTAAGCCAGTCCTTACCATGGCTGTACACAACTCTAGTTCTACTCTAAGCCAGTCCTTACCCACTTTGCGATCAGGATTCTTATCCATCAACAGCTGATGCAAGCGATCCTTCAGCTTGTTAATTTCTCTCTCTTTCTTCTTCAGCTCATGTTTGAACTGCAGATCCTTGTGGTGCATGACCGACTGCAGGCATTTCAACTGAAAAATAAAACATTTTAGTCAAAGTCTACATTTTCACATGAGATCTCAAACAAATATAATACCACACCTCTCATTCTAAACATACACCTGAATGAACGCAAGATTTGTCGAGGGGGAGTGAGATGGCAGAGACATCAACTTTTCTTGGGTCCAACATCATGAAGGCAGTGCCCATCTTCATTCCCATGCTTCCCCAACCTTAGATAAAAAAAAATTCAAAATACTTTAATTCTCAAGGATAGTAGCATCAAGTACTTCTGGATCTGTCCAACAGCTAGTCCTTGTATCTGTTAACAGTTTTTCATGGGCTTGATTTAACTCATGGAAACCCATGCAGTTAGATCAGAGTTACAGAAGTTTACCTCTAGTCCAACCAGTTATAATAGTTTACCTCATCTTTTTCTGCTTTCAATTTGCTGCTAGTGACTTTGTGCCTGGCGGACAATTGTCGCAATTTTTCTGTTTCTTGTGCAATTGTTCTTTCCAGTGCTTCCTGCTGTCGTGTGGACCGAGACACAGCTGCCTTGTGATGGTCTCGCTCTCCTGATAATCGCTGTATCCTGTGAGCATATAAATGAATGAATGAATAAGTAAAAATATACCCCAAAACTTTATTCTCAACTGTGTTTGTTATTCTTTTTTCCATAAATATAACTTCTTTATCAATCACGATTGTTTCTGTTTATTAACCCTTTGACTTCCACACCTTGTCCACCATCATCCTGCATTGTCAACCATGCTGGGTGAGGAAGTCAAAGAGTTAAGTTTTTGCAGTTGGTGGACAGGATGTGGAGTCAATAGTTAATAAATGGATATGTCCTCTGATTTTTACTCGACTCCTTTATACGTTTCAACAGCAATGGTGCTATCTGTCGCAACTATCTTTGATTTCACCAATGAATCAACATCACTGCCTGTAGTTGACTGAGCAGATGGCTTCTTGGGCTGAGAAGAAAGAAACAAGCACACATGAACAGGTTTTCACAACAAAGACAAGTAGTCTACTTTGTTTGCCCCACACGAGAATGTGTTGTCCGCTCATTTCACAGTATACTCACTGTCTGTCTTCTATCAGGCAGGTTTGAGAAGAAAAAACAGTTGGTCACAATAACACACAGATTCAAATTTCTGTGCCTCAAAGTTCCAATTTCAGAATGTCATTTAACTGGGAACACTGTAAAAAATAATTTTTATGCTTAAATCAATGTGCCAGAAAAAAGTGCTTCTGTCCATTTTTGATAGACATGATAGTAAAGTGGGAACAGTGTCAGATTAACAATCTGAAATTGCTGAGTTTGACCTGACTGGTCACCTCCAACTGGTTGGTAAAGGGTGGAGATTTTTCCGATCTTCCTGGTCATTACATGTGCAGACTTGCCAGTGCTTAAATCCCCTTCATGTACACAGAGTATCAAATATGCACTTCAAAGACCCTGTAAGTCATCTCAGTGGCTGCCTAACTGAAAAATAGAAACACCCAGCATACACACTCACCAGAGATGCAGACTGTGCAATAACATGGTAGAATGTGGACAGCTCACCAAACAGCTCAAGTTCTCCATGCTCCACTAAAATGTCTGATTATCATTATGTGTAATGCACAGTCAGCCCAAAAGATATCAGAAGAATAGCATCATACAAAAACAGTTTACACAATACCAATGAATGTATACTCCACAGAACATCTCCAATCTTAAACAAAAAACACAAGCAAATATCACCTGTTTTCCAACTCCTCCTTGGTGCTGTAAAGTTTCTGGTAGCAACGGAAGAAATCATAAGCCCTGTTGAGCAGACTGCAAATGTCTGGTTGTCCTTTGTTACTGCATATCACTGTGGGCAGACCCAGTAACTGAAGTTCCTGTCAAACAAGTAATAACACTTATCTTACTATATTGTGCATGATTTTAAAATGTCAGTTCTAGCCTTTTAAATAAAAATACAAATGAAAGTGAAGAAAGGAGATGGCATGGCTGCTTGAACAGAGTAGAATATGCAAGCAGACGAGGAAACATGTTTCCTGCTTGGACAAGCAGCCAAACAACCAACCAACCACCAACCTAACATTAGTAACAACCAACCACCAACGGTCCAACCTAACAACCAACCACCAACCTAACAACCAACCACCAACAGCCTGATCTATCATCCAACCAACTAACAACTGCACTTTCATACTAAGAATCACAGGCAGCATAATATATGAAATGAGCAAATTATACATTAAATAAATCATGACAAATTTTGTACTTGTGTTTCAGTCCAGTGACAGAGAGAAAAAGAAAGCTGCTATATGTATTTTATGAATTAACAAAACCAATGCAACAGCTCACATTACATTATTTTTCTGCACATAATTTCCTTCTAGGTTCAGAAATAATAATATGATGCCTTAGTGATTAACAAAAGCAATGAAGCTGATGCTATATTTTCAGAAAAGAACATATGAGCTTGTGACAAAAGGTGATCGTCCAGACCCCTTGTATATTTATCGCACAAATAAAGAATTAAAAAATTACCAATGCTTCTTTATTTATTGCTTGATGCTTTATAATACCTTGAAGAGATACATAATATAACATGGTGAGTCTGGGTGTCTGCCTTTCATTTGAAAATGCCCAAGTTGTACGCTTTTCTTAGATAAATTTTCCCGTTCAAGATGGCGGACGAGTGATGCGGTTGGTGTCGAAGCCTGGATACATATCTAAATTGCATACCATCACAACAGTATGAATAAAAGATGCAGAAAAATCAACGGCGAACATGTTAATATCACAAACTGTTTCTATTTCTGATTGTTTTCGATGCAGTCAAGCGGTAAAAATCCGTTTGACAGTCGTAACGCTGAATGTCAAATCGTGTCGGTCAGCAAATCTCTCGATCGTTCACATCAAGTTCGGTTCGGTTTCGTGTTCATATAACTCGGCATGTCAGGCAACACTAACCGAATGGAGAAAGGTGTTTTCCGAACCAAATTGGATTCAATGGCTGCAAACGAGCGCGAAATCCATACGGTAGTAAGCAGTATGTCAGAAAATAACGACCGTATTTTTTCTCGCAATTCTACTAACAACGAACTTACAGATCCCATGCCGTGCTTTAAATAGCACTCAAGGCAAACGGTTTCAAATCGAGGCTGGAGCTTTCGTCAAGAATGGCGCGTCGAAGCAGAGAAGGTGAGGAAATGTTGTTTGTCCACAATCATTACGACCGTCAGAAATCGTAACAACTGTCAAATGCATAACGACCGTCAGAAGAAAATGATAGAAACATTGGTTTCAGCTGTTCTGTCAAATGTGTTTCTGTAAATGATTAAAATTCTTTAACATGCAAGTGAACCAAAAGTAGAGTGGCGGCAATTCAACGGGATTTTCCGCAACTTTTGGGCGATGTTTTGTGCATGACACATGATTAGGACATCGTTTTAGCGATGTCCGAAATAACGACCGAAGGATATTAAGTTAATCAATGTGTCAATTATACGTGAAACTGGGGCAGAAAACGGCTTGGAATTTCTATTTTGCTTCTTCTTTAAATACATGACAGAACTAAAGTTCAGATCATAGGATTAGTGGGAAATCTGGCGATTATTTGACAGTTGTTACTCTCATAGTTGAAGACATTATCATTCAGTATGTCTGTCGTAACGACCATCAGTATCTCTTGTGATTAATAAATGATAAGTTTATTTTCATTATGATACATATTTACTTTGAAAATTTGAAAGTGCACATTTTCGGCTATTTCCATAATTCTTTTTGATAAAATGTGAAGGAGTAGAGACCAGCAACCAGATTCCACCAGCCCCTTCCTCCCAGTCCCTCCATTTATTCTTTCTTCACAGTTCACCTCTTTCAAATGCAGCTTGTAAAATGGAGGAATGGCAAGGGGTGTATGTATTTGTTTTATGTGTTTGTTTTGTCTAAGAGCTTTTAAGTCGGTGTTCAGTCTCACACAGTCATACTCGTAGCACATACAAGGAAAAAAGAAACACATGTTTCATCAGAAATGATTTTAATACTTGCTTAAAATGTATGCTCACTTTTTGATTTTGTATTTGTTTACTGTTTTTTTACGTTTATTTGTCTGTTGTCAGGTGAGGCAACTGGTATCCCTACAACTTTCTCTGGGACACAGTCTGGGAATCCTGTACTTGGTGTTTCCACTCCAACTACACTGACAGCAACACCAAAGAAAAAACATGATGTCAATTCACCGTCACCACAACGACTGAAAGCAGCTTACAAAGCACGGCTTCATGACCTAAAGAAGTCCAGAACCAGAGATGCAGCATTATTGAAAAAACTGTTGCATGATCTTGTCGACACATCAGTTACACCAGACAATGCTGATTTGTATAAAAGAAAGAAGAGTTCCCCAGCATCAAAGACAGCTTTGAACTTTCTGAATGATGTTGCAGTGGACATCCCAGGAAAAAGGTCTGTATCTAAAAAAACTGGGCAACAAAAGAAAATCTTGCCCAAGAGACTGAGGAGACTGCACAGGGACTTTTGCCAAAAATTCCCTGACAAAAAGGTCTCTCTGAGAACTTTTTATCGTCTCTTGCCAAACAGCATATTGACATCACGAAAACAAGTTTTCCGTCAGTGTTTGTGTGAGATCTGTGCAAACATTGACTTACAACTTGATGCAGTAAACAAGATCATTACTGCACCGATTGATGACAGAGATGAACTGTCTGAAATGAGTCTCTGTCCTCAACCCACACTGTCATGCCTACAGCGCAAATGTAAACAATGTGGTGTCGAGAAAATCAGGTGTCATATTGACACCCATCTTGTTGACCATCAACACCAGGCCAGTCCAGTAAAATGGAAGTCATGGCAAATGGTACAGACAGAGAGAGGGAAACGAAGGGAGCTGATACAAAGAGAAGGAACAATGAAAACTCTCATTAATGAGTTGCTGAAAGAATTCCATTCCTTTTCTCAGCATCTGTTCACCTTCCGCTGGCAGCACCATCAGTTGAAAACCATCCAGACCTCTCTGCCTCCGAAATGGGCCATTGTCATCATGGATTTCGCAGAAAACTTTCTGTGTCGATACCAAGATGAGGTGCAAAGTGCCCACTGGGGGTACAATCAGGTCACTGTTCATCCATGTGTATTCTATTACCAGTGCCCAAACTGTGTGGATCTCGTCACTGATTATTTAATTTTTCTCTCTGATGATCTCAACCATGATGCCCACATGGTGCAGGTCATACAAAAGCAGACCAAACAGCATCTTGCTGCCACCATGGGGCAGCTGGATAAAATGGTCATATTTTCTGATGGTTGTGCTGCACAATACAAGTCAAAACTTCCTTTCCACTATCTTGCCAACAGTGCTGCTGCTGATGTTGCTGTGGAGAGATGCTATTTTGGAAGTCGTCATGGCAAGAGCCCCTGCGACGCTTGTGGGGGTGTCATAAAAAGACTGGTTGAAGATGACATCCTTTCAGGATCTGTAATCCAGAATGCAGCATCTATGTACCAGAACTGTTGTGAGCATTTTGACAAGACTATGTTGCTCAGGTGCTGGAAGTGGACAGGGAGGAAGAGATGGTCAAACTCAGTTTCATGGAGTCTCGAAAGGGATTCTATGTCTGGCCCTTGCAAGAGGATCTTTCCTGGGAACGTGTCCGTGTTTTGAAGGAAAAGGTGGAGATGGAGATGAATGCTCTGATGAGCAATCAGAGGATGCAGTTTTTTTAAATTAAAAAGTAGACCAAAATCTGACCTTGATGTCTAATAGGGACATAAAATGAGCTTTTGTTTTGGCATGTGGCTGTATTTTGCTCACTCCTGAAATTGACATTGTGCACGG
Source organism: Monoplex corrugatus (assembly GCA_030674185.1). Taxonomy (NCBI): domain Eukaryota; kingdom Metazoa; phylum Mollusca; class Gastropoda; order Littorinimorpha; family Ranellidae; genus Monoplex; species Monoplex corrugatus. The sequence continues at coordinate 47,140,479 of CM060313.1, forward strand.
TTTCCAGTGATGTGACTGTTGGTTTACCAATGAATATTGACATAAATATTATGAGATGTTCAGTATGCAAATTTAAGTGCTCCATGAATAATACTTTTTGGAAAGTCTGTTATGATGATGTTTTTCCATTGACACTGTGTCATTGTCAGCAGCTAATCACAGTCAATGCTGATGTTGTTTGGGAAAGTAAAAATCAAATGTTTACAAGAATCTTTTTGATTCTACTTTTGTACCATAACAGTATTATGGCTCCATTTTCCTTGTTTCTGATGTGTTGCAACTAGTCATCATTTTTTGCCATAAAGATGAACCTTGTCTCAGACTGCTTGATATCATAATTTGTGGCATGACAATTTGACTTAATGTTTGCTCCTTTATTTGTCTTTGTACATTCAGTTAAATAGACAGAAAGAACAGCTAACAAACCAACCAAACAAAACAATTTTGCCACATGTTTTCTTGTGAAATTACATTTGTTAACCAGTAACCTGTTTTAAAGCATTTTGAAAACATATTTGTCATCAAGTGTCAAAACGACATTTAATTTTGCAACTTTCTTTGGTTTCTTGTAATTTGTAATTATGTTCTTTAACCACAAAATGTATTTTCATATGATTTGTAAGCGCTCTGAGCTTATCAGAGAGAGCAGGTGCCCTAAATGTACATGTTATTATTATTGTTGTTACTGTCAAACTGTTTCTATTCATTTTGATCATAAATAATCTAATTCCTGTCAGCACATGAACAGTTTGTTGAGTATGTCCAACAGTGAGGCCATAACAACTGTCAGATGGATTCTGTTTAAGGTGTCTACATGATCATTGTGACTTATTTAGCTTGTTTTATAGGCCTTTATGTGTAAAATATAACAATAACAATATAACTGTACTCAAAGGAAAAGTATGCCCATTTTTTTTAATGACTGTTGTTATTTTTGCATTGTTGGGAAATACTTGGGTATGTCCAATGCAACATCATAACAACTGTCAGATAAAAACGCCATATCATGGTAACAAGGCTACTGTGGGTCCTATACTTGGTCTCATTGCATGAAATGCACCCTCAACAACACAGAAAATCATCAGAGGATGCAGTTACTGTCTTATTTCCAACTGAGCAATAAAGAACAAATCAATATGTCCGACGGTTGTTATGTCGGACATACCATCTCATGTGAAACTTGATCTTAAACTGCACAGATGCCTTTTCTTTTGGAATGAAATTTAGCTGTAATACTCAGTCTTACTCCCACTGAAACAATTATGCTGTATAAGAGACATTCAAATAGGAATATTGATAAAGTTGAATGTCCAGCATAACAACCGTCAGATGCTCGTTATGATGCCTTATCGCATTACTAGCGGAACATCGGTGCATGAGTTATCTTTTTATGTATATTTTTATGACCCTTAAACATCAGTCTTCCTTTGGACAAAATTGCTGTTAATAAAAACTATTTTGAAAAATCCACTTTTTGTTGGCTTTTTTGGACGACCTTTTGTCACTTGCTCATATCTAAAAGTTTTGAAATCCACTGGCCCAGCTAATTAAAGAAAGTAACGCAAGTGCTGATGTTATTTTAAGAGCAGAATATATTATATATTATATTATATATAAATATATTATTTCTTAAAATCTGTTGCCTTACCTGATTTAGAAAACCGACACAGCTGCCAATGTTGTTTTCTGAACAGAATAATTCTTGAGGTTTGGACATGGAACTATCCAGATGATGTTCACCAGGTAGTGTAAAGCCATCGCTGCATGTTTCCAGCTTGTGTGCCGCCCCTGGACTTGTGTAGAATGACAAAAGTTTCCAGTCAGCCATTCTGAAAATGACACAGTGTCACCTGTCAGGCAAGAAGTAATTTGTTGATACTCATAAACATCAGGAGTCAAAGCATATAAAAAGCTGGGTATTCTTGAACGAGTCAGAGACAGACAGACAGACAGAGAGACAGACAGACAGACAGAGAGACAGAGACTGAGACAGAGAGAGAAAGAGAGACTGAGAGAAAGAGAGACTAGAGAGAGAGAGAGAGAGAGAATGTGTGTGTGTGTGTGTGTGTGTGATTGTGGGCTTTGGGGAGAGGGGAGTGTGTGTGTGTGTGTGTGTGTGTGTGTGTGTGTGTGTGTGTGTGTGTGTGTGTGTGTGTGTGTGTGTGTGTGTGTGTGTGTGTGTGTGAACACTGACAGGACAGGTACCTATCCTGCCTCAATTATCAAACAAGCATTCAGATTTGAAGTTACAAAAACAGCTAATCATAGGGTGGACAGCAGTGCACTTAATATCACATATATTCTTTATTTCCTGAACATCAGCCTACTCCTTTGTTACCTGTGAATTTTGTAGAAGCACATTTAAAAAATTTTAATACCCTGCATTCTAGGGACACACACACACAACCACACACACACAAAAAAACACTCACACTCACACACACACACACACACACACACACACACATACACACACACACACACACACACACAAACACACACTCACACACACTGACATCAAGATCAAGCCTAGTCACTTCTTTTCCAGATGAGAAGCATAGATATATACTCCTAACCCCTTTATCTACAATATTCTGTTTTGAACAGGGCGCATATTTTGATGATTGATGACAAAAATGCCAATACAAACCTTAACTTTAACCCAACATTAATCTAATCTGTACCTGAAAGTCTCTCCATCCTGCACTTGGGGTCACTTACAAACTGTTCAAATATTCGTAAAGTTTCACCATTTTGGGCAACCTGAGTTACCCATAGAAATTTACAACTGTAGTCAACATCATATAGGTAATGGCTGTCCATCTAGATTGTCATTTTTTTATGCTGCTATGTTCTGTATGAGGAAGACTGATAGTGAAGTTGAAAATTATGACGTTTCTTTAAAGAAAGTTATATCAGCTTTAGAGACATAACGTGCTCTGCTTGTATAAATAGTGTTTAGTTGCACGCTAAGGCCAGTGCAGTTTAGCAGGAAAGGCAGTGACATAACAAGATTAAACATCAATTTCATTACTGCTTGCAAATAGGTAAACAGATGAAAGGGAAAGCACAGTATAAGAAGTAGTTCTAGATCTATACCACCTGCATGATCACTGGTTATGATACTCATACTGATAGCATTTGTACACCTCTTTTCTCTTCTTAATCTTCTTTTAATTAGAGACCTAATTGCAAGGCTAACATGAGATGATGGTTAATGGTAGGCTAATATTCAATATTCCAATCCATAATGGAAGACCATGTATCTACTGCGAACATTCAGCAAGCAAGCAAGCTATTAGTTTGAGATACAGATTCATAATCCTTCGTCTTTGACTTCCGAGACCGATGAAGCCTTAAGACTGATTTCATTAACTTAAGGTATCACCCTATTTCATTATAAAATTACTGTTTTAGTTTATTGATAAACACAAGTTGCACCTGCTATTTGACGATCACAATTTTGGTAATAAATTTTACTGTTTAACTGATCTAAACAACAACTTGTACCAGGTATTTGACAATCACAATCCTGATCATAGATGATTATGACGAATGGAGAGACTGAGAATAAGAGAAGCACCAGTTTCTAAGTAGGCCTGACTGGAAGTAGTCGACTCTAGCCTATTCAAGTACTGAACGTGAAGTCAGAAGTAGTGTTCTTCCACCTGCAACATAGGTGATGAATACACATCCCATTTGTAAATGCTTCAATGTAACAGTCAAAGTATGCACCAACAGATGATGCGAGTGACTGACTTAATTTAACAAGCGAAACAAGATAATTCCTTCGTGCCAACTCAAAATAAACGAGTCTAGCAGCGAGAGCAGTTTACTCACCCCACGTTTGTTTGAGTTTTGTGGCGTCCTTCACACCACTTCCGGAAATCGTTTAGAGTTGTGACGTCAACTTAGTTTCGAATCATTTAATTTGTGTAAAGGAATTGCCATGACTATGATAGCATTGAACCACCACAGCTACTTGTGTGTGTGTGTGTGTGTGTGTGTGTGTGTGTGTGTGTGTGTGTGTGTGTGTGTGTGTGTGTGTGTGTGTGTGTGTGTGTGTGTGTGTGTGTGTGTGTGATTTTCTTTTAACGTAGGTTTTCTATTATATTTGAAATTGTAGGGGGCCTACTTAATTATCAGCTTTATGTTCTTCCGATCCGTAAACGGTGCGTAAATGATATGTAATGTTTATTACAAATAAAGAGAGAATAGTATCAAACATAATTGTTGTTGCTGTTGTTGTTGTTGTAACGTGTGTGTGTGCGTGCACGCGCAATGCCGGTGTGTATGTGTGGTGGTCTTTGATTTAATGTCTATTCACTAAAGTGATTTTAGACCAAAAACAAAAAACAAAAAAAAGAAAGAAAAAAAAAGAAAAACAGAATACATAGGCCTATCTAAAAAAAAAATTTAAATGGTTACAATCGCATCATAGGACTGAAACTTCAAAAGAGAGAACTATCAATACTTTTTTTTTTACCAGAGGAACTACTGTTTATGAAACTGTGTTATTTTACAAACAACATAAATGCATACGGCTAAGTTAAATAGCGAACAAACAGTTTAAAATGGCAGATATGTAAGAGGTCACATTATGGGTCTGATTTTGTGAGCGGTAAATACGACAGCCATTTGCTTCCAAAAATATGAAAGCTCCATGTTAATTTTGCTTTGTATTCTTCTACGTGCTATTTTGTGATAAGATATCTTATAAAAAGAAATTACATTTAGAGGTGGTTTTCTCTTTCGAATCTGCATTTCACGTTTCCAAGGTTTTCTGTATACATAGCTTTTCAAAGAGTGTATTTACCTACTTCAGTATTTCCTTCAATTCATCGGTAAGATCACCGTTTTGATCAGCTAATTTAGCCATACTGTTGATTTACAAAGTGTCTCGTTTTCCTCAAATTACAGAAACAATTGGTTATTTTTCCCCCATTTGCAACGGTTTCGCTCTTGATCTTAAATTAATAAAGCTGCCTGTGTTTTTCTGTCTCGTGACTGGACTCTTTCTTGATATTTAGTTTTCAACAGCTGACATCTTTTATTTGGTTCACTTTTCTATTCTGATGTTTTCTTCCTTTTCATTGTCACGTAAGCTATAGTTCTAGATTTTATTTTCAGTGGTAAAAAGTCTGTGAATTCTTTGTCTGATACACTGAGGTTTAATTTCCATTAAAGAAGCGTTCTTAGGTTAACTTTATCGTGATGTTCAATGTATTTGTTTGTCTGCTTCTTTTACATACTGTTTTTTTTTTAATGGACAATGAAATTTTCAAAACGTGTTACGCTTTATGGTTCCTCCAAATTTCAGTTCAAGAACTGCCATAGAGTGGTCAAACCAAGAGCCGGGCATACACTGTAGCGTCTGTATTTCAAGTGTTGTGTTACTTTTCTTTTTACCAAGTCAACCGATTTGTTCTTTAGCTTGCGGCTCTTCTCGTACTGTCATTTTTTAACAACAAAAGTGTAAAAGACAATCATCACAAAAAATGGGGATATATACAATCCTCTCAATGGGGATATACGTGCTTTTTCGTATCACAAAAAATTGGGGATATATAGTCATCACAATGGGGATATACGTGTTTTTTCGTATCACAAAAAATGGGGATATATATATATCCAATCCTCTCAATGGGGATATACGTGCTTTTTCGGATCACAAAAGATGGGGATATATATACAATCATCACAATGGGGATATACGTGCTTTTTCGTATCACAAAAAAATGGGGATATATACAATCCTCTCAATGGGGATATACGTGCTTTTACGTATCACAAAATATGGGGATATATACAATCCTCTCAATGGGGATATACGTGCTTTTTCGTATCAGCGACAGCTGGATGTGAAAAATAAAAAGGTTTTTGTTTGTTTCGTTCACCTTCTAAACAAACATTACGTTCTTCTTGTTGTTGCTCTCTTTCTCTCTCTCTCCTTCTCTCTCTCTCTCTCTCTCTCTCTCTCTCTCTCTCTCTCTCTCTCTCTCTCTCTCTGTATCTCTCTCTCTCTCTTCTCTCTCTCTCTCTCTCTATCTATCTATCTCTCGTTTTCTCTCTGTCTGTCTGTCTGTCCCTCTCTCTCTCTCTCACACACACACACAAACACATACACATACACACGCACAAACACACAAACATACACACACACACTCACACAAACACACACACACATACATACACATACACAAACACACAAACATACACACACCACACACACACACACACTCACACACACAAACACACACACACAACACACACACACAACACCACACACACACACACACACAACAACACATACATACACACACACACACACACACACACACACACACTACACACACACACACACACACACACACACACACACAACAAACACACAAACACACAGACAAACACACCAAAACAAACACACAAACACACACACACACCAACACACACACACACACACACACACAACCACACCACACACACACACACACTCATACAACACACACCACAAGACAACTAGACTTTGCAAGCCCTGCAGTCACTGTACATTAAATATATTCCTCCGACCGTGAGA
>CM060313.1:47152055-47157055 GCA_030674185.1 Monoplex corrugatus
TCCTCTCTCTCTCTCTCGCTCTCTGTCTGTCTGTCTCTTTCTGTCTGTCTGTCTGTCTCTGTCTCTCTCGCTTTCTGTCTCTCTCTTTCTCTTCCTTTCCGTCTGTGTGTCCATGTGTCTATGTGTCTGTGTGTCTCTCTTTCTCTCTCTCTCTTTCTCTCTCTCTCTTTCTCTCTCTCTTTCACCCACATATCACTTACTGTTTTCTTATCTGCGTCCTCCTCTCCCTTTCTTTCTCTGTGTGTGAAACGACATCAAACGCTGTTACTCCCTGATTTCCATTCTGTGATGTCTTACATTATGGACTTATTAATATAATCCTTTTTCAGTCGTCTGTAGCTCTAGGCAAATATGTTGATTAGCAACGACAAGTGTGAACAATGACTTTCATATAATAACGTTTACTTCTGCTGGAAAATAAAGTGTCACTGTCATTGTCATAGTCACTGTCATATCACACTCACTGTCATAGTCACTGTCTGATTCAGCTAAAAACCTTGGTGTCTGCATTGACTCTACCCTCTCCATGAACAACTTTGTTTCTCAAACCGCCAGATCTTGCTACTATCATCTCCATCGTATAAGGCTGATCAGGAAGTATCTCTCTGTCGAAACAACTGCAAAACTCGTTCTCTCCTTCATAATGTCTCGCATTGACTATTGCAATTCACTCCTGTCTGGTCTTCCTGCCTCCACCATTCACATCCTACAGCGCATTCAAAACAATGCTGACCACATATCTCCTCTCCTGGCACAACTTCACTGGCTCCCTGTATCAAAGCGCATATAGTACAAACTAGACACCATGTGCTACAAAAGCCTCAATAACGCAGCCCCCGATTACCTGTCAAGCCTACTTGAGATCTATCTTCCCTCACGTACCCTTCGCTCTGCCTCCGATCCTCTGACTTTTCGCTTTCCACGCACTAAGCTCAATACCTATGGTCCACGAGCCTTCTCTGTTTCTGGTCCATCTCCTGGAACAAACTTCCTCTCTCAGTCCGTCAGCAACCTACTTTTGTCTCCTTTGAGTCCGCTCTCAAAACTCACCTTTTCTCCTCCGCATAAAATCCTAACCTCACTCAACCCCCCCCCCCCCCCTCTGCAGCCTGTCTCCGCTCGGAGGGGAATCACATGGTTATAATATATAATTGTATATGCTATGCTCTCTATAATTTTCCATTGCTTTTATTCTTGCTTTTATTGCTTTTATTCTTTCTCCCCATTTATAGCCATGCGTGTGTGTGTGTGTGTGTGTGTGTGTGGTGTGTGCGTGCGTGCGTGTGTGTGCGTGCGTGCGTGCGTGCGTGTGTGTCTGCTTCAGCGCTTAGATTTGATTTTATCAAGATTTTGCGCTATATAAATATTGTAATTATTATTATTATTATCATAGTCACTGTCATAGTCATTGTCATTGTCAAATAAAGTGTCATTGTCACTGTCACTGTCACTATCACAGTCACTGTCATAGTCACTGTCATAGTCATTGTCATTGTCAAATAAAGTGTCATTGTCATTGTCACTGTCACTGTCACAGTTACTGTCACTGTCACAGTCACTGTCACTGTCACTGTCACTGTCATAGTCACTGTCACAGTCATTTCATTGTCATTGTCGTCGTCATTCTCATTATTATTGCCATTGTTAATGTTAATGTCACGGTTATTGTCATTGTCACGGTCATTCTCATTGTCATTGTCGTTGTTGTCATTCTCATTATTATTGTCATTGTTAATGTCAATGTCAATGTCATTGTCACTGTTATTGTCTTTGCCATTGTCACTGTCACGGTCATTGTCATTGTTGTCAGTCTCATTATTATTGTCATTGTTAATGTTAATGTCATTGTCATTGTCACTGTCATTGTCATTGTCATTGTCACTGTTATTGTCATTGTCACTGTTATTGTCATTGCCATTGTCACTGTCACGGTCATTGTCATTGTCGTTGTTGTTGTCATTCTCATTATTATTGTCATTGTTAATGTTAATGTCATTGTCATTGTCACTGTTATTGTTTCCCTCTCATTATTAATGTTCCATTCACAGCAGGCTGATGTTATTGCCTGTCAGACCCCAGGCCCAGCCCGCAACAATAGATATTGGCCTGTTCGCTGCCCATCTTAATGTTTCCATCATTCTGGTGGTATCAGCTTAGTGTTTAATCCCTTTCCACACCTCAGTTCAAGATCTTGCCAGTGCATAGGGTTTTGTGCAGGATCAAGGAGTCTGCCAGGTAATTACTGGCAGATTTGGGTGAAGCGCATAAGGAATTGTCCGAGGGCGATGAATCTCGCTTGAACAACCACCGAACTCCAAATTGTCATCGAGAAAATAAAAGCTTATGGCGGTGATGGTAATTCAACTTCAGGTCGAATTTTTTGTCGCTTGGCCAGTATTTGTCTGTCTGTCTGTCTATTTGTCTGTCTACACCTCTCTCTCTCTCTCTCCTATTTTCTTACTTACATCTCTCCCTCTTGTCCCTCTCAAAAGACGATAAATGCTGTTACTCTTTGGTTTCCTTATGTATTACATTTTATATTTTTGATTTATTGATACATTTCTTTCGCAACATTTTCAGGTTTTAGGCAAATGCGTAGATGAGCAACGGCAAGTTTGAAAAATGGTTATTAGCTAATAACGTCCACCGTCAAAAAACGAAAAATCATTGTCACATTGTCTCTTTCTTATATAAATTGGTGTGTGTGTGTACATGTAGGTGTGCGTGCGTGCGTTCGTGCGTGCGTGCGTGCGTGTGTGTGTGTGTGTGTGTGTGTGTGTGTGTGTGCGTGTGTGTGCGTGTGTGTGTGTGTGTGTGTGTGTGTGTGTGTGTGTGTGTGTGTGTGTGTGTGTGTGTGTGTGTGTGTGTGTGTGTGTGTGTGCTTCTCATACCGCAAGGATAAGTGCGATGTTTGAATTAGATAGGTTCCGGCCGAGCTAATAGTTGACTGGATATAAAATTGGGTCATGTGCATTTAAATAAAAACATAGAGCAATTTTCCGTCTGCTTGTAACGTGCTGTAGTCTAAACTTGGCTAAAGATCAGTGAACACATTCAGACGTGGAATCTTTGCTGATACAACCTATCATTATCACAAACAAACTATATGAAGTGTTTAAAAAAAAAATTCGAACTGCAAACTCCGAACTATGCAGGTCTACAATTCAGGTCTGGTGAGATTTGTAAAATGTCCCAGTCCCAAGAAGGGTGGCTGAGGACAGAGAGGGTGGAAGATGTGCTTGCGGCAACAAGGGATTGGTACATATGGAGGGCCATGATCGCCAACGCCATGCGGCAGGGCACATGATGATGATGATGACGAATCCCAAGAAACTACAATTGGGGTGGATGGCTGGGGATTTTTGTTTGTTTGTTTTTGCCAGTGAGGCCATTATCCTTATGCTCCTCCCCCCCCTCCTGCCCTTTCCCACTCCCCATCCCCCTCGAGAATGGAATGTGTCTGCGATAGACATGAAAGACAGAAGAGGAAGAATCTTTTTAACTTGATGGTGGCAGACACAAGAAGATCATTGATAAGGAAGATTAGGAAAAGACAGGCAACATTTATAGGCCATTTTATGAGGAAAGGGAAATTGGAGCACCTGGTCACAACGGGAAAGCTGGAGGGAAAGAGAGCACCAGGTAGGTCCAGGGAGAAGATATTGGACGGACTTGCAGAGTGGTTTAGACAAAGAGGGTGGAAGATGTGCTTGAGGCAACAAGGGTGTAGAAACAGATGGAAGGCCATGATCGCCAACGCCATGTGGCAAGGCACTTGATGATGATGAGTGGAATTTCAAGACATGGCTTCTGTCATATCTGTTGGCGTGTATCGCTCTGTATATGTATGGATGTCCCTGTCCTCTTGCTATTGCAATCAGAAGGTCTGATGAGTTCTACACAGAACCAAACATGTCACCTGCTTTGGAAGTATAGGACTTTCCTGTTGAAGGATCTATGTACTGACACAGTGTGCCCTGGGAGGGTCTCCTGGGCTGCTTCCTAACCCCCAGCAGTCTGTCTTCTTTCATTTTTTTCTTCTTCTTGAGTTGTCTTCCTCAGAGGTTCCTGTTTCGTTTTTTTGTTGTGTGTGTGTGTGTGTGTGTGTGTGTGTGTGTGTGTGTGTGTGTGTGTGTGTGTGTGTGTGTGTGTGTGTGTGTGTGTGTGTGTGTGTGTGTGTGTGTGTTTTAGTGTTTTAGTATGTGTATGTGTGTGTGTGTGTGTGCGCGCGCGTGTGTGTGTAATGTGTGTGTGTGTGTGTGTGTGTGTTTTAGTGTGTATGTGTGTGTATGTGTGTGTGTGTGTGTGTGTGTGTGTGTGTGTGTTAGACAAGACAGTTTGTTCTGTGAAGTACACGGTCTGTTTTGTCCGCTTGTTTTGTCTGTATGTTTATATTATTGCAAGGGAGACAATTCTTCATTGCCTCCCTTGGTGGCTATGACAATAAATTATGTCAAGACGTTATGAATATAATGTCTTTGCAATATGTCCACATTTAATTTACTCGACAGTCGGTCCTTGACAGTCAGTCTCTTTTTATAAATTCTATTATGTCAGCCTACCCTTACAACAAATCATAATTTCCTATTGATTTGCACAGAGAGGGCCTAACATAAAAGGACTTGTGTTTAAATCACATGTGGGAAAGGTTAGAATAACATTGCTGTAATATGGCATGACCATCTTAGGTCTGTTGCTTCCTTCAGCTACGAATGGCATTTAGTTTTACTTCACATGGGTGGTACTCTGAGCCGTAACACGTTGGTCAAACCATACCTACAATCTGTCTGTCTGTCTGTCTGTCTCTCTCTTCACCTCTCCCCTCTCTCTCTGAGACAATTATTACAAAGCTATGTGATAATGACGACGAGGATGGTAATCATGACGCTATGTAGTTCCATCTAGGACTGAGACTTCGTGACAGGGCTGTGCTCTACACTACCATCATAAATATACCCTGGCATCGACCACGCCCTTCATGTCTTACCCGATGGAAAGCC
>CM060313.1:47159555-47207055 GCA_030674185.1 Monoplex corrugatus
CGAACCCACAACCTTCCAGTCGGTAATCCGTCGCGCTAACCACTACACCATGGTGACTGGTACGGCTTTAAACCTAATTGTCACTGAAAAGTTTATCATCATCAGCAGCATCATCAAGTGCCCTGCCACATGGCATTGGCGATCATGGCCCTCCATATGCATCTATCCCTTGTTGCCGCAAGCACATCTTCCACCCTCTTTGTCTTCAGCCACTCTGCAAGTCCGTCCAATATTTTTCCCTGGGTCTACCTGGTGCTCTCTTTCCCTCCAGCTTTCCTGTTGTGACCAGGTGCTCTAATTTCCCTTTCCTCATAACATGGCTTATAAATGTTGCCTGTCTTTTCCTGATCGTCCTTATCAATGATCTTCTTGTGTCTGCCTCCATCAAGACTGTCTCGTTTTTCTTTGCTCTCCATGGAACTTTCAACATTCTTCTCAGAAACCACATTTCGGCTGCCTCAATCATGTTCTGGCTTTGCTTGTTGACTGTCCACGCCTCACAACCGTATAACATTATCGGGTCTATATAACAGTCAAGAACTCTCTTCCTGATTAATTGATAGGCATTTGTTGGTACGAAGTTCATGACCCGCAAACGGTTTGATCTTGAACCTGACCTGGGTTCTCACGGATATAATTGTAAAGTAGTAGGCCCACGTTGCCTAATGCTGGAAACTGGCAGTCACTCACTATCTGAATTCTTGTTTAATTAATCGATGAATACAGAGCTGCGTGAATAAGTTTTGGCCTACTGCGAAATAACTTACAAGACTTATCAGGTTAATTATGCAGGATATGTAGGCCTATATCGTTACATTCTCGCACTGAGACATTCTGTAGCACCCACACAATATCTGTAGCTTGTCAGTTTTATTTTTAGTTTCGTCAAGATGACGTCTCCACGGCGGAATGAATTCCATATGCACTGGACGCCACAGGTGCCATGTGATGGAGAAGTGCCAAAATGATCATGGCATAAGCCTTAAGCCTGCACATAAGCCCTATGTGTTGGCAAGGTCCTGAGGTCCTACTTAGCGTATGGGGTTTGTATCTTATATTTGTATCAGTCTGTCGTTGGAACAACTTTTAGCTATACTGTAATGATATGTGTATCTGTGTATTTCATCTCTACACACACACACACACACACACACACACACACACACACACACACACACACACACACACACACACACACACACACACACACACTCACACACACTTATTTTAGTGAATAGACATTAAATGAAAGACCACACACACACACACACACACACACACACACACACACACACACACACACACACACACACACACACACACACACACACACACACACACACACACACACACACACACACACACACACACACACACACTCATTCACTATCAATTATGATTAAAATGTCTCCTTTATCGTAGTCTTCTAGTCTATCGTCCGCATCCGAGAAAAATTTGAATGAATACATAAATAAATGAACGAATAGGAAAATAAGTGAGCATGTAAGCAAGCAGGCGAGCAAGCAAGCAAGCAAGCAAGCAAGTAGCCCTACATGTAAGTAAGTAAGTGGGGAGGTAAGTAGGTAGGTAGGTAGGTAGGCAGGCAGGCAGGTAGGAGGTATTTAGGTAGGTAGATAGGCGGGCAGGCAGGCAGGCAGATAGGTAGGTAGGTAAGTAAGTAGGTAAGTAAGTAAGTAAGTAGGTGAGCAAGCAAGCAAGCAAGTAGGTAGGTAGGTATGTATGTAGGTACGTAGGTAGTTAGGTAGGTAGGTAGGTAAGTAAGTATGTATGTAGGTAAGTAAGTAAGTTAGCAATCAAGCAAGCGAATAAGTGAGTGAGTGAGTGAGTGAGTGAGTGAGTGAGTGAGAGTGAGTAAGTAGTAAGTAAGTAAGTAAGTAAGTAAGTAAGTAGGCGAGTTAGTAAGTATGTAAGCAAGCAAGCAAGCAAGCAAGAGAATAAGTGAGTGAGTGAGTAAATAAATAAAAATAAACCGATAAATAAATGAATGACTAAATGAATAAATAAACAAATAACTAAATAAATGAATGAATAAATAAATAAACAAACAAATAAATAAATAAATAAATAAATCACACATATAGCCTACCCACACATCACGCGACACCAGATATACTGTCGCGCACACACATACGCACAGATACACACACCTATCAGCCTCTCTTTCTCTTTGAAGTGTACTTTTTTTTGTAATGGCCCGTTAGCTGAGTGGGTCAGAAAAAAGTACTGGTAACTCAAAGGTCTTGTGTTCAATTCTCAGCTTGTGTCGTTTTGGGTCTTTTCCATCTCGTGGTGTCTGTGGCGTTTGTGTCTAATTGTGGAATTTGTTCCTGGGGGAGGGGGAGGGGAGACGTCATCTTCAGAAACTGAACCTGAAATCTGTTTAGTACGTAAGCACACACACGCATGCGCGCGTGCGTGCGCGCGCGCACACACACACACACACACGTACACATATGTACACACACGCATACACACACGTACACACACACACACACACGTATACACACATACACATAACCACACACACCACGCACGACACTTACACACATGCACACAACACACACACACACACATACAGAAAGTAGACAGACACACACAGGCACAGACAGACGGACACAGACAGAGAGAGAGGGGGGGGGGAGGAGGAACTGAGAGAGAGAGAGAGACAGACAGACAGACAGACAGACAGCCAAACAGACAGACAGACTGACCGACCGACAGACTGACAGACCAACAGACAGAGACACACAAACAGAGAGGAAAAGAGAGATATTTCAAGAGTAAATGCATAAAGCAGGAAATTTAGCCACGCACAGGTTATCAAAAGAAACAATATTTATTGGACTCATAGTCAAAGTGACACTACAACTAGTCCCAGACGTCGTGTAAAGAGTCTTCTATACATGTCTCTGACTTATTGCAGTATGTTATCAAAATTGTGATAGGTTTATGGGAATTGTCTTTGAAAGGACGCTATGGTGACCTCCACGATCAAAAGAAGAATACGATAACCTACATGCCGTAGTCTGGCTCCGACTGTCACGTATTATATACTGCAGAACGTAGTGTCTGGTCTAGTGAATTTTGTTTTTGTTTGTCTCTTTATCTAATAATCTATCTATCTATCTATCTATCTCTGTCTGTCTGTCTGTCTGTCGATGTATGTATCTACCTACCTACCTACGTACATACGTACATACATACATACCTATGTATGTTGTATGTACATGTATATGTATGTATGTATGTATGTATGTATGTATGTATGTATGTATGTATGTATATATGTATGTATATATGTATGTATGTATGTATGTAAGTATGTATGTATCTACCTACCTACCTACGTACATACATACATACCTATGTATGTATGTATGTACATGTATGTATGTATGTATGTATGTATGTATGTAGTATATATGTATGTATGTATGTAAGTATGTATGTATGTATGTATGTATGCATGTATGTATGTATATATCTGTCTATCTATTTATCCATTCATTCATTTACATATTTAGCTATATGTATTTCCGTCTGTGGGGTAGGGCCCTACTATACCCATATGCACTCGAATATACAAGGGGGCTTTTATGTGTATGGTCCATTCATCGTTTTCTTCTCCCTTACCTCAATGAGCGAGTAATCATTGGGACGCCGCAGTAAAGAACAGTTCACAAGATTTCTCCAGCTTTGTTAGTTGTGTGCCAAAGCCTGGGTCTCTGCAAAACGTTTTTCTATCCGTTCCGCAATGTTGTCAGTCCATCCTTTATTTTTCTTTCTTTCTTGTCTTCCCATCTGTCAACGGTTCCCTGTAGGACTGATAATTAAGCAAAGTCATTGGATCTTGTTACATGGCCATACCAACGCAGTTTTCTTTTTTTTTTTTTTTTTTTTTTTTTTTAACCGTTGTCAGCAGATATATAGATCATCATATGGTCCAGTGTGCTGTTTGATGGATTGTGCACTTGTTCACTTGTGATAACTATAATCAATACGTCTGATGTTTAGTATCTTACGATAACATTTCATTCCGTGTTTTTTTTTTTTTTTTTTTTTTTTTTAATACCCTGCTTTTGATGCAGTCGTATTTCGTTCTCTTGGATGGTTTGATAACTTGTTTAACCTTTTGACTCTCGCACCTTATCCACCAACTGCAAAAACTTAACCCTTTGATTCCTCCCTCACGCTTCCCAGACCGGTGGATAGGGTGGGACAAGGGTTAGTTAGCAGGTGAGATGTTGGTGGACAGGGTGCAGGATTCAAAGGTTAATGTAACGAGGCTGGGACATGGTAAGCGTAGCGCACCTGTCTTTCTGAAGTTTCTAATATCATCTGTGGCAAAGAATTTTTGTCTCCCTTGATCAAAAGAAGTAATATGCCAAGGAAAAAAAAAGATCGTAAGTATGTGTGTGTGTTTGTGTGTGTGTGTGTGTGTGTGTGTGTGTGTGTGTGTGTACGTGTGTGTGTGTGTACGTGCTGTGCGTGTGTGTTCGTGTGCGTGAGAGAGAGTGAGAGAGAGAGAGAGACAGACAGAGAGACAGACAGAGAATACATACATACATACACAACAGACAGGCAGACAGACAGACAGACAGACAGAGAAATGTGTCAGAATAGATTTGTCAATTATATTTTAGATGAATATTAACCAAATTAGGGTCAGAGGACTAGCTCAAGGGAAAGTCACATAATTTTAAACACGCATGATCCACGTTTTAGGCCACTGTGACCATTAAAAAATCAGTTCAGTTCTTAGCGATTTTTTTCCAGCTGTTTTTTTTCTTCCGGATCTTAAGTATTTGCCTCACACATTCAACATAAAAAATGTGACTGCAAGTTTCAAAGAAAAAGAACATCGTTTTATGCAACTATCATCATCATCATCATCATTATGTACCCTGCCACATGGCTTTGGCGATCATGGCCCTCCATATATACATATAATTTCATATATATATATACATAAAATTATATATATATATATATATATATGTGTGTGTGTGCGTGTGTGAGAGAGTATATGTGTGTGTGTATGTGTGTGTGTGTGTGTGTGTGTGTGTGTGTGTATGTGTGTGTGCCCTACCGCATGGCGTTGGAAATCATGACCCTCCACACAAATCTATCCCCTATCGCTGCAGTAACATCTCCCACCCTCACTGTCTTCAACCGCCCTGCAAGTCCGACTAATTTTTAATTTTCTCCCTGGGTCTACCTGGTGTTCTCTTTCCTTCCAGCTTTCTACTGTTTGTGTGTGTGCGTGTGC
Source organism: Monoplex corrugatus (assembly GCA_030674185.1). NCBI lineage: Eukaryota > Metazoa > Mollusca > Gastropoda > Littorinimorpha > Ranellidae > Monoplex > Monoplex corrugatus. The sequence goes on from CM060313.1 coordinate 47,164,846, forward strand.
GCGTGCGTGTGCATGTGCATGTGTGTGAAATGCAGCGCGCACGCGCTGGCGTATGTGTGCATGCGCGTGCGTCTCCACATGTGTGTGTGTGCTTGCACATACATGAATGTGCTCTTATACAGATTTGGACAGTGATGTGTGTGTACATACACAAAGCCCACACTAAAAGTGATAAATGAAAAACATGTTTGTTGTTATTTTTGATAAAATGTTTATATGTGGCATTGATGTACTGGTTTTAGGTATTTGACTGTATACTGCATTGACGTATTGACATGGCAACCCCCCTCCCTTCTTTTCTTTTAAGCGAAGTGAGCATTCTCTGACAAGGACTATTTGCACTATTACTATCGTGATTGTTATTATTATTAGTACTATTATTATTATCATCATCATTACTATTATAATCATCATCATTGTTATTATTAGTTACCATCACCATCATCATTACTATTATTATTGTTATTACATTGACGGGAGAGAAGTGTGTGTCTATGTGTTTGTCTCAAAAATAAAAAAATAAAAAATTCTCAGCATTTTCTGGATGAATCTTTACCATTTTTTTTTAAAGGATCATCGCATTCAGGGAGTTTACCTTTGTGCCCACCTTTTTTTTCCGTCCCATTTTCTACACCGTCTTAGTGGCCACAGAAGCTGGCACGTTTTTTTTTCCACAATGCGATGGTGATGTCGATGAGGATGACAATCATGATACTGTGGAGTTCTATCTAGCATTTAGATTGCGTGACAGGGCTGTTCTCGCCGCTATATCATAATATATCCTGACGTCAACCAGGTCCGAAAGATACAGACAACTGCGGTGTTGGTCAGAAGATTTAAGCAACACCCTCAATGACGCATCTGTGAAGTGGATGAGACTCGACTGTGTGGTCCCAGTCTTCCCAATGAGCCCATAGCACGCCCAACTCTGGGTAGGAGCCGGTTAGAGCCTTAAAAATCCCACAATGATATAATTTTGAAGGGACTGAAGGGGATTCGAACCCACAACCTCCCAGTTGGTAGTTCGTTGCGTTAACCACTACACCATGGCGACTGGTTCTTTACCAAGTTTTGGTCAAAGGTGAAGACTCTTGAGAAGTCACACATGCATATGTTATGTCTGGCAGTCGTGGCACCAAGGTCACGTGCACACGGACCAAACCATGCCTAAAATCAGCTCTCTTTGAGGAAGGTGCGTAAACAACATTTTCCCAGGAACTTGTAACAATGATTATTTCATATTCTGCTTTCACAGTCTTGAAGGAGGCAGACACAAGAACATCATTAATAAAGAAGATTAGGAAAAGACAAGCAATATTTATCGGACATTTTATGAGGAAAAAGAAATTAGAGCACCTGGTCACAACAGGAAAGCTGGAGGGAAAGAGAACACCAGGTAGACCCAGGTGACTGAGGACAGACAGAGTGGAAGATGTACTTAAAGTGACAAGGGATAGATTCGTACAGAGGGCCATGATCCCCAACGCCATGTGGCAGGGCACATGATGATGATGATGATGATTCTTTTTTCAGTATCTTGACAGTCTACCACTGTTCTCGCCTCATATCAAGTTTTATTTTACTTGATGCTTCTTCAAAATCGTAGTGACATTGGGGAGTACACAATCTGGTTCATTCGTTTGTTGTTTTACGTCAGCACCCACCTATGGTGATACGTCCATCAGGTGTTCTGTAACAATTTTTACATTGAAAAATAAAAGGCTTTGTTAGAATGGCTTGTCTACCTTGCTTTTATCTTTCAATCAAATGCACAGGAGTGAATATTGTTTACTGAAAGTGGTCAGGTTTGAAGTGACATCAAATAATCAGTACAAGAAAAGAAAGTCTTCAAGTCGATTCTGTTGCTTTTGTTGTTGGTATTTTAACATACCTCACCACACATAGTCACAAACAACATACACACACATGCACAGCTGCAGTCATCACATGTCAGAAACCTTGGTCTTTAATAATCCAAAATATATTCACATCTGGCACGTAACAATTCATACAAACTGCAAGAATTCCATTACATGTTCACCAAAACCAATAACAAACTCTTCTGATCAACAAATTTCAGATGAAGGCAAGAATATTTGATTTTACGGTGTCCAAACTTTTTTCACATGAAAAATAAGAACATCCAAGTTTATGTCATAATCATTCAAACTGTGGAGAAATGAAATGGGGTGTAAGTTTCAAGGTTTTCCCAAAACCTGAAAAGCTGCTGGTAAACAATGAGACACTGTAACTTTTCTCAGGACCAGTATCATAATGGTGGTGCCCACCTCCTCTCCTTCATTGCTTTACCTTCCCCAACTCTTAACAGAATCGGGTACCCATTCACAGCTGATACAACCATGGACTCAAGATCAGATATCTTGAGTTAATCCCAACCAGCAACATTAAAAACCGGCCTGTTTGCTGCCCGTCTTCATGTTTTCATCATTCTGGTGGTGTCAGCTTAGTGTTTCATAGATCCCTCTGCCCTCCTCCCCATTTCAAAACCTTGTCAGTGCACAATTTTGTGCAGATTCAAGGGGTCTGCCCAGATAGTTGCTGGCAGATTTGGGGTTAAACGCACATGGAATTGTCCGAGTATGATGAATCTCCTCTTGAACAAACTCCTAACTCTTTAATTCACAGCTGGGTGGATTGCAGGCCGTATACATGTTTTTCTCAGGCCTGGTTTACACTTATGCAAACTATAGTTGGTGCAAGGGACAATGATTAAAACAAAAATATATAAAGAAAAAACAGCTAGCTTTTGAAGACACAAAACAGAATTTTACCTGAACCTCATGAGGGTCCAGATTTAAACACAGCCCTTCACTGAACACTAGAGCTTGTGTTAGTAAACTGATGAACTGTTGATTGCCTACATGACAAGTACATGACAGATGCAACCTGTCACACCGTACTTGTGGCCACATGACAGATATACCTGTTACAACACTTCCCAACTTTTCCCTCCATCCAAAATAGAAATAACAACTGTTGCCTGATCCAGTTGATGAGGGTCTCTCCATCATGAATTAACCCTTTGACTCCCACACCCTGTGCACTAACTGCAAAAAAACTTAACCCATTGACTCCCTCACTCCGTCCACCAGCTTCCTGGTGCAGGAGTCAAAGGGTTACCATGATTACATGACACCATCTGTGACAGGAAGTGTTGACTGACAATGTGGCGCGTCAAAGAATCACATGAGCAGACAACAGAATGGTTGGGCCAAGCCCATGCAAAAAAAGAACAGAGAAAAAAAAAAAGATTTCTACTCTGCAGAAGAAGTGCTTCAGATGCTTGATGATCCTACCCTCAATGAAAAAGATTACATGTCTGAAAGTTTGTTAGGACTGGACGAGGATATCTCAGATACTGTGAAAACAGGTGATGGAGATACTGGACAACCGACTTGATGGAGATAGGGGACATTTGATTTGAAGTGCTACACAACTTGAGGAGAGGGCAGAATTAGAAGTAGAGTACCACAGAAAGCTTATTCAGTTTTCTTGCAGAGGAAACATATGGTTTACACAGTTTTAACGAAAAAATGTGGCCTGTTAAATTTTTGTAAATCTGTATCCATTCTTACAGAAAATTCCCTGGAAGAAACACAGCAGCAGCAGGGTTATTGCCTTTGGCAGTGAACAGGTTGAAATAAAATTTGCAGCACAAAATATTGACAATATTTTTTATAATAGCGCACACACACACACACACTCACACACATACACACACACACACACACTCACTCACTCACACACACTGACACGCCCGCATGCAAACATCGACTGTCTATAATACCACTTACAGTGAAAAGGAACAAAGGAACGAACAATGTAAAACACTGATGCGTTCAAATTTGGTCATGCCTTTGAAACTTATGAGAAAATATTTCAAACAAATTATAAATGAATTTCAAACAAATTATAAACGATTTAAACCAATAAAAACAATTAAGACTCTTCATTCTATTTGTTTACCTACTCGTCTGAAACTGAATTCTCACATTACAAACATTTGAGAATTCTGAATTCAGATTTGTAAACATTGGCAGTTGCCTTGGTTTAGATTGTGAAAGATCTCAAAGGAGAGAGAAATCTTCCAAGTGTTATCCAACTTTTGTCAAATTTTCAAAGAAAAATATCAACACTGGCACAGATGATTATGATTCCATACCTCACCAATCAGCATTACATTCATTCACTGAACACACCTCACTCAGTCACTGGAATCAGAATCGCTATGATGCCTATGCTTTTTCTTTTTCTTGGAGTCCTTCTTGTGTTTTTTATGTTTGCGCTTTGCGCTGTCTGATTCAGAGTCTGAAATGTCTGAGTCGTCCTCACTGTCGCTGTCATGGTGCTTTCGCTTTCGCTTCTTGCTCTTCTTCCGATCTTTGTGCGATTTCTTCTGTCTGTGAGGAGACCTGGAGCGATCCCGCCTGTAACAAACCAACAGACAACTTGACCATCAGTGACTAAGTTACTGGTTACTAATCCTATAACTGGCTATGTCATGGGGCACTACAACAACCATTGCCTGCCTAAACGAATATATATGATGCATATGTGTACATGTCCCCAAACATCAATCCCTATTTCTATGCTGCATTACTATATGGGTAAGGGAACTATTAATGCCATATACATCCTGGGAACTGACATAGAGAGGTCAATCGAGTTGAATAAGGATTTATATTTATGCTTTGTTGATTATACGAAGGCTTTTGATCAAGTTCCCAGTGACATCGGGAGTAAGGCAGGGCTGTAATCTTCTCTTTGTGATCTATATGGATCAGATTACGAAGGAGGCAAACCCAGACCCTGAGACACTCAATGAATTCATGTTTGCGGACGACCAGGTAATGGTGAACAATGACAAGATACAGCTACAGGAGCACACAGACCAGCTCAATGAAAGCTGCGAGACATACGGCATGAAGATCAGCGTCAGCAAGACCGAGGTCATGACTGTCAGTAAGAGACCAAACAAACTGGATATCAACATCAACGGAACCCAGTTGAAGCAAGCCAGTGAATTTAAATACCTGGGCAGCATCTTCACTGAAAATGGCAAACTAGACAGAGAAATTGAGACCAGATGCCAGAAAGCCAACGCAGTCAGCTACCAACTTGCCCCTCTCCTGAAACACCCCAGCATTCCCACCAGCACTAAGGCGAAACTCATCAACGCCATTTTTCTACCAACGCTGACATACCAGTGCCAGACATGGTCCCTAACTAAAGTCCTCGAGAGAAAACTGGTCACCTGTGAAATGAAATGCCTGAGGAAAGCAGTAAACAAGACAAGGCGGGACAAGATCAGAAATGAGGTGATACGAGACATGGTAGGAGCAACACCAATCCTACAACACATCGAACATATGAGGATCAAGTGGTTCGGACACCTCACATGTATGCCCTTAAACCATCCAGCTCTTCGGGCATACAACACCAGATACTCTGGCTGGAGGAAGACCAAGACGACAATGGAGCGACTCCATGGCAGACACCCTCAGAGCTCACGAGATGTCCCTTGCTACTGACAGACGACTGTATCTCCCCGCGACGCCCACCGGTACAAGCGGAAGGAAAAAGTAAAAGTAAAGTAAGTAAGTTTTGATCAAGTAAGACATGAAGAGTTGATCAACCAACTAGAAAGATTCAATATTAATGGAAAAAAATCTATTAATAATCAGAAATATGTATTGGGAACAGACGGGAGCAGTGAGAATAAAAGACGATATAAGCTCTTTCCAAAATAACGAAAGAGGTGTCAGGCAAGGTTGTGTTCGGTCACCAGATTTGTTTTCATTTTACAGCCAAACCATCATGAGAAACCTAGAAGAATGCCCTGGATTAAAGGTTGGAGGAAAAATGATAAACAACATTCATTATGCATATAGCACTGTGCTAGTTGCAGAAAATGAAAGGGACCTACCAAACCTTGTGAATATAATAGCAAAAATAAAGGGTAGGAGCAAAATAGCAAGAAGGCTGAGGTCATGGTAATCAGTAAAAAACATGAAATCCCCTCACACAAAATAACAGCAAATGGCACAACTTTGAGACAGGTGGATAAGTTTAAATATCTGGGAAAGGCCATCTCACCAGATGGCAGATGCACATTAGAGATGGCCAGCAGAATCAGCCAGGCCAAGGCAGCATTCAGATAGAAGATCTGGGTTTGTTCAACCTCCTTGTATGAAGTTTGACCAGGAAAATCAATGGAAGATCTGGGTTTGTTCAGCCTCCTTTGCATGAAGTTTGCCAAAGAATCAATGGAAGACCTGGGTTTGTTCAGCCCCCTTTGCATGAAGTTTGCCAGTGAATCAATGGAAGACCTGGGTTTGTTCAACCTCTTTTGCATGAAGTTTGCCAGTGAATCAATGGAAGATATGGGTTTGTTCAACCTCTTTTGCATGAAGTTTGCCAAAGAATCAATGGAAGACCTGGGTTTGTTCAGCCTTCTTGCATGAAGTTTGCCAAAGAATCAATGGAAGACCTGGGTTTGTTCAGCCTTCTTGCATGAAGTTTGCCAAAGAATCAATGGAAGACCTGGGTTTGTTCAGCCTCCTTTGCATGAAGTTTGCCAAAGAATCAATGGAAGATCTGTTTGTTCAGCCTCCTTTGCATGAAATTTGTGCCACAGAATCAATGGAAGATATGGGTGGAGTGCCAATGGAATTGTCCATGTACAACAAATCCCTCTAGACTAAATTCTAAACAATCCTCAACAAAAACAGCGGTGAATCAATAAAACCTGCATGTAACAATCAAAGCAGTATGTTTACCTATGAACACAACTGCACACTTACTTTTTCTCCTTTGTCTTCACTTTCTTCTTTTTCTTTTTCTTGTCTCCATCGCCATCTTTTTTCTTGGCTGCTTCTTCTGGTAACAGAAAAATAACGTACTGAATCAACATGACAGTTTTGGGTCTTGTTCAATCTGTTGACATTATCATATTATTAGTGTAATCAACCCTTTACCTCCCTCATCCTACCTGCCAGCATCCCACATTCTCAGTCATGATAGCAAAGCAAAAACTTAACACCTTCACTCTCTCACCCTATCCATCAGCTTCCTGCAGGAAGCTGGAGGACAGGGTGAGGGAGCGATAGGTTATGTTTTTGTAGCTGACGGATAGGGTGCAGGAGTGAAAGGGTTAACATTATAGGTTGTTATCAATGCAGAGAGATTTAAACTTAAACCACAACCAATACCAGGCAAAACCCAACATAACAAAAAATGACTACCAATGCTGAAGCAAAAGAAAACTAGAAACATGAAAATAGAATGCGGAGGCATACTTCAATTAACGAAACCAAACAGACACAAGTTTTCAGACAACTGGCCTTTGTCAGGCATACTCACATATGAGACAACAACAACAACAAAAAAAAAAACAAATTTATTTACCAGATTCAGGAGAAAAACAAAAAAATCAAACAAAAGAGACAAAAACCCCATATCAGACAACTTTCCTGTTGTTTTACGGAGATGGAGAAGATTACTCTAAATTTAACCCTTAAAGTGCTACATAAACTAAAGTAGGCCTACTGTTTTAAGAAAGTGTAGTTAAAATCAAGAGATGTTTATCTAAAACTACGTACTCCAGGTTTTGCTTATTTTCTGTACCTATTATTCACTCTACATATATAAACCTATACATTTTTAGAACTTCAGAGGACAGTCTGGAGATAATGAATAACATAAAATCAAATCTGTACCTTGTCAGTAGTGGGAGATATCCTTGCTGGTAATAACTGAATAAGCACAAAATATTTACACAAGTTGTCCAAAAATGTTCTCTTGTCTTCAACGCTCTTGAAAATAGTCCAGATGGCAACAAAATCACCAAAAACAGTTATATACACACACATTGTTCACTCCTCTTAGAGGGAAAAGAGGTTTTGTAGGCTGTTCACCTCCTGGGGCGCTTGTGGTAGTCCACAAAACAGGTCGCATAGAGGCCAACGTTGCACGCCGGACACTCGTACACAGAGCGCACATGAGTATCATGTCCAGCTGCACAGTTCCTCCTCTTTCCTGGTGCCAGCTTGACTCGCTGATGCCCTCCATGTGATGGACCAGCCTCAGGATCAGGTGGGGGTGCTGGGGCCACTTGTAACTGAGCTTGAGCCCTGGTAGCTTCAATTTCAGCCCTAGTCCGCCTGTGACGCACAACCTTGGGGGGGGGAGGGTGGTAGTCCCCTGCCAGGCTGTGCACCAGAGACATCATGAACTGGAGCTTGGATTTCTGTGGGGTGTCAGTGGTGTTGAGCTGGTATAGGATGTAGCTGTTCACTGCTGCCCTGCCAAATAGGGAAAAGGCCAGCTTCGTTGACCATTTCATCGTTTTCCTCTCTGCCAGGTAGGTGTAGAGTTTGGCGTCGCTCATGTCAACTCCTCCCATGGACTTGTTGTAGAGGCTGACAATGTTGGGTCTTCTCACTCTCTGGCCTCTTCTGTTCTGTAGCTCTGTGTATCCAGCATGGGCAGCAGTGGACAGAAGCACTGGTCTGCTTGCACCATCTTTGTATATGACACAAAGCAATGGGCCTTTCCTTCGCTCAGCAACCTCTTGGTTCTTTAGTTTTTTCTTCAAACAGGCTTTAGGAAGGCTTTTCCTGTTCACTCTCACAGTTCCTGTTGCTGTAGTCTGCTATGCATACAGGTCTTGGAACAGAACTGGAGAGGAAAAGTAATCGTCCATCCCTAAGTGGTATCCCTGATTGAGGAAGTTACACTTATTCAAGAGGCGCATCACTATAGCATAGGTGAAACCTGCTCAGCTCCAGCATCATACGGGTCGTGCCTTCCTCTGAAAACTTCGAAAGTGCTGGTGTAGCCATTTTTGCTATCTGAAAGGCACCACAGCTTGATGCTGGCGCAGATGTGGAGTTTTCCCCTTGTAGCCTACCATGCTTTCATCAATCAAAATGTTGACATCAGGGTTGTAGTGGTGATGAAAGGCCCACTGCAATGTGTCAATGAGAGGCTGGACCTTGTAGAGCTGGTAATTTGGGTCCTGCCTATCTGGCATGGCTGCATTATCTGCAAAATGCAGGAATTTCAACATAAGTTGAAAACGGTCCCGCGAGAAATGCTCCAGGAAAAAGGGTGTACTTATGCATGGGTTTGAGGAGTCCCAGTAAGTTTAGAGGTCTGACTTTCTGATCAGTCCTATGTAAATTCCTCTAATGTTGTCCTCCCTTGCTTGATCCAGAGGTGCACCCTTGATCTGGGTTTGTCTTGCAGGTACGGTTGATGTTCAGCCACCCACTGGTCAGTGTATCGGTTGGTTTCTGTCACAATTGTGTCCAGAAACCTGTCAGGAAAAAATAAATTGAGGTACTCAATGGGACTGGAATCAGGGGCAGGGACATGTTTTGGGCCAGGTGTGAGCAGTAAAAAGCACAGGATCAGGGCCAGGATCATCCCCTGTGATGGGCATCCACACACTTCCAACAGCAGGCTCACCCCCTCCACTGGCTCCAGTCTTACCTTCACTGTCAGTGTCCCCTTCATCAGTCTCCCGGTCTGTAACAATAAAAATGAAACCTAAACTGAATAATTTTTATCTAAATAAAGTCTTAGAATAAACAATAACCAAGCAACAGTGTATCAGCTATCATTACTTTGTACAATGAACAGTGAAACTTGAGAGGGTGACACGAACACCCACTGTAAACAGCCACTCAGTTTTCCATAGCAGACGACACAGCACAATAACACAGCAGAATACTACAACAGTACAAGCACATTGACCTACTTTCTCATTAACAAAGCTGAACAAAGTTTTCATCTACCTTCCAAAGGTTCCTCACTGTCAGTGTCGGTAACAGACTCTTCACTGGTCTCACCGTCATGCCCACCAACAAACTCTTCAGGGTCGCTTTCGATGTCGCCATTTTTACAAAAAAATTCTGCACCAAACTGCGCACTTTGAATTGTCAGCATCAGTCGAACACAAAGTGGTGGGCAACGAAAATGAGGCTTTCCGAATATTACCGAGCAAGTTTTGTTGGTACGGTCAACCGGGCCCCTCGAGTGGCCCATCGCGCCTTGCCAGGAAAACCACTCGAGTGACCCATCGCGCTTTGCGGGTCACGGAATCTGTGTTAAACCTTTGACTTTTACACAGTGTCCACCAGCATCTGCATTGCCAACCATGTTAGCAAAGCAAAAACATAACTTGCTGATTCCCTCACCCTATCCACCACTTTCCTGAGGAAGTCAAACGGTTAAGTTTTTGCAGTTGGTGGACAGGGTGCAGGAGTGAAAGAATTAATAAAAAGATTTTTTTTTTTAGTATTTTAATTCATTATTTGTTTGATACGATTGAGAAATAGTCAGCGAACCACCTAGTTCTAACTTTATTGATTTATTTCAATTATTACAAATTTTTTCAAACTCTTATTACTTAATTGTATTATTTAGCATTACAAAAACTTTCAAACTCTATTATTTAGTTGCTGTTTCATACACACTATAATTGACAGAACATCAGCTACAGTCTCAATACTGTCATGCCAGTTGTTACAGTGCTACACTCATAATTTAGGGATCATGGGTTCAAATCTCAGATGGACTATGATCACACGGACTGGTTGGTTCTTTGTTACTGACAACGCCATGAACTATAGATCTGATCAACATGAAAAATGCCCAGTTTGCTGCCCATCTCACTGTTTCCATTATTCTGGTGGTATCAATTTAGTGTTTCATAAGACACCCCCCCCCTCCCTCTCTCTCTCATTTCAAGGCCTTGTCAGCATGCAGGGTTTTGTGCAGACTCAGGAAGTCTGCCAAATAACTGCTGGCAGATCTAGATGGAGAGCATATGGACTTACCTGAGTGCAACGAATCCCTCTTGAACAAACTCCAAACTCAAAGCAATACAGCCAGTAGCTTTAGCTATTTATCTGTTACTTATGTTTACCTTTCCATTTCAAATAAGCAGCATCTTTTTGTGTTTTCTACCAAGCTGACCAAATGACATTGAAATGCTAAGCAGCACCCATATTTTTAACAACAACTCTGAGTAGAAACCTAACATTAATAATAATAATGATATGAATTGTGTTGCACAAACAGTTCATGCCAATGCATGCTCACTGCACTCTACACAATAAAAGATCATTATCACAGTTTATATAATAGCAATGAGCTTATTTTGTCATGAAAAGAACAAATTCACTGCAGCTAGTATAGTCAGCACATCAAAAATAACACCAGATGATAATAACATACAATCAGAAAACAGTATTAGCACCATCAGCAACAAAGAATATATATAATGGAAACAAATATCAATTTGACAATATTACTACTACCAGTCTGATACTATAACTACTACAACCAACAATAATAAGAAAAATAATTCCATTGCTATAATGCAGACAATGCCCATTGAACTTTAAATAAAACAATATCAAATGCAAGGAGGAGGGGGGTTGCTAACATGTCAATACATTAATGCAGTATGAACACAGATAACTACATCAACACATCAATGCTGCATAAACATCAAAACTGACAACACATCAGTTTAATAAACATTCTTCACACACACACACACACACACACACACACACACACACACGCACAACACACACACACACACACACACACACACACAAATATACAAACATACTCATGCACACGTATTCCTACATTAGGTGCACCATGACCCAACATACAAACACTGTAAACATAAACAATTGCTACTACTGATCAGGCCTTTCTCATATTTGGGATTTCTTTATTGGATGTGAAGTGTACTAAAAGCTAAAACCCTATCAACAGGACAAAGAGGGACCTTATACAATGTCAGCCATGCATGTCGGTCTATGAAATAAAGAAAGAAGAAAATAATTTTTTTCACAGACCCTTACATCAACTCTGACGACACACACACGTGCGTGCACACACACCATATACACACAAAGTTACCTTATGGTACTATCAGTTCAGTATTCATTCACATACACATACATCCCATATTCACACACACACACACATGCATGTGCACACAAGCGCACACACACGTACACACACTCATTTTCACTCTTGTATGATACCTGCCCTACGTGAATTCTCCCAACCATTTATAACACAACAAGCAACACAAATGACACCCTACCTTCATTCAACTTTGACAGGGGTGAAACGAATTCTTCCTCAGAGTCAGAGCTGGTGCTGCTGACATCCAACACCACGTCTTTGTTAGGGTCCGCCTTGATGAAGTTGCGACACTGGTAGGTCAGGTGACCAGCTGTTAACACCCACCACAGACAGAGATGAAAAAATTGATCATGTCATCATCTTCTGAAGCCATTAATAGTCAAAGGACAACCATCATTATTCAATGGAGTCACTGTCAAAGGGACACAACTTTTCCCTCAAATTGCACAATGCTGACCAATGTTTAATTAATTACCCCAAATCAACCACAAACAGCATAGACAAGAAACAAACACCACTGGCCTGTTTGAAGTGAATATTTCTGACAGCTTTCTTGTTGTTAGTAATCCAAAGGTACACAGAGGCATAAAACAAAACCTTTCCTTGCACACTGTAATTAATAATAATAACAATGATAATAATAATAATTAATAACAATAACAACAATAATGTTAATAACAGCAACAACAACAATAATAATAATAATAATAATAATAATACTAAGACCCAAATCTTGAATCAAGAATCAAATCAAGGCGAGCATTCTCATCATTCACGAAAGCAATCATCAACAACAATGAAACCTCCAGGGCACAAAGCTGATGCAAACTAAGGGATGGAAGACAGGAGGGGAGTAAAGTGAGTGATCTGTGACCCAAGCCATCATCCTCCCTGTGTCTCACACACATGAAATGCTGAGCTAGGATACACTCAAACCTGTGCTGTGAATGACCCTTGACCCAAACTATATATTTTCTGTCTCACACACACACACACAGAGACACACACACACATGCACACAAACCATATGTAACTTTCCATTTTGAGGAAGTTTAATGTCTATGTAGGGATCTAGCTACCAGTTCTGTACAATTTTTTTTTTTTTTTATATAACTTTTGCCCTTTTTCATCTACTATTTTCATATATCTATTACGAAAACCCTAAAATCTCAACACATTTTCATTATTCAGTGTAAAAAAATAAAGGATTCAGTAACGATAATACCCAACATTTAGTCATATTTTTGTGAATGTTTGTATTTTTGCAACTTCACACAACCATTAACAAATTTTCATGTATAATCATTTGGGCAACTCTTCCCAGGCAGACCATGTCACCTCAATATAGCACTACCCATCTTTTTCTTTTTTTCCTTGAATACATTTTCATCTAACTTTTTTCTAAGTATTCTTGTTTAGAAATTTATCTGGCAATTTATCTGTAAATTATGTCAGGAAGAACTCATCTGTACCCATGTAAATACTGCCACAGAGGACACTGGTTTATCACATTAATAGAAAGACTAGCACCCAGACCACCACTCAAGGTCTTGTGGAGGAGGGAGAAAAATCTCTCTCCTGCTGTGATTCAAACCCTGTATTGTTCGTTTCAGTTGTTTCCCAGAGAGGTATTTATCAACTTAACTGCTATGCCACTTGTCATATCAATCAGTAATCTAATGGTCGGTGTCTTTTAATTCACTCCGCGTTCATATCCACATATGCCGACAATGGCACTGACAATTCAGCCTGCTGATATCCGCCTTTGGAGATCGAACTTCAAAAAGCAAGTGATGATGTATCGCATTCAAAACTACCATGCAAGGATGACATCTAAGGTTATTTACAACATATTTGTGCTTTACTGGTTGCTGTCTGTGCATGTACTCTGTGTCGTGTGATGTACAAAGTTTTGAAGTAACTTGATGAAACAGTGATGCTTGGGAATATGTTGGGACACTGCAGGTAAATTGTTGCTCAGCATTTATCATGAGATTGTAATACTAAAACCTGAGGGGTCAGATGGTGAAAATGATGATCAATGGATCAAATGGGTCTGATTCTTCTGCTGTGAACAGCATTTTGTTTGAGGGAAAAAAAAGAAGAAATTTTAACTTCAATACCACATTATCCAAAAACTAGCAAAGTATATACCATGAGTTTTTGCAGTCTTATTGAACATTATGTCCACAACTGAATGCCCAACTTTCAAGTGACTAGCTTTTCATTGGTATTTTTATCATTTTCCCCCCTATACAACTCAAAAGCTTGGTATACAGGAATTAACAAAGGGGTAAATCCCTGCAATGTTCTCTTTTTATCCATACATACTGCACATATCAAAACTTCATGGCAATCAGAGTCTTTGTAGTGTTCTTTTTATCCATGCATAAGGCACACATTAACGCTTTAAAAATTATAGCAATCAGATTCTTTGTAGCATTGTTTTTGTTTTCTAAACATACCAATTACCATGCACACATTAAATATTTATGACATACACTGTATGTCATAAATATTTAATGTGTGCATGGTGTATGATACAGGTCCCTGTAGGTTTCTTCCTCTCCATGCATACTAAATGCAGTAAAGTTTAATGGCAATCAGGCTCTTCCGCAATCAAATGTACTCCATAAATACTGTCTGCACTGTGCTGAAACACTTTCCTAACCAACACAAAACTAAACATGTGGTGACAGTTTTACAGGAGGAATATGTGTATGTGTATATTTCATGTAAATACAACTGTAAAAATGAAATCCAAACCATCAGATCAGAGCTTACCATAACCACATTTTCTGCATGCAGATCGGATGATCTCACCACTCTTTCCAAACTTGGTAATTTGGCCTGCAAGCAAAATTTTACCAAAAAGAAATTACTTCAAACAAAAAAACAACACTTTTTCAAACATAAAAACAACATTCTTAAAAGCAATTTTGGGAATATTCATGATCTATGATATTTCCATCAAGTATTCTTTGTTCTAAAAAGATTAATCATGTTTGAATAATCATGTTTTGAATGAATGATAAAAAACAAAACTTAGTAACATGGTACTATTGACTACTTCCTCTTTTCGAATGAACTAAACACAAAACCTAACTCAAAGGGGCTGTCTGTTCAGAGTTTCTCAATGAAATAAACACAAAACATAACTCAATGGGGCCATGTCTTGAGGGTTTTCCAATGAAATAAACACAAAACATAACTCAGTGGGGCCATGTCTTGAAGGTTTTCCTATGAAATAAACACAAAACATAACTCAGTGGGGCTATGTCTTGAGGGTTTTCCAATGAAATAAACACAAAACATGATTCACATAACTGCAATGAAATAAAACACAAAACATAATTCACATAACTCAATGGGGCTGTCATTTGAGGATTTTCCAATACACACAAAACATAACTCAACAGACTCAACATGGCTGTCACATGTAGGTTCTCCAAAGCGTGCACAAATGTGTGTGTGTGTGTGTGTGTGTGTGTGTTTGTGTGTGTGTGTGTGTGTGTGTGTGTGTGTGTGGTGGTTGTGTGTGCATGCATGCATGCCTGTGTGCGTGTATGTGTGTGTGTGGCCATGCATGTGTGTGTGTTTGCACGCACACACGTGCATATGTTCAAACTTAATGTGCTAATCTGTAAATCACCCAGAATGGGCGCTACAGAAATAACCGTCCTCATTATCAATATTAATGCAGTCTTCTCTGGTGGGTGGCCTTACAACAACTTAATACTGATAGCTCCTGTGGTCTGTCTGACACTGGAACTGCAATGGAATAGATCTGGATTTGGTGATGTGCTGTGAGGTAATCATATTACCAAAGTATGCAGAAAACGGATCAAGAGAGAGAGAGACAGAGACAGAGAGACAGAGAGAGAGACAGAGAAAGAGACAGACAGAAAGAGAGAGAGAGTGTATGTGGATGTGTGCACGAGCGCATGTGTGTGTGCATGTATGAGCGCATGTGTCTTTGTGAGTGTGTGTGCGTGGGATGTGTAGGCGCATGTGTGTGTGTTCGTGTGCGTGCATGCATGTGTGTGTGTGTGTGGGTGCATGTGTGTGTGCATGCATGCGTGCGTGTGTGTGTGCATGTGTGTAGGTACACATGTGTGCACGTATGACCGAGTATCCATTATCATGCATATGAGCAAGTGACAAAAGGTCGTCCAAAAAAGCCAACAAAAAGTGGATTTTTCAAAATAGTTTTTATTAACAGCAATTTTGTCCAAAGGAAGACTGATGTTTAAGGGTCATAAAAATATACATACAAAGATAACTCATGCACCGATGTTCCGCTAGTAATGCGATAAGGCATCATAACGAGCATCTGACGGTTGTTATGCTGGACATTCAACTTTATCAATATTCCTATTTGAATGTCTCTTATACAGCATAATTGTTTCAGTGGAAGTAAGACTGAGTATTACAGCTAAATTTCATTCCAAAAGAAAAGGCATCTGTACAGTTTAAGATCAAGTTTCACATGAGATGGTATGTCCGACATAACAACCGTCGGACATATTGATTTGTTCTTTATTGCTCAGTTGGAAATAAGACAGTAACTGCATCCTCTGATGATTTTCTGTGTTGTTGAGGGTGCATTTCATGTAATGATACCAAGTATAGGACCCACAGTAGCCTTGTTACCATGATATGGCGTTTTTATCTGACAGTTGTTATGATGTTGCATTGGACATACCCAAGTATTTCCCAACAATGCAAAAATAACAAGTCATTAAAAAAATGGGCATACTTTTCCTTTGAGTACAGTTATATTGTTATTGTTATATTTTACACATAAAGGCCTATAAAACAAGCTAAATAAGTCACAATGATCATGTAGACACCTTAAACAGAATCCATCTGACAGTTGTTATGGCCTCACTGTTGGACATACTCAACAAACTGCTCATGTGCTGACAGGAATTAGATTATTTATGATCAAAATGAATAGAAACAGTTTGACAGTAACAACAATAATAACATGTACATTTAGGGCACCTGCTCTCTCTGATAAGCTCAGAGCGCTTACAAATCATATGAAAATACATTTTGTGGTTAAACAACATAATTACAAATTACAAGAAACCAAAGAAAGTTGCAACATTAAATGTCGTTTTGACACTTGATGACAAATATGTTTTCAAAATGCTTTAAAACAGGTTACTGGTTAACAAATGTAATTTCACAAGAAAACATGTGGCAAAATTGTTTTGTTTGGTTGGTTTGTTAGCTGTTCTTTCTGTCTATTTAACTGAATGTACAAAGACAAATAAAGGAGCAAACATTAAGTCAAATTGTCATGCCACAAATTATGATATCAAGCAGTCTGAGACAAGGTTCATCTTTATGGCAAAAAATGATGACTAGTTGCAATACATCAGAAACAAGGAAAATGGAGCCATAATACTGTTATGGTACAAAAGTAGAATCAAAAAGATTCTTGTAAACATTTGATTTTTACTTTCCCAAACAACATCAGCATTGACTGTGATTAGCTGCTGACAATGACACAGTGTCAATGGAAAAACATCATCATAACAGACTTTCCAAAAAGTATTATTCATGGAGCACTTAAATTTGCATACTGAACATCTCATAATATTTATGTCAATATTCATTGGTAAACCAACAGTCACATCACTGGAAACCGTGCACAATGTCAATTTCAGGAGTGAGCAAAATACAGCCACATGCCAAAACAAAAGCTCATTTTATGTCCCTATTAGACATCAAGGTCAGATTTTGGTCTACTTTTTAATTTTAAAAAACTGCATCCTCTGATTGCTCATCAGAGCATTCATCTCCATCTCCACTTTTTCCTTCAAAACACGGACACGTTCCCAGGAAAGATCCTCTTGCAAGGGCCAGACATAGAATCCCTTTCGAGACTCCATGAAACTGAGTTTGACCATCTCTTCCTCCCTGTCCACTTCCAGCACCTGAGCAACATAGTCTTGTCAAAATGCTCACAACAGTTCTGGTACATAGATGCTGCATTCTGGATTACAGATCCTGAAAGGATGTCATCTTCAACCAGTCTTTTTATGACACCCCCACAAGCGTCGCAGGGGCTCTTGCCATGACGACTTCCAAAATAGCATCTCTCCACAGCAACAGCAGCAGCAGCACTGTTGGCAAGATAGTGGAAAGGAAGTTTTGACTTGTATTGTGCAGCACAACCATCAGAAAACATGACCATTTTATCCAGCTGCCCCATGGTGGCAGCAAGATGCTGTTTGGTCTGCTTTTGTATGACCTGCACCATGTGGGCATCATGGTTGAGATCATCAGAGAGAAAAATTAAATAATCAGTGACGAGATCCACACAGTTTGGGCACTGGTAATAGAGTACACATGGATGAACAGTGACCTGATTGTACCCCCAGTGGGCACTTTGCACCTCATCTTGGTATCAACACAGAAAGTTTTCTGCGAAATCCATGATGA
Organism: Monoplex corrugatus; assembly: GCA_030674185.1. Taxonomy (NCBI): domain Eukaryota; kingdom Metazoa; phylum Mollusca; class Gastropoda; order Littorinimorpha; family Ranellidae; genus Monoplex; species Monoplex corrugatus. The sequence goes on from CM060313.1 coordinate 47,183,281, forward strand.
CAATGGCCCATTTCGGAGGCAGAGAGGTCTGGATGGTTTTCAACTGATGGTGCTGCCAGCGGAAGGTGAACAGATGCTGAGAAAAGGAATGGAGTTCTTTCAGCAACTCATTAATGAGAGTTTTCATTGTTCCTTCTCTTTGTATCAGCTCCCTTCGTTTCCCTCTCTCTGTCTGTACCATTTGCCATGACTTCCATTTTACTGGACTGGCCTGGTCTTGATGGTCAACAAGATGGGTGTCAATATGACACCTGATTTTCTCGACACCACATTGTTTACATTTGCGCTGTAGGCATGACAATGTGGGTTGAGGACAGAGACTCATTTCAGACAGTTCATCTCTGCCATCAATCGGTGCAGTAATGATCTTGTTTACTGCATCAAGTTGTAAGTCAATGTTTGCACAGATCTCACACAAACACTGACGGAAAACTTGTTTTCGTGATGTCAATATGCTGTTTGGCAAGAGACGATAAAAAGTTCTCAGAGAGACCTTTTTGTCAGGGAATTTTTGGCAAAAGTCCCTGTGCAGTCTCCTCAGTCTCTTGGGCAAGATTTTCTTTTGTTGCCCAGTTTTTTTTAGATACAGACCTTTTTCCTGGGATGTCCACTGCAACATCATTCAGAAAGTTCAAAGCTGTCTTTGATGCTGGGGAACTCTTCTTTCTTTTATACAAATCAGCATTGTCTGGTGTAACTGATGTGTCGACAAGATCATGCAACAGTTTTTTCAATAATGCTGCATCTCTGGTTCTGGACTTCTTTAGGTCATGAAGCCGTGCTTTGTAAGCTGCTTTCAGTCGTTGTGGTGACGGTGAATTGACATCATGTTTTTTCTTTGGTGTTGCTGTCGGTGTAGTTGGAGTGGAAACACCAAGTACAGGATTCCCAGACTGTGTCCCAGAGAAAGTTGTAGGGATACCAGTTGCCTCACCTGACAACAGACAAATAAACGTAAAAAAACAGTAAACAAATACAAAATCAAAAAGTGAGCATACATTTTAAGCAAGTATTAAAATCATTTCTGATGAAACATGTGTTTCTTTTTTCCTTGTATGTGCTACGAGTATGACTGTGTGAGACTGAACACCGACTTAAAAGCTCTTAGACAAAACAAACACATAAAACAAATACATACACCCCTTGCCATTCCTCCATTTTACAAGCTGCATTTGAAAGAGGTGAACAGTGAAGAAAGAATAAATGGAGGGACTGGGAGGAAGGGGGCTGGTGGAATCTGGTTGCTGGTCTCTACTCCTTCACATTTTATCAAAAAGAATTATGGAAATAGCCGAAAATGTGCACTTTCAAATTTTCAAAGTAAATATGTATCATAATGAAAATAAACTTATCATTTATTAATCACAAGAGATACTGATGGTCGTTACGACAGACATACTGAATGATAATGTCTTCAACTATGAGAGTAACAACTGTCAAATAATCGCCAGATTTCCCACTAATCCTATGATCTGAACTTTAGTTCTGTCATGTATTTAAAGAAGAAGCAAAATAGAAATTCCAAGCCATTTTCTGCCCCAGTTTCACGTATAATTGATACATTGATTAACTTAATATCCTTCGGTCGTTATTTCGGACATCGCTAAAACGATGTCCTAATCATGTGTCATGCACAAAACATCGCCCGAAAGTTGCGGAAAATCCCGTTGAATTGCCGCCACTCTACTTTTGGTTCACTTGCATGTTAAAGAATTTTAATCATTTACAGAAACACATTTGACAGAACAGCTGAAACCAATGTTTCTATCATTTTCTTCTGACGGTCGTTATGCATTTGACAGTTGTTACGATTTCTGACGGTCGTAATGATTGTGGACAAACAACATTTCCTCACCTTCTCTGCTTCGACGCGCCATTCTTGACGAAAGCTCCAGCCTCGATTTGAAACCGTTTGCCTTGAGTGCTATTTAAAGCACGGCATGGGATCTGTAAGTTCGTTGTTTGTAGAATTGCGAGAAAAAATACGGTCGTTATTTTCTGACATACTGCTTACTACCGTATGGATTTCGCGCTCGTTTGCAGCCATTGAATCCAATTTGGTTCGGAAAACACCTTTCTCCATTCGGTTAGTGTTGCCTGACATGCCGAGTTATATGAACACGAAACCGAACCAAACTTGATGTGAACGATCGAGAGATTTGCTGACCGACACGATTTGACATTCAGCGTTACGACTGTCAAACGGATTTTTACCGCTTGACTGCATCGAAAACAATCAGAAATAGAAACAGTTTGTGATATTAACATGTTCGCCGTTGATTTTTCTGCATCTTTTATTCATACTGTTGTGATTGTATGCAATTTAGATATGTGTCCAGGCTTCGACACCAACCGCATCACTCGTCCGCCATCTTGAACGGGAAAATTTATCTAAGAAAAGCGTACAACTTGGGCATTTTCAAATGAAAGGCAGACACCCAGACTCACCATGTTATATTATGTATCTCTTCAAGGTATTATAAAGCATCAAGCAATAAATAAAGAAGCATTGGTAATTTTTTAATTCTTTATTTGTGCGATAAATATACAAGGGGTCTGGACGATCACCTTTTGTCACAAGCTCATATGCAATCCAACAGTACATAAGTCAAACAATTTATTCAAAACTGCCTTAGTCTTATTCATTTTCCTTCTTGGAGCTGCCTGGATCTATATCCACCTTTTTCATTTTTAGTGGGACCTATTTGCTGTAGAGGCAAATTTGCTGTAAAGAAAAAAAAAAAGAGGTTGATTCTCTGTTCTCATCACATAATTACATTTCTTCCCGGCCACATCTGTATCTATAAGATACGTCGCTGTCGCCAAGACCTATGGCATTATCGCGACGGGGGGGGTGTGCCCAGCTTTAGCAGGTTTATTGTTGGATGATATCAGTCTTTTAAAGTTTTCAAGGGTTGGTGCTCTCACGAGTTTTCTTCCTGATGGTTCCAGTCTCTCACTGTACTAACAAAAAATGACTGTTTGAACTGCTCTGTCTGGCATCTGCTGATTTGGAATGTTCTTGTATTATTTCTTACGTAATTAGAGATTGCACTGATGGTATCGTACTGGTCGCAAGATGTTCATGGCCTTATGAGTTGTCCTGGTTTGTGTGGAGTTAAGTACTCAGCAGATGGTATGGCCGGTACCAACCCCTCAACCACCTTGTAGAGGAAGATTAGGCGTAGATCACGTCTGCGCTGTTGGAGTGTTGGCAGTTGCAGAGTGTGAAGCATCTTGGTGATGGAGCCGGGTGTTCTTGATTTATAATCGCCGGTTATAAACCGGGCAGACAGGCGCTGCACTTTTTCCAGTTTGTCAATGTCCTGTTTGAGGTAGGGATTCCAATTTGAAAATTCGGTTCCTGACTCGATGAAGAAAGCCATGACAAATATATATCTTATCTGGAGCTTCGGCAACAATCTCTGATACAGGTTTATCCATAGAAACGCGGAAAAACATGACACAATTGATTGATTTGGTTTAGTTTTTACGTCGACACCCACCTCAGGTGATATGGCCGACGGGGATAACCATCCCGGGGAAGTGGGATTATTCTATCTAATCCGATGTTGACACCACCAGAACAATGATGTTAAGATGGGACAGTGAGATGGCCAGTTTTAATATAGCGCACCCCGGGATTCGAATCCACAACCATTAGCATGTGAATCCGACGCTCAAACCAACTGAGCTACTGGGGCCCACGAACACAATTATTGAATCAACATCGATTTATAACCAGAGCCCTGAAGGCTGAACCGTTGAAGCGCGCGCGATATCACTCATCAGACATGTTTTTGTCGAATGCATCAGCCTACCTGTTTCAAACTTTGATCTGTATCGTAAAGAACGAAATGGAAAACAGCACTCTAAGTCTTTCAACCACAGCTTCTAAGAGCGACAAAAGAATAATACGTTATTAACATACCCAAGATATCATTGCTCATCTTTGCGACTGTCACCAGTTTACGCACAATCGATAAAGGGAGGCCACTTCGCTAAACCCAGGTCGTACATCTTGTCACCGAAATATGATCAACTCAGACAAAATAATGTATGTGCCGGGAGGTGCACTTTTAAATGTCTTGTAACTGAATGACAGAGGGAGTGGGCGTGGGGTGGAGCTGGGGACAAAGGAAAGAGAATGGCGATTTTGTTACCATTTTCGGGGCCAGCAACCAGAGAAAAAGAAAACAAAAAGAAAAAATAACCACGAAGAAAGAATAAGAAGGCGTATTTAATACAACAAGACAAGACAGGCACAAATTTTCGGCCAATTGGCCTTTGTCAAACTTGTGTTTGTGATCTTACGCTTGACAAAGGCCAACTGGCCGAAAATTTGAGCCTGTCTTGTCTTGTTGTATTAAATACGCGATCTTATTCTTTTTTCGTGGTTTTTTTTTTCTCTTGTTCCTGACTGCGTGAACGCGGGCAGTCACACTTGTTTTTGATTTTTGGGGCCAGTTGATTTCGAGGAAAATTGAACTGATTTTATTTTTCAAATCTTATTGTAAACATCCAACTCCAGATACTTTATATGATAGAGTAATGTGCCAGTACAATTAGATCTAACACTTCTGTGGTGCTTTCATGGAGGTTTTGTTCAAATCTGCATATCATTAAGTCTCTTCTTGATCACCCGCCCCCCCCCCCCCCCCCCTTGTCTGAATGAATCACTTTTGAAAACAGGACCACTAATTTAGATTTACCTGTGTGTCTGTCGTTTTTTCTTGTTGTTTTGCTTTCGTTATTTGTTTGGACACAGATATAAAGTCTTTTATGTTATAGACCATTGTGGTACTCCATAACATTGATGCAGCTGATTATGTATGAGGAACTCTTCTTCAAATTCTATTCCCCTTCCATCGCACGTGTATCTCCCCCTCCCATTTCAACATCTTGCCAGCATAAAAGGTTTTGTGCAGACTCAATGAGTCTGTTAGATCATTGCTGGCAAGGATTTGGGTGGTGCGCATACGGAACTGTGCAAGTGTGAAGAATCCCTTTTTCTCTGATTCCACCTCACACAAACAACATGTGGGTTTATTTTGATATTGAGCAATATTATGTGACACACATGTGACATCATCTGGTCAGCTCACGTCCCGCTCATTTCCTATGGGAAGGTCCTCGTTCGATCCTATTACGGCACGTCCTGCTTGGTGGGCAAAGGAAGGAGATTTTCCTGATTTTTCAGATCAACAGTTCTGCAGACTTGTTTTAGTGCTTACTCCCTCTTCATGTATATCAAGCATAGGCCATAGAATCAGCGCATTGTTCTTTTCATTCCGTTAACATCTAAATTATACAGAAATATTTCACTTATTTCTAACAGTAAGAAAATAGTAAAGCCTAAAACAAGTAACGTAGCCACAAAATAGTTGCGCGCGGCTTTGTATCATCGAATGTTTTGTCCAAAAAAAATAATTATCGGGCTACGAACAACGAAGGGAGATTATAGGACACCAAAGAAGATTCAATAGAAGCAGTAGTTGCGTACCCTGTATGAATATGACCCATTCAGAAAATTCGCAAGTGTTTTCACAATTCACCTCAAACATGGCAGACTATGTGTATCACTGTATGTGATACATTTCGAAGCCACAAACCTTTCTGTTTCTGTCATTACACGTTGCTACATCCAAAGATCTGGTATTAACGCAACGGAAAGTCTGGGGGTGCGCAGCATTGTTTTTAGTGGCGTCTGGCCGAGGCCAGTGCCACCTTAAAGGACTCTATGGTCTTGGTGTTCACAGTGGTGCTGTCGAGGTGGTTCCAGATGATGATGGTTCTGGGGATGAAAGAGTTCTTGTACTGGTCTGTTTTACAGTCAGGTAAAAAGTTATTTTGTTCCGTGAAACAACTTATCAAAGAGTACGGGACTACGTAAAAAATGGGCTCGCATTGTGCAGCAACAGATAAATATTGCTCGTTATGGTGAGGCTACTTTCACTTTCAAAAACAACGCCGAAACAGAAGAGCGAGTTACTCAAGGATTTGAATTGCACAGAAAATGCTATATCTAATTCACCCACGGCGCCAAGTAAGATTTTTATTTTAATGAAATCTCTGTCTCTGCTCTGTCTGCTGTCTGTCTGTCTGTATATAATTATTATATGCATCATGTGTGTGTGTGTGTGTGTGTGTGTGTGTTGGCTGTTTTTACAGTGACTCTGCTTTTTTTTCTCCCCCCCCCCCCTTTTTTTTTTTTGTAAAGCTATGTTGATTCATTTTAAGATTTTGTCAAATTTTATTGGTCTTATTGGTGTTTTAAGCACTGTGTGTTTCCTAGAGATGATGCTCATTAATTTTCATTTAATTATTATTATTATTATTTGTAATTCGAGTTTGTGGCTCTGTCAGATTAAGCTAAGGCCTCATAGCCTCTGTTGTATCTCATCCAACTTGTCTCCGTTATATTCAGTTAAACCTAATTGGGAAAAAAATGTGCAATCTCAGATTAGACAATGGTGATGTTAACAAACATTGTAAAGAACCACAGTGATTCATGGCTTAAATCAGAATGTTTGTTTTATTGCACGGCCAATTCATATTAGATTGTTAACTACATTGGTTGCAAAGAGATCAATCACTAGGGCAAACCACTTGTTCACACTTCCTGTAAGGTCTGTCATTTGAGGGTCCATTCCGTCTGAATTGCTCAGGGAGTCAGTGATGATGTTCACCTTCCCTGTGATGTTGACAGCTTGACGGCGGATGGAGAGATCGAGTTGCCCCATCTCAGAAGCCTTTTGGCTCGCAGGGAAAGGACTGATGAGTGAGTCCTCCCCCCCCCCCCCGTCTGTTCATATATAAAATGCATCTGTCGTATTATCTGTGAACAGTATTATTAGCTTGCACCAAACAGGTGTATTGATTAGATCACAAAATACTGCATCCATCTTTAGCACATTAATGTTGGAGTGTGTTTCGTCAGGTCTCAGACAGAGTACAAGGGCTGAGCCCACATGAGCTCCCCCCCCCCCCCCCCACTTGCTTGTGCATGAGGCATTTGTGTATAAGGCTATTTTTAGAGGGAGGAGATACTATTGTGACTCCTGTGCTAAGTCAGGAGTGATACCCATTGTTGGGTCACTTCCCAAAATCAGTGTCCCAAGGGCATGATTTGGTCCCAGCTGCCTGTGAACCAGCTCCAGTGGTCCTGAAGGCCTTCTGAAGGGAGCGCTTGCATAGCCTGTCCTGGGGTAGGACCGGGGTCTGAAGATTTCACGAGGCCCAGTAAGGATGAGACTTTCCTGGGAGTGGCTAAACACAGAAACCGGAGAGAGTCTGGCTTCAGTCGTAACTTCTGAAGTCTGGTTGGAGTCATGGAGATTGTTATGGACAGCATGATGAATCTCATGCTCAGGAATTTGAATGACTGGAAGTGAGTGAGTTCGCACTTTGGGGATTGGTTTGAAGTCCCAGAGTGTGCAGAGCTACAGAACTCTCAGGGTAGGCCTATGTTGGTAGCACAGGTTGCTGGAGTCTGTTAGTATAAGCTAGTTGTCCTGATAGGTGGTTGTCCTCTGCCAGTGACGCTAGTTCCCTGACCATGCTCATGAAGACGTAGGATGCAAGGGAGAGATCAACAGGAAGAGCCCAGAATTGTAGGACTTTGTTCCTCCACACAATCACAGGTATTTTCTGCAAAAAGGGTGGATGAAGATGTTGAAGTAGACATCCTTGCAATTGATAGAGAATGTGTTGCTCTCTCGGGTTGATTTCAGGATTAGGTTTGGGGTCTCCATTTAGAAACGGATGCATTCTAAGAAATTGTTTAGTGGGGACAAGTGCAGGACTGGGTGCCAATCCCCTGATGATGTGGAAGAAGGCTGGGGACAACACCACCATGACCAGTTTGCAGATTTAATTCCTGTATTTCCGTGTTCAGGACCTTAGCTTGCTCCTGTGGTGCTGGAGGATGAAGCCCCAGAGGGGTTCTTACTCCTTTCCAAGGGAGTTTGTTTCCCATTTCTGTGACTTCCACCACCCAGCTGCTCAATCCCAAGTTTTTCCATGAAGGGACATGGATGGATAGGTTCTCAGCTGAGACCTGGCCGTTAGGTAATAGGAAAGTGCCTGAGAGCTGTCACATATAGGACTAGGAGGGGCTTCATATAACTGTGATTTCCGGGTCTATCCACCAGCTTCCTGTAGGAAACCTGAGGAAGTTAGTTTTGACGCATATACAGACACACACAAATTGGTCAAGCATCCATGTTTGTTCTGTCCATATTATTGTTCTTTGTAACACTGCTCTGCCAAGTGTGAGACAAAATATAATTACGTGTGTGTGTGTGTGTGTATATGTGTGTGGTGTGTGTGTGTGTGTGTGTGTGTGTGTGTGTGTGTGTGTGTGTGTGTGTGTGTGTTCAGGTGATATGAAAGCTTCACAAGGATGCTGAAAACCAGCCCACACAATGTCATGAAGACCTCATCATGATGCTTTCCATTAGCCACACCATCTGATGAAAGCCTATGAGGACATTGAAAGCTAGTCCAAACCATCTCATGAAGGCCTCGCAAGCTAGTGTCTGGACATATTTTGACCCTGCAGGTAAGAGTTCCTTGGTTGTTTTCCATGGAAAGGTCAAGAAATGGTTTTATGTTGTTTCTTACCACTGTCTGGTAGTCAAAGAATATTGAATTCTGATTTACAGGTACAGTGTACATGTTCCCACTGTATATCATGTCTGAAGATTTTGTCTTTGACTCCCTCACCCCATACACCAACTGCCAAACTTTATCTATTCACTCATCCGTATAAATGATATCCCCACCTTCTGGAAGTTCTGTGCTAGAAGTCTCCTCTTTTCTGTCATTCTCTTTGTGTCTGCCTTGCTCTTCTGCTTTCTGTCATCTCTTCCTATCATTTTCTGCCTTGCTGGTCCATTCACCAGTATGTGTTCTATAAAGCCTTACATACTTTCTCTTAGGATTGAAAATTAGGCACGTGTTGGCTGCATCTTTTGGCTCTAAGGAAATGTGCAGAAGCAGTTTGGATAATTTAGGCCATTTCTTTAAAAACATGTTCTAGTGTCCTTCGTTCTGTTTCTATTCAGGTTTGCTTTTTTTATCCCCTGGTAATAATTTGGATAGAATGATCAGCACCAGTGGCATATCCTTAGGTTATGTGCATGAATATATAAAAAGGTTTACGTAATTTTCTTTTCCAGTTTATTTTTATTTAGGTCATCCAAATGTTGTGCACAGTTTGTGATGATTATGCTTATAGTCCTGATTTAGTTCTGCGTAGTCTGCTGGGCTTTAACCCTTTGACTCTCGCACCCTATCTATCAACTGCAAAAACTTAATCCTGCAGTAAACTGGTGGATAGGGTGAGGGAGTCAAAGGGTTAAGTTTTTGCTTTGCTAGCATGGTTGGCAATACAGGATGCTGGTGGACAGGGTGCAGGAGTCAAAGGGTTAAACAGTAATGATTACCTTTTTACTCTGTCACCCTTCCCCTGCAGGGATGCTGGGGGCTCTTTCAGTATAAATAGTATCCCCCACCTTCTGAAAATTCTGTGCTAGAAAATTCCTCTTTTCTGTCACTCTCTTTGTTTCCTTTCTTCCTCCTTTGCTTTGTCATTTCTTCCTATCATTTTCTGCCTTGCTGGTCCATTCACCTGTATGTGCTCAATAACGTCTTAAGTACTTCTGCTTAGGATTGATAGTTGTGTACATGTATTAAGTGCATTTTTTATGAATAAAAAAAGGTTTGAGAAAAAAAGTGCATTTTTGGCTCTAGGTAAACGAGATATGTGGAAACAATTTAAGGTAATTTAGACCCGTTTTTGTATACATTTTAGTGTCCTTATTATGTTTAAATTTGTATTCAGGTATGTTTTTTAAGTCCCCAGTGCGATAAATTGGACAGAGTGGTCAATGCCAGGGGCATCTTCCTACATTATGTGTTTGAATGCATTGATATTTATGTACTTAATTTTCTTTGCCTTTTTTTCCCATCGAAGTATGTGTATGTTTTGAAAAGGTTATAGCCCTGATATGGCTTTATGCAGTTGGCTGGGCTTTAAACAAAAATAATGGTAACAGTGACTCCATCACCAGTTTTCTTCAGGTTTGAAGATGGTAAAGCAGCAGGAGAGAGGTTCAGGCCTCTACCGCCTCTATCTCCAACAGTCCTAGCATTTACTAGACAGCTTTTGTTTTGACTGCATTAAGAGAAAGGCCAGTCTAAATCGGAAAGGATTTCTTCTTCAGTTTGCTGCAGTAGCTGTTGCTGTTTGGATCATTAACAAACTTCTACTTGAATCATCCTGGATGATTAATGGCCGATACCAAACAGCTAACAACTTATGATCTCATACTCTTCAGGTTTGTTGAGGCCTTGTACCAATGACTGCTGCAGTAGTTGTCTCCACCTGCCAGGTTGTGGATGAGTCACATATTTAACTGGCGAGCAATAAGGTAGAAAACATTTGTTCAACCAAACACAGATTTAATTGATGAGAGCTAAGATATAAAACATTCGAGCAGCAAACTCACAGTCACACCAAAGACAGAAAGATCACACATGTGCATCATTTTTTCGCCACTTTATTTTGCCTACACAGGAGGATATGCAAAGCATAGATGTGTATATGCTGCGATTAATATTCAGACCTTGCTTCTGTTCCATTAACAAGAACTGACAACATTGGTGTTTGTCAAATGCTTCACAAGTTTCCCAAGGCACTAGTCACAACTCGCATAAAGATTTTAAAAGTCCATCAACTCGTTTCAGCGGCAACTGTCATTTCATCTCACAACACAAATGAAATAAACCATGAAAATAACAAACAGTAAACAAAAAATGTCAAATCACTGCTGTGCTCTTAACCCCCCTCTCTACCCCTACTCCCAAACAGTCACCTTTATAAACTTGAGAAAATCTGAAAAATCACTTTTACTTCAGCATCATTTTCCCTTTTTAACTCTTTCGTCCTTCATTCTATCCACCAGCTCTTGCAGGAATCTTGTTGGATAGGGTGAGGGACTAAAAGGGTTAACAAAACAGTTGTTCCCATGGCACAAAGATCATCACTAGCATACACACATAAAAACCAACCCGTTGCATGAAATAACACCATGGAAACAACCAGGAGAACACAAAGGAAACTCAAGATTCAAAGAAATATAAAAAAACACAGGAAAGTCAGAGTACAGAGGATGTTCAGAACACAAAGGAAATTCATAACACAAAGGAAATTCAGAACACTAAGGAAATTCAAATCAAAATAAACAGGGAAAAAGAACACAAAGAAACTTGAAAGTACAAAAAAAATCAAGAAAAAAAAAAAGAAAATCATATCTCAAGAACAAAACTCTGGGAATCGCAGAAAGCTTGACACAACCATGGGTAAACTGGAATGGTTTCACAGCACAAAAAAACAACAAAACAAAACAAAACAAAAAAGAATGCAGCAAAAAAGACCTGCAATATCATAATGTACAAGAACTCGGACTAAAATACACTAAACTTTGCATTCGTGAGCTTGGAATTAAAACACCGTTCAAGAAGAACCAGCTTAAAGGAGGTGGGGGGAGAGGGGGCAGAAAAAAGGCAACCATTTACCTGCACAGGTGGTATCCAGCCAAAGTGGAACAAAGACACGTTTCTCATGGGCACACAAAAAATAGAAATAAGAAGGATCAAAGAACTTTGTGCTGAGGTACATCGGCCCAAATTTATAGGAAACAAAAACTCCGAATTCATGGCAACTAGCAAACTGAGGGAAAACGACAAACTGCAAAGCTGACGGTCTTGTACGTTCCAAGTTTATGGCACAGTTCTACAAACAAAATCATACAACGCTATCCATTTTGAGTACCACACCCTGTCCACCAGCATCCTACACTGTCAAACATATTAGCAGAGCTAAATCTTAACCCTCTGACACCTTGACCCTATCCATCAGCTTCCTGGAGGAAGCTGGTGGTTGGGGTGAGGGAGTCAAAGGGTTAAGGTTTTGCGGTTGGTGGATAGGGTGCGGGAGTGAAAGGGTTAAATACACTCCAGATAGTTTCTTTTACCCATGCTGACACTTTCCACTCCCACACCTCATCCACTGCATCCCACTGGTTTCCCAGGAAATTGACGAAACACAGCGGACAAGGTGATAGAGTCCCTGGATTAATGTTACAGAAACTGCAAGTACACCGATAGTTTTCTTTTTTTCATGATCTCATGTTTTGCGTTATGCGGTTATTTCAAGGAGACTACACGTTTATAACAGTTGTTCTTTTAAAAGTCGCAGATCATGCAAACAGTTGTACAAATGAAGCCACAACCAAATGATAATAAATGTGATATGCTGAGTCACAGACATAGTATACGGATATACACAAAGGAACACATGGACTGGAACAAACACAGGAAAATGTACTACTGTCTGTACAGCCATCATAAAAATGAAAAATAGTAACCAACGAGCATATTACAGTTATCAGCAACCCCAACCCCATATCAAATTATTCAACTATGTGAAGTGGTGGTTCAATGGTAAAAACTAGGGAAGTGAAGGAGCCCAACCAGATAAGGACTTTTCTACCTGCCCTTACCCCCCCCCCCCCCTTTTTTTTTTCTCCACTACACCTTGAGTGGCACTCTGTGTGACAGTCTGCTGCACCTAATAAACCTACAGCAACAGGATTGCCCCTGGAAAAAATTCTGTAGAAAAATCCATTGTGACAAATAAAAAACAAACAAATTAACAAACAAACAACAAAAAACTCCCCAACATCAAAAAAAACAACCACATACACATGCAACATTAATAATTAAAAAAAAGATAACTAAGCCATTTCAATATCTCCCTTTTGGCAAGAAAAATCAGAACAGAAAATCCAGATTATGTGCTTCTAAGTGCAGCTGCGACCTTGAGGAGGCTTCACTTGAAAGAAAACTTGACATACATCCAGGACAAACGTAGATGGTCACAACTATGAAAAAAAGATTTTGAATGGTAGCTGTAAATTCCTGAGCAAGAGCTGTTCATACATTTTCCTCCGAAAGCATCGATTTTAGGCACATTTTAAGCCCTGTGACCTTGACCTCAGAACTGACGGATCTGTGACTCCTCAACGGTCAGCCCTTTGACCAAAATTGAGTAAAGATCCATCAACAGCTGAGAAAATCTTGCCAACATGTTTTGGTAACAGACTGGCACACATACACAGACAGATGCAAACCACTCCCATGTAATACGAACAATCTCCCTTTAAACAGAAAGAAAAGGACGTTAAAAGAAAAAGCTGATTGCGGATGCCTATTCACTATCCAAGGAAGACAGAGTATGCAGACAGTGCAGGCCTAAAATTCAGAACAACATCTTACACACATTACTGTACTGACAACACTGTTTGAATTTAGCAGAATAAGAATCAGAACAGAAGTAAAGATAACAACAGGCACACTCAAGCAAACAAACCCACCTTTGACAATCTTGACATTAAGGAAGTAGAAAACAACAAACCAGAACATTTCTTCTCTTCTTAGATCAAAGACAAGGAAAAGAAGCAGTGAAAAATATCAGCAACCAATTACAACAGTAACCAGATTAGCTCATAAAAACAAACCAGTGTGAAAAATAAAATATGACTGCACACACTATTCATTCTGCATTTGGGGGGAGGGGGTGGGTGGGTGGGTGTTTATAATATCCAGTCTGACCACAGAGGCCAGACTGTATGAAATGTTTTATTTGATAGGTTCTTCCCTGCATTTTGTCTTCAGATTATTCAAATATATCTGACCTGTTATGACTCAGAAAAAGTCTCTGTATGTTACTCTTATTTCCGGCCAGAAACTCAAAGAGAACACACACACACACACACACACACACACACACACACACACACACACACACACACCACACACACACACACACACACACACAAAATCTAGATACAGGGCAACGTCATGTAGCATACAAGTATAGAAAACAAACATTTATGATACATCTCAAACATTAAAGATACATCTGGTCTTAACTTTAATAACAAATAACCAGACAATTATATTATATATGTAAACCACAGGAATGAAGCATATACGCTTAAATCTGACGTTATCTACTTTATAAAGAATGAATATCCAAAGTACATGCATTTTTACAATAAATAAAAGATTACTGGTTGTATATTTAAGCTTGAGTACACTCAGACTTCCCAGTCTATTCACATAAAGGAAAGCATGATGAAAGTAGGACAGAATGAAACACTAAACACTCACTGCAGACAATGCACAAAATGATATATCAATATTCAACTTAAAAAGAAAAGAAGGAAGGACTTGCACATTTTTATGCAAAACCTCATTTTCTTATTTTTCTTTTTTTTTTAAACAGAATGCTGGGCAGAACCCCCCCCCCCCCCCCCCCCTATATTATGAACAGACCCCCTCACCCCCACACACACACAAAGTGCTGAATAGCAGGCAGTGGTTGGGACCAAACCCATAGCTATTCTGCATGTCTGATTCATACGAAAAACACCACCACGCAACACAAATCCAAGTCAGACTGGAAGATCAAGTGTCACCTGCAAATTTACACAAAACAAGTCTGCCTTAGATATGTCCATTAGCAAACAAAAGATAACCCAGACAGAGGACAACAAGACAAAGCCACAATCAACAAACAGCCATGCGTAGCAAATAATATCATACTCATATGGCCATGGCCACACTGAGGAGCAGAAAAATTAATTCTAGAAATGCAGTATCGCATAAACATGTCAACAGCCTGATGCCAAAAGTTTCACTTGAAATGGAACAAATTTTTTTTTCTGTGGGTTAGCTTATAAGAATAGCAGTTTTACAGCTGACTGAATTCTGCAAATGGAAAGATGTAAGCACCTGCATGTAAAAATAAAATCTGATAATTTTGTTAAGTTTTTGGTCTTTTCTTGTATGGTCCCTGTCTCATCTCTTGTCTAATGCATTCTTTTCATCTCCTACTCACCCACTAACAAAAAAAATCCACTTCCCTCAATGACAGAAATTGTGTCTTCACTCATGCTTCCATTAAATAAATGTGAAGGGTAAGAAGAAACAAACAAAAAACAAAAAACCACACACCCTGTCCATCAGCATCCTGCATTGTCAACCATGCTACCAAAGCAAAAACTTAACCCTCTGACTCCCTCACCCTATCCACCAGCTTCCTACAAGAAGCTGGTGGATAGTGTGAGGAAGTCAAAGGGTTCAGTTTTTGCAGTTGGTGGATTGGGTGTGGGAGTCAACGGGTTAAAAACAAACATGAAATGGAACACAGCATCAATAAAATTGATAACAACAACAATGATTTGCATGAGGTTTCCTTTCAGCTGGCAAAATAACACAAAGACACTTTGTGTCAAACACAACTTTTTATCACACACACTACTTTGGACCAGCAACACAAACCACAATAATCATCATGCCCTATGAAATAATCGATTCGTAAATATGTCCCATGTGCTGCCATGCACTGAGGTAGACAGATGACACCTGCAATCAGTAAAGCAAAATGCGTAGCTGATTTATAAACACGTTTTGTACATAAATCATCATTGCATAGTACAGGAGCCCTGGGCACTAATCAATGAAGCACTGTTTTCTCTTGTGTTTGCAAAACACCTTCAGTTTGATAAATTTGTGCTGTTTTGTTTTCTTAACCCAAGCGGTATTCACCATAGTATGTGGGGGTGGGGGGAGGGGAGAAGTAAACACAAAACTAAGAACAACAATAAGCTAACTGAACTGATGCAAAGGGGAAAAAAACAGGTGTGGGGAAAACAGGTGCTCCATGCTCTACATGAAACTATGGTCTTTTAAAAACAGTTAGCTAATTTTTTTTTTCTCTGTAGGTGTTTAAATGACATAAGATAAGAACCGAAAAAGAAAATACGTGCAGATGCCTGTTGCCATGACCAAGCTTAAACTTTGTTCAAGGATGAATAACATAGTGTTTAACATTTATTTCCAATCTTCAAATCAAAGAACATGTCTTTTTCAGCTTGTGGCCACATTCATTTTGTCAGTGCTAAAATTCTATTTAAAATTTTCTTTCTTTGGAGACAGTACAACAGTATGTCACATTAAAAAAATGTAAGAGAAAAAAAAACTTAGTTTACTAAAGTGTAACATTCCACCTATTTTTATGCTTTAAACTAACAGTATACCTGGAAATTACAACTTCCAATAACATGACCTGGCGATAAAATGCCAAGGTTTGATGTAGGTATATAAAGAAACTGAAATGATATGCTTTAATTATTATGATTGCTGATATGCAGAATAAATAACACTCCATAGGTGATAAAACTAAAATGCTGAATATCTAAACACAATAGTAAAATGCTGAATATCTAACACAATGAAATGCTCTTGTTCAGGTTCACATCAGATTCATTTAGTTTCACAAGTAGCTTTGATTATACATATCACAGGCACTGGTACAAGGCATAGTAGAGCGTAAGGTACGGGTTTTACCCGCCCTTTCCTCTGATGATGTACAATCACTTCACACAATCTTCATCTTAATGATCACTGAATTCCTGAGTGGAGACATTCTGATGATAAGATGAAGTTAAGATGAACATTTTCAGTAACCTGAGCGGTTGTTGAAGAGCTGTGTTTTAAAGATGTGGACGTCACTTGGGGCCAGGATTATGACTATGAAGGTGGAGCCCTTCTCCTCTCCCTAGATGCTTTACTTTCCCTGTCCGTGAAGATGGATAGTTACTTAACGATGGGTGGACTGGAGATGGGTAGTTCCTTATATGGACTGGAGTGCTAAAGCCAGGACATGAGCATGGTTACCTGTCCATGTGTTAGTCACAGTTGATCATGTTTAACTCAACAGGATCATCTTGCTGAATATGGGTTTCCGAAAAGTAGTTTTTGCTTGAGAGCATGATGGACGCATGCGTCCGGCAGATTTTAATGAATTTTCTTGCATGCATGCATCAAAGTCACGGGAAGGTAGATTACATGTTTGTGGGACCATCAGACATTTTTGTAGAAGTTTTTTTTCCCTGTCGATGTTTGTTCTGTCGTTCAACAAATCTTTACACGAGTTTGCACTGATCCACTGTGACCAAGCTCCTGGAAAGATATGCGTTTCAACATAGCAACTCACAGACAAAAGTTTCACAGAGTAGTGGTGTGGATTTGTGGCTGGTTTTGTGTTTTCTATAACCAATACTCCCAGAGGAGCAGAAAAAAACTGAATACATGTGGTAGTGAACTTATGTGGAAGGATGAAGCAAGTTATGGAAGTGATTTACACTGTGCCAGGAAAGTTTTGTTGACCAGTCTATGAAAACATTTCTGGATTACTTATAAAATGGAAGCTGGCAGGCTTATTCACATCAAGAAAAATTACTTATAAAGTTTAGGACTATTCACATCAAGTACAATTATTTTATAAAGTTTCAGTACATTCCCTATAGTGTTTGTTTCATGTATAAGCTGTTTGTGACTGATTTATGGTAATTTTACACTGCACTCAACACTGTGCCCTTCAGAGGAAATGTTCTGCCCCTTTAACTATGACTCCATTGAGCTGACCTGGACAGTAGCCTCAATCCATCATGTTTTAACAACACTTCTGAAAACAAATGCTCTATCCACCACGCTACCCAACCCCCCAATCTGTAGTCAGCTAAATGCCTTTACATCAGCAAGAACGATATGATAACATTACCTACTGGATGCTTGACACTACTGCAAAGACAATCTTGTACATAGCTGTCCTCTTAGTATATCTCCTCACTTTTCAAATGGATGAATGAACAAATCTAAAGAGACGACTTGGATAACGTCATCTCAGACCATTTTGCTATTCAAGTAGGGTAAACCTCGCAGTGACAGGAAGCATTTCTGGCAGCAACTGGTTTTCACATCATGACTGATATGGAATGAATTGATCATTACTGATAAGTTCTGTACAATAAAGCATATTTAAATTGATTGAAAAAAAAGGAGAGTATGCAAGTAAGAATGGAACCAAGCTGAAGGAATGGAAAGAAGGAAAAGTTTCAGTCTTCATTATCACACTGAAATACACTAAAAGAAGGAAAAGCTTCACTTGTTACTATTAAACTGAAATACACTGAAGGTCAGACTCAGCTCAGCAAAAAATCTGTGTTGCATGGAAAACCATTTCTAGAGGTGTTAAAATACATCTTCTGCTAACATTATTCCATCCCACTCTTTAAAAAAAAAAAAAAAAAAAAGAAGAGAAAAAAAAACTGGTGAAGTCTTGATAATGTAATGTCTAAAAAACACTTTCCTACATACATCAAGTCCAAGAAACTTTCACCGTTTCTAATTCAACACCTCTTTCAAAATTACTTAGCTTCCAGCCCTGAGTTAGCTTTTGAAGTCAAGCTGAGCTCTAAACAACATGACCCATTCAGTGCATCCATCCTTCCTGTTCATTTTCCCTTCAGTATAACCATTTAAAAAAATGCAAACTTTCAAGAAACTCTTGATATGAAATTGAAACATGTCACAACACAGAGACTTGCAATAGCAATCACGTAGATGAAAACGCATCGCGCCATAACCACCTGTGAAGAACTCGTACAAGTCTCAAACTTCAGTCTCTGGACTACTTTCCCTGTCATCACACATCTGTGTTGTCGATGGTGGAACAGGAATACATGGAAACTCTGATGCAGCAGATGAGTCGTCCATGTCAGGCTCTGGGTTACAGGTTGGTGGTGAAGTCCTTGAAGCACCTGATGCACTAGCTGAAGCATCCCAGGCATCAAGTAAATTGTCCATGTCCAGATCTGTACCACCTGATGGTGACTCCTTCGCTACCTCTAGTGAATCAGGTGTCTGTTGAGACAAAGATTATAATATGGGTTTCATATTTTAGTTCTACAATATAACATTTCTTCTTTGACATTTTTGTTCTACTAAACAAAATATGTTCTAAGCTCAATCCTGCCCTTATAAATTAACCTCCTTTTTAAGGCTAGGAAACAAAAAAGTCATCAAACTTTTCATCTTACTGAAATCATTAAAGCTGATGTCAAACATGGTTTCTATATGTGGAGTATCATTGTGCCAAGACCTACAGACTCTGCTTGTTACAGAATATAAATAGTCACAGTTTCATCTGTCAAAATGTGCTATGATCAAATGTACGGAATAACTTGCAACACTATGAATTAAACAAAATCCTTGGTGACAGTTAATTCATAAAATCATGCTTATCATTTCTGCCAAGGTCTCTCTCTCTCTCTACCCACCCCCCTTACACACACACACACTGACACACTCACATATATGTACACATCAGAACTACCAAACACACACACACACACTTTTTGTTTGTTTTTGTTTTGGGACTGAAACTCAAAGAGCACCTGACTATACAAGTAGGTGTTTTTGTGTATGGCACTTTTTTACCATGCCATTCTGGGAGTCATCCTCTACTGGGGGTTTTCACTTTTCCATAGGCCACCCAACAATTACATGGCTATCAAGATCTTTAACCTGCACATTTCATGTTCTGTGAGCTTAGAACATTCAAAGTGATTCAGGCTCTTACAAGTATGAACATGTTTTAACCTGGAAGATAAGAAAAATCTCCATCCTTTACCCCCTACCAGGCAGTACTCTAACAGGTTCAAACCTAGACCTACCAACAGGCAGACCTGTGTCCTGACCACCCAACTATTATGCCTGTCACACACACTGATCCTCTAGTTGCTTATCAGTTATCTCAATGATATAATCACAAATCTGTGAATCCAAACTACGGTATAATATTCTTTCTTTCTTTCTTTTTCAGATTGTTTTCTATGATGATGTCGACGTAACTGAAAAAAATGACATGCTGATGTACAGCTTATTCAATGTGACCAGTTCATGTTAATGTACAGCTTATTCAGTGTAACTGTTAACCTACAACTTATTCAATGTGACCAACTGAAATAAGTAAAGACACAAGTTTTGTATCATGTGCTCTTGCTAGACACAGAGATGTTGGAGGCCTCAACTTCTGTTTGACGTGGCGTTATGAGGAGGTGCCCATTCTATTCTCCCTCACAGCTTAATCCTCCATGTATCTTAGATACAATCTTAAAATACATAATCGATCCACAAGTCTTAATAGGCCCAGGAATCTTAAGATATATTATAGATCAAGTAGTCGTAAGATATGTATCAGACCTGATATCTTAGATACGTTATAGGGTTTATGATAATCAACAGACCCAGAAGTTTTAAGGGATGTTATAGAAGACCCAGGAGTGTTAAGATTTTTTTTTTTTTTTAGATCCAGGAGTTTTAACATGGATCTAGGACTCTTGTTACAGACCCAAAAGTCTTAAGATACCTTATGGACCTAGGAGTCCTAAGATGTTATAGACCCAGGAGTCTTAAGATGTAACACAGACCCAGGAGTATTGAGATACCTTACAGACCCAGAAGTCTTAACATGTTACAGACCCAGAAGTATTAATAAGATATGCTATAGACCCAGAAGTTTTCAGATATATGAAAGACCCAGAAGTCTTAACATGTGTTATCGACCCAGAAGAATTCAGATATGTTATAGACCCAGAAGTATTAAGATACAGACCCAGAAGTATCAAGATATGTTATAGGCCTAGAAGTATTACGATATATAACAAGACCCAGGAATCTCAGCCCTCAATTTTCTCTCGGGGCCAGAATTATGAGAGTGTTGCCCATCTCCTCTCCCACACTGGTTTACCTTCTCCATCCCTAGACAGGGGTAGACACCCATTTACAGCTGAGTGGACTGGGACAGGATGTCCAAGGCATGAATTCTATCATCCATCCATATGACAACCACGCTCATCTGTGACCCGCAGAGTTTAAGGGTGGGTTCTCTAACCATTCTTTAAGCTATCCCATCCCAATTTCATATCCAATCACTCTGCTTGAGAAAACAAAACAAAACAACACAGCAACAACAATAAAAACCAACAACCAACCAAACAGAACCCCCATACTGACAGATATTTTCTGATACTAATGAGCCATGCATATAATTATGACACTGCATGAGAAATACTACATTCTGCAAAATGTCAAGTATGAGTTTTGAAGCAGAGGCAATACGATGTGAGAAAAACATTCATGCACTTTGTCAAAAGAAAGCTGATAAACGATGCGTCATGCATATAGTAACGACAGTCTAAAAAGGAATAGGTGATCGTGTTGATGTATGGGGTTATGAACTAGTGCAAAAAGCCACCAGTAACATGTTAGACTAAGACGTAAACTTGCTCACTGTGCTTGTGTGTGTGTGTGTTGTGTGTGTGTGTGTGTGTGTGTGTGTGTGTGTGTGTGTGTGTGTGTGTGTGTGTGTGTGTGTGTGTGAGAGAGAGAGAGAGAGAGAGAGAGAGTATGTATGCATGCAAATGTGCAAATGGGCACATGCATGCGTTACTAACGCATATGTGAAAGCGTTACACTCATGAATGCATAAACATGCAGAATGTTACCGTTTTTTTTATTATTTTTTTTATTATTAGAGTGTGTGTGCGAACAAGAAATATAAAAACACTTTCACTATTCTCTATGCACACTATTCTATGCATCATCAATCAACTGTTCAAGCTCAACCACATCTAAAAACGCTCAAACAACAGTAAAACAAGTCAAAAAGCAACTAACACAAAAAGAAGAAGAAAAACGTGTGTACGTAACCCTTTCACTTTCTCACCATATCGTGACACAGTGAGAAGCGGAAGGGTTAAATTTTTGCTCTCATGCACAAAAGCTTTCATGAGGAAGAGGGCACTGTATTAGTGTGGTGTTTCTTCAGTATCTTAGTTTCAGGCAGACATGTACATTAGCGATGGCATGTTTGAAAGCTGGCTCTCAGCTTAACCCTTTGACTCCTGCACCCTATCCACCAACCGCAAAAACTTAAACCTTTGATTCCCTTACCTTATCCACCAGCTTCCTGCAGGAAGATGGTGGATAAGGTAAGGGAGTCAAAGGTTTAAATATGTGCTTTGCTAGCATGGCTGACAATGCAGGATGCTGGTGGATAGGGTGCGGGGGTCAAAGGGTTAAACCTCTACAGCTGGAAAATGGTGTATCATAGTCACTGTCTCTACTTATATGACCGTCATTCCACTCCATGAATTCCCAGTCTATCAATCCTTTCCTTTGTGTGTTTGTAATTTAGGTTTTTACCATGTTTTTATAATATTTGTTTGGTTTTAAGTGATTCATTTCAAGTTTTAGGTTTCTTTGCTTAATGTGTAGTGTAGCAAGGACTAGCTGTAAAGCAGGTCAAATGGGACCTAATGCTGCTGTCTCTGAATGATAAAGTGTTTTGAAGTTTGAACTTTTGGTGTTTTCGCAAATTCAACATGCAACCCTGAAGTATATGGCTGAAGCTGAACTCATACCAAGTAAAATTAAAAAGACAACAACACTTTCATAAGAAACAACAAAAACAACAATAAGAACAAAAACAGTGTACAGGTTGTGTGTGTGTGTGTGTGTGTGTGTGTGTGTGTGTGTGTGTGGTGGTGTGTGTGTGTGTGTGTGTGTGTGTGTGTGTGTGTGTGTGTGTGTGTGTGTGTGTGTGTGTGTGTGTGTGTGTGTGTGTGTAAGCATGTGCAAGTATGTGGTGACTGGATGAGTAAATAAACGTTTACCTACACAACTGTCAAGTGCAGCTTTCTTTAAACTCAAAAGGAGAACACAATGGGTTTGAAGTGGTGATGGTGGGGGAACCAAATGTTTAAAGTGACAAAGTATTTATTGAAAGAAGATGTGGATATATGTGGAATTAAAAAAGAAAATCAAATCAAATCAATACAGTATTGAAGGGCATTTGAATATAATATGCAAGGGAAATAAGTGGACAAGAATAAAGTATGGAAGGAAAGTGTATATATGACATAAACAACAAAGAAAACCAAAGTTCAAGTTAGCTTCTCGTCCCTGACTTTCTCCTATCCAAAGCTAGGAGTGCTACAGGCTTGTTGAGGAACCATACAATCAAGTCTCGTACACTTCGCAGATGCATCATTGAGGTGTGGCTCAAATCTCTTGACAAACAATGTGAATGTCTGTATCTCTTGGGCCTAATTGATGTCAGGAGATACCAGTACATAATTATCAGCCCTGTTATGCATTCTCCATCCAATACTGAATTCTGCGGCATCATCACCATGAACAACATTTTCATCCAGCATCATCACTGTCAACGACGTTTTCATTATCACAGCGTTGTGGGGGGTAGGGTGGGAGAGGGGGCACTGTCCCATATCCCTATGACTCGCGCACCCTGTCCACCAGCATCCTACATTGTCAACCATGCTATCAAAGCAAAACATCTTTTTGACTCCCTCACCCTATCCACCAGCTTCCTGAAAGAAGCTGGTGGATAGGGTGAAGGAGTCAAAGGATTAAGTTTTTGCAGTTGGTGGATAGGATCATCATCAATTGCCCTGCTGCATGGCGTTGGCGATCATGGCCCTCCATATGTATATATCCCTTGTTGCTGCAAGTACATCTTCCACCCTGTCTGTCCTCAGCCACCCTGCAAGTCCACCCAATATTTTTTCCCTGGGTCTACCTGGTACTCTCTTTCCCTCCAGCTTTCCTGTTAAGACCAGGTGCTCTAATTCCCCTTTCCTCACAAAATGGCCTATAAATATTGCCTGTCTTTTCCTAATCTTCCTAATAAATGATCTTCTTGTGTCTGCCTCCATCAAGACTGTCTCGTTTTCTGTGCTGTCCATGGAACTCTCAACTTTCTTCTTAGAAACC
>CM060313.1:47209555-47239555 GCA_030674185.1 Monoplex corrugatus
TGAACTAATGGGGCCTCTATATGTGGCCCACCCATACAAAAACTGTGGCTCTGCGTGTGTGGGTGATTGTGTGAATGTGTATGTGTAGATATAACAGCTCTTCCACTCTAGACTTTCTCATGCGCAGGTTTCTGTACTGCCATTTCCTATTAGATAGCTGCTCAGAGATCTTCCCTGAAATCAAGGGGGAAAAAATTCATGTGTACATATTTATGCTTGTATACAACGTACATGACATATTAAGCAAATCATATTCTTCAGTCAAGGTTTCCTTATAATTTGATCACAAGTGGATTGAAAAATGAATATGTAAATATGCTTCTATTTTCCTAGCCAAACCATAATGCATGGATAGGAATGAAGAGAATGAAGCAGGCAGACAGACAGACAGACAGACAGACAGGAAGACAGACCAACACAGGAAGGCAGACAGAAACAAAAAACCAGAACCTTATAAATGTATTCTTACATACGATTCTTAACTTACTTTTCCTCTCTTTCTCTTTCTCCCTCTCTCTCTCACACACTCACACACAAAACGACCACAACAAACATGTAACTCAGTAATACCAGCAAATTCAAAGTCAGAAAACAGATTGGTAAATGGGAAAAAAAAAAAAAAAAGGTACAAAGCTTTGTTTCAAAATGGTTGTTACCTTGGGGTTGGAGAACTGGATCCTTTCCGCTTTTTCTGAAATCCCTACAGGACAACAGGCATGCAGAGAGATATAAGGGGGATGTTACATTTGGTTACATATACAACACAGCATTAACAGACACACATGATGAGGATTTTATGTACAGACATGCTAACATCAAAACTCAGAACATAACAAAATGGCACTGGAACAAAATGGAACTGGAATCTGTTCCCGATGGATTCATCATGATTACACAGTCCTATACGCGCTCTATCTTTAATTGTCAGTGTTTATTTGGCAGACTACCACATCAAGCCATGAAAACCTTACATGATAGTGACGTTTCAAACAGGAAGGACAGGACGTGGGTTGAAAGTCTTTTCTGTTTTCTCATACAATTATCTGTTTTCACCAGAATGACTGCATTCTGGCAAATAATGATGGACAGTGAAAGCGTTTTCATGATGTGGGATGGGAGAGAACACGAGATATCAGATCTTGAGTCCACAGCTCCATCAAACTGAGGGATGTGGAATAATGAAAATGATCGTTCTTTCAGGCAAAAAAGACGGGTACATGTTTTTGGTGTTAAGGCTTTTATCAAGCATGTAACACATGTGTACAGACATGTGCACACATGCATACAAACACATTCACACACACATACAACACTACAAAAACAAATGATTAAACAAAGATAATCAAACTGAAGACACAAACATTAAGACGTAAACAATGGAAAAAAAAAAATTTCCTTTTGTAAGTATTCATGTTCCTTTCTGTTATGTTTGAGATTCTGACTTTTTTCCTTATCATGCCAGCAATCACTCAGCTTCAGAAGACATGCTAATAGTAAATGATAATAATAGTAATAATAATAATAATAATAATAATAATAATAATGACAATAATAATAATAAGAATACATAGTACATATTGACAATATTAAAAGCCACAACATTTTTTTAAGATGGGAGGGAGTTTACAATGCCAACACATACTGCAGGAAGCCCACACGTGCACAAACTTTTAAACCGTTAAATATCCTACACGCAAAATCCGGCATGGAGCTTTGATAAGGCTCAGTTAATCATTCTACAACAGGCAAGATGCTCACAATGTTCACACACAAAGCATACACATGCAGATATTCACAAACACCACCACCCCCACACACGCACGAACACAAACACTTCTGTGAAAATTACCAACCAACCAATCAACAAACCATTTCACAAAATGTAATAAATCACCAGCCAATCCAAACACACACAACAACAATAAACAATATCATCACCAAACAGTCAATCAAATAAGCAAACAAAAATATCACTTTTAGCATGCACGGCTGTGCACATTGCCACACATTCCTGCACAAAGTGAAACTGTGGAAAGGGTATTGGTGACACAGAAAGGGTTATAACACAACCAGCATGATGCACACAAAAACACAATATACTTTTACTGAACTATTACACAGAAACAGAAACGCATGGAAAGAAGATATGAACTATTACAGTGAAATGGAAACACATGAATAGCTGCCTTTCTCATCTGCTAACAGACATCAGGGAAGTCTTGCTACAGTCCCCACCTCCAGAGTTTTGTGTGTATGTTCTTTGTTGTCTTTTTGTGTCTGAAGCTAAAGGCCAGTAGGCCAAAAATTTGCACCTATCTTGTTTTTTTCATTAATGCTTTTATTCCTATTTTGTATGAATCATTATTCCCCCTTGTTTCTGGATTCTCATAGGATTGTATTTCCTTCACTCCTGCATTTAGAGAACAGGCAGAAACAAAGGATGCAGAGCCGACCTTTTTCCATGCTGAGGAAGGGGGCTGGAGGTGGCTAGCACATGGCTGATTTAAGTGATAAATGGTTGCCCTGTGACTGACCCTGTGAAGTACTGATGACATACACTGATGACGCGACTGGCGTGAACTTCAAAGTGAGAGTGGCAGGAACGATTTACCGTGCTGCAGGAAAGAAGAAACACATGTGTTCTGCCCAATTTTCTGCCTGCAGGAAGGGTCAGAATCCTGCAGCACGGAAAACCATTCTCCAAGGATGGAAGAGTTAAAAATAGCGTTTTCGTTCTGTTTTTGTGTGTTTTTGATTCCTATTTGTTTGAATGCTGGCAGTCACTTTGACCGTTTCACTGATCAGTGAACTATGTATTTTTGTTTTTGTTTTTCTCATGTGTTTCTGTTTCCTTGCACACTGGCAATCCCTTTGTCTAAAAGAATGGGAATGATGCTGAAAATCAACATGAAAACACAATCATCCTGCATGCTTATAAAGTGGGCTTCAAGACACATCTTCATAATTCTAGCTTTCACAACAAAAAATATAGGTGTTCATGCTGACTTTGTAAAACGACTTGGTACTACGTAATTTTGAAAAATGAGAAAACTTACAGGACTGGAGAAATTAAGATGTTTGTAGAGAATGACCCCTATGTCCTTGTGGCTGGCCTCCATGGCAATGGACAGTGCAGTGCTGTTCTCCTGATGGTCCCATGTCCATAGACAGCACATATGGCAAAACACACACACACACACACACACACATACACACAGAGCAACACACACACACACACACACATATACACACAGAGTAACACACACACACACACACACAGCAACACACACCCCACACCGTGAATCAGCAAAATTCAGACAACATCATCTACATGTGAACTGTTGTGACCAAATGACCCATAAGTCACACAGGGAGTGTTGTGCAGGAGGCCTAGAAAGGTAATCAGGGGTCAGATGGTGAACACTGCCATTTTTGTAGTCTGAGGAGTACAGATGTCTGTTCTATCGTCCTCCTTTGTGCATTTCGAAAAGAATAAATTTCAATGTCACAAAACTTGACTTTGCCATTTTCAATGCCCGCACTCATATTAAATAATCTTGATAGTTGAACCAACAAAAGACATCAAAGTTGACTGAATGCATGAAAATTGCAAAATATATATTGTACTGTGCCTCATTCAAAAGTTTTGGTAAATTTTGCTGAGACATAGACTTGTTCCAAGGGACTTCAATCAGTTGTGTGATCAAAATCTTTGAAGACTGTTTTCTCCAAATGGCCGACCCTGTATTTACAGACTTACAACACCACATCTCCTTCAATGTTCATGGTACAGAAACAAGATTGGTATCATTATGGACTGCAGTCTACACGTTTTTCTGGTATTTTAAATGTCCAAAATGCAACTTATGGGTGATTCTGTGTGAATAGGACACATATGTATCACATGTGTAAACATTACTTTACAGAAGAAGTGTAATGATGAAGCTGATTCACAAAATTAAGTATCTAAATGAAAGCAAGCATACAACAAAATGTTCTGCAGCTCTTGATTTAGGGATGAAATAATGCAGGAAGGTAATTCAACACGCAGCTGTGTTGCAAACATTTCTGAAGAATGCGGCATATTTTGACGTGCGCTCTGTGGTAGGAGAAATATTGTACACATAACAACTAAAAACGGCAACGATAACAACAACAAATAAGAACAAACCAACCAACTCAAAAATGTTTCAAGTAAAACTGAATATTCACTCCCCCCACACCTAAAAAAAAAAAAAAGTAAAAAAAGTGATCCATGCTTTTACATTTTGTGACTTACACAATTGAAAAAAAAATTCCTTTTTAGTGTTTTGATTTTCTCAGATGCATGTATGCACAGTGTTTTGCAATATGATGCATGCAGTATGTAGCTGCACATAGTCTACACACTCTGTGCTTGGTGGGCATGCATGCTGGATGTCTTTATATTTCTATAAACCACTGGACAGGACAAGATTTACAGGATCTGTAAAGTGCATACCTGATGTTGTTCTGATCACACACAAAGGGGGTTTTACGCACTAACAGATCTACACACATGTTGACCTGGGAGAAATAAAACATCTCCACACTTTACCCTCATCATCACACTTACTCAAGCAGGATTCAACCCAGATCTTCTGATTGAAGTCTGATGTCTTACCCCTCTAACTACCATGCCTATTTGATATCTTACCCATCTGACTAACATGCCTATTTGATGTCTTACCCATCTATCATGCCTATTTGATGACTTACCCATCTGACTACCATGCCTATTTGATGTCTTACCCATCTGACTAACATGCCTATTTGATGTCTTACCCATCTGACTAACATGCCTATTTGATGTCTTACCCCTCTAACTACCATGCCTATTTGATGTCTTACCCCTCTAACTACCATGCCTATTTGATATCTTACCCATCTATCATGCCTATTTGATGTCTTACCCATCTATCATGCCTATTTGATGTCTTACCCATCTGACTAACATGCCTATTTGATGTCTTACCCATCTGACTAACATGCCTATTTGATGTCTTACCCATCTGACTACCATGCCTATTTGATGTCTTACCCATCTGACTAACATGCCTATTTGATGTCTTATCCATCTGACTAACATGCCTATTTGATGTCTTACCCATCTGACTATCATGCCTATTTATGTCTTACCCATCTGACTATCATGCCTATTTGATGTCTTACCCATCTGACTAACATGCCTATTTGATGTCTTACCCATCTGACTACCATGCCTATTTGATGTCTTACCCATCTGACTACCATGCCTATTTGATGCCTTACCCATCTGACTATCATGCCTATTTGATGTCTTACCCATCTGACTACCGTGCCTATTTGATGTCTTACCCATCTGACTATCATGCCTATTTGATGTCTTACCCATCTGACTACCATGCCTATTTGATGTCTTACCCATCTGACTAACATGCCTATTTGATGTCTTACCCATTGACTACCATGCCATTTTGATGTCTTACCCACTGACTACATGCCTATTTGATGTCTTACCCATGTATCATGCCTATATGGTGTCTTAACCACTGACTATGCCTATTTGATGTCTTACCCATTTGACTACCATGCCTATTTGATGTCTTACCCATCTGACTACCATGCCTATTTGATGTCTTACCCATCTGACTAACATGCCTATTTGATGTCTTACCCATCTGACTATCATGCCTATTTGATGTCTTACCCATCTGACTATCATGCCTATTTTGATGTCTTACCCATGTATCATGCCTATTATGGTGTCTTAACCACCTGACTATCATGCCTATTTGATGTCTTACCCATTTGACTACCATGCCTATTTGATGTCTTACCCATCTGACTATCATGCCTATTTGATGTCTTACCCCTCTGACTATCATGCCTATTTGATGTCTTACCCATTTGACTACCATGCCTATTTGATGTCTTACCCATCTGACTATCATGCCTATTTGATGTCTTACCCATCTGACTATCATGCCTATTTGATGTCTTACCCATTTGACTACCATGCCTATTTGATGTCTTACCCATCTGACTATCATGCCTATTTGATGTCCTACCCATCTATCATGCCTATTTTGATGTCTTACCCATGTATCATGCCTATATGGTGCTTACCCACCTGACTAACATGCCTATTTGATGTCTTACCCATTTGACTACCATGCCTATTTGATGTCTTACCCATCTGGCTATCATACCTATTTGATGTCTTACCCCTCTATCATGCCTGTTTGATGTCTTACCCATTTGACTACCATGCCTATTTGATGTCTTACCCATCTGGCTATCATGCCTATTTGATGTCCTACCCATCTGACTACCATGCCTATTTGATGTCTTACCCATCTGACACCATGCCTATTTGATGTCTTACCCATCTGACTACCATGCCTTTTGATGTCTTACCCATCTGACTACCATGCCTATTTGATGTCTTACCCATCTGACTACCATGCCTATTTGATGTCTTACCCACCCGACTACCATGCCTATTTGATGTCTTACCCACCTGACTAACATGCCTATTTGATGTCTTACCCATCTGACTAACATGCCTGTTTGATGTCTTATCCATTTGACTACCATGCCTATCTTCAAACAACTTTTCGTAGCAGAGACAAATGAAAAGAACAAACCCAAAGATTTCTCCACTTACAACTTACTGTTTTCCTCATTTACAAACACTTACAAACAACAAAGAAGACAAAAAGAAGTCTTACATGATCGGTGAGCGTGGCATCACAGTCAGGTTGGGCCAGCAGGAGCTGCACAATGGCCGTATGGCCGTGCTCACAGGCACACATGAGGGCCGTGGACCCGTCAAAATCCTGCAAGTTGCAGTCAGCCCCTGACTCCAGCAACAACTCCACCATGTCTGTCCGACACTGGCTGGTTGCCAACATCAGGGCCGTCTGTCCCGTCTGCAATACAAAGACAACAAACAAAATGATGTTTTGTTCATTTGCTGGTCACTGTAAGAGGTCACATAATTCACACTGTGATAACCTTCAAACCAGAGTTTAGAGCTTGTTTAGAGTTTTATCACGAGGGATTCATTGTACTCTAACAATTCTGTATGCGCTCCATCCAAATCTGCCAGTAATTACCTGACAAGCTCCCTGACTCTGTGAAGAACTCTATGTACTGGCAAGGTCTTGAAATGGGAAGGGGACAAGAGACGACTTATGAAAGACTAAGCTGACACTACCAGAATGATGGAAACATAAAGATGGACAGAGAACAGGCCAGTTAATAATGTTGTGGAGTGGGACCGAACTTGCGGAAGCAGTCCCTGAGTCCATGGGTCGATCCACAGATCCAACCAAACCACGCTAATGTTCAAATAACTTTATGAAGTGGGCGACATACTTTGGAATCAGAGCCTCTGTTTTTTTTTTTTCTATTCTCTTCTTCCTCTCTTTTTTCTTCTCTGCCTCTCAGGTGTTACTTTGCTGCTCCCCTCCAAGCCAACAGCATAATATGCAGTCTCTCAGTTTCAAGTATAACCCTTTGACTACCGCACCCTATCTACCAATTGCAAAAACTTGACCCTTTGACTCCCTCACCCTACCCACAAGTTTCCTGCAGGAATCTGGTGGATAGGGTGAGTGGATCAAAGGCTGAAGTTTTTCCTTTGCTAGCATGGTTGACAATACAGGATGCTGGTGGACAGGGTGCAGGAGTCAAAGAGTTAATCTATTCCAGTCTTTCATAATAATAACCATAATAACAATAACAATAATAATAATAATAATAATAGTGACAACAATCACCATCACCATTATCATTATCATCATTATAATAGTAATATACAGCACTTTATCTTACGAGAACACTGAGGGCTTCACAAAAGCATGACAGACAACGGCAGATGTGTGTAAAGCAAACACATGTCAACTTCCATGCTGTGATGAAAACAGACGAACTGTAATAATACACTGGTAAAGAAGCAACAAAGAAAAAAGAATTATAATCAGACATCCATTTCACATCTTGACTGGTTTAAAAAAAAACAACTGAACACCCTCTCCCCACACACCCATACTTATTCAAACACACAAACTCGCATATACAATCACATAATATGTGCTTTGCGTCTGAGAAAACAATCTTATGTCCATAAACATGTATTACCGGTATGTAAATAGATGTTAAAAGAAATAATGAGTGATACACACACACACCCACACACTCATGTACAACCAACACATACACGAATACCACAACACACACACACACACACACACACACACACACACACACACATACATACATCCACACACTCATGTACAACCAACACATACACGAATACCACACAACACACACAACACACACACACACACACACACACACACACACACACACACACACACACACACACACCACGCACGCACGCACGCACGCACGCACGCACGCACACACACACACACACACACATACATCCCCATTGACACCATCTATCACTCGCCTAAGCACAGATAATGGTTGAAAAAGATGAGCCTTCAGAGTAGATGGTAATATAACATAAGACAACCTTAGTCTTTCTTTGGTCTCAGTTTTCATTCCCCCAGGCCAACTCAGATTCTAACGGTAAAGATAAACAAGGTTAAGACTGTCCCACAACCTTCAAACTGTGGGGAATGAGATGGTAGAGACCTCAACTCCTCTTTGGTGAGCTTGGTGAGGGAAGTGGCAAAAAGCTCTGGAGAAGAGTCAGACAGCAGAAGATCTAAAGCAAAATGTCTTAGTCCCTAAACTCCTTACACTCTAAGGAGACCAGGCCACTTCTAATCATGATGCTCTTCTGCTTTTGCCATTTTTTGGGTTAAAATTTCTCCCTCTCTTCTCCAGGAACAGGATCAGGTACCCATTCACAGCTGGATAAACTGGACGCTGGTGCACAAAGTTTTCTCTGACTTGAACCCATACAATAAGACTGGAAGACAGGAGCTCTACATCTATTCCAAGCTACTTCATTTTTCTTGATGTTGTTGATATACCAGGTAGTGAATAATTCAGTTATTATGTTACTAGCAAAATTCAATGTTCAAGATTCAGGATATTTTATTTTTCATTTCCAAAATAGCAAGGACACTTGGTCTGATGGCATGTCAATGTCATATCATGCTATGCACACATGAGCGCACACACACACATGTGCCAGCATGTGTGGAGATGCAAAATGTTCCACATCAATGTAATAAAATCATATAATGTTTGAAACTGCCACTCGCACACCCAACTGCACACAGCCACACACAAACACACTCTCACACGCATGCTTACAGAAATATCAAACCATTGGAAGATTCATGTGGATAAGATAAGGGAGGACTAGTACCCCCACCTATCCCCAACAAGGTGATAACCACAGACAAGACTAAGTATGGTTTTCACCAGTAGGCCTACTACATCTGGAAAATGTATGCTTCACATAAACATAAAGTACAATTATACAGTACACAAATTAAATTTTTACATTTTTTCATAATGAACACAAAGGACAAGGTATGCTTCACACAAACACAAAATACAATCATACAAACACAATTTTTCTGATGATGAACACACAGGACAAGGAATGCTTCGAACAAACACAAAATACAATTATTTAATACACAAAACATTTTTCTAACAATGAATACAAAACATTGGATACTCCTGACAAACACAGAATACACAAAATATATTTTTGACAACACACAGCACAACAAACAGCACCTTTTCAGCACGGGCGTTGCTATCTCCAGCAGTGAACAGCTGGCAGATGATGTGACGATGTTCGTCGTTCTGGATGAAGGCAAGGGAGGCCAGCATGGTGGGCGTGTAGCCAGCCTTGTTGCGCTTCTGTATGTCACACAACTTCTGTGTCCAGGAGCAGGCCCACCATGTCAAAGTTGCAGTGAGACACGCAGTAATGGATAGCTGCATTGCCCTGTTTATTGATGGCAGCTGTTAGACTTCAGAATACAATTGTTATTGTTGTTTAAAGCCCAGCCAACTGTGTAGAGCCATATCAGGGCTATAACCACTTCAGAACATACAAAACCTCAACAGAAAAAGAAAAAAAATTAATATTCATGCACTTGTGCACATAACCTAAGGATACGCCCCTGGCGTTGACCACTCCGTCCAATTTATTGCACAGGGGATTTAAAAAAAAAACTTGAATACAAACTTAAGCACACCTAAGGACACCAAAACATATATAAAAACGGGCATAAATTACCTAAAATTGTTTCCACATATCTCACCTCCCTAGAGCCCAAAATGCACTTAACACATGTACCCAATCATCAATCCTAAGAAAAAGTACGTAAGACTTTATCGAACGCACATACGTGAATGGACCAGCAAGGCAGAAAATGATGGGAAGAAATGACAGAAAGCAAAGGAACTAGGCAGAAACAAAGACAGTAACAGAAAAGAGGAAATTTCTAGCACAGAATTTCCAGAAGGTGGGGATACTATTTATACTGAAAGAGCCCCCGGCATTCCCATGGGGGGGATCAGAATACAATAAACTGTGTCCACACAACAAGAAACGATCAACTCCCACCCCATCTGTTTTCAACCAAGACTCTTTTCTTTTTAATAAATACATAACGTACATTCAGCAGGCAAAATTTACGTTTCCATGTCAAATGACAAACAGGGACGACCCTACAGAGAACTATTAAGGACCGAGATTTTATCAAGGTCTGTGCTTTATGCTTCATAGCATACTACATCCTGGTGACGGCAAGTTCTGCGAGATACAAACAGTTGTGGCATAATTCTGGAACGACTCAAGCATGAAGTGGACAGCACTCAACAGTGTGAACAGTCTTCACAACTTAACTGATCATGTACTCTACTCTCGGTATGAGGCACAAAACAGTCCCAACAATGATTCTAGATTTGGCCAATACCACTGCAAACACAAAAAGCATGGTCATACAACATGATTATGATGATGATGATGATGATGATGATGATAACAGCTACAAGGATGATAATGACCATAATAATAATAATAAGATGATGATTATGATTACTATCATTTAAAGCTCAGCTGACCGTGCAGAGCCATATCAGGACTATAACTATCTAAAAACACACAACACCTTGCTGACCCTTGACAAAAACAAACAAACAAACAAACAAAAACAACAACAAAAAAACCAAATCACCTGGAAAAGAAAACTGCATGCATGTATCAATACATTCGAGCACATAATGTAAGGTTATTAAATCCAAAATAAATGTGACTGCCCGCATTCAAGCAAACAGGAACCAGAAAAAAACACGAAAAAAGAATAAGAATATGTATTGACCATTCTCCCAATGTATCACCAGGGGGATAAAAAAACAACAATAACCGGAATACAAATATAAAAACGTAACTAAGTACACTAAAACATCTAAAAACTGGCCAAAATCACCTAAAATTGTTTCTGCACATCACATATCCACACCAGTACTGTAACAGAACACTACTACCAATAGCAATTGCTGTAACAAGTCTGTGAACTCACATTGCTGTCGACCAGGTTGACGATATACTCCAAAAGGCGGTGTGAGATCTCATTGATGGAGGAGAGATAGTCCTCCACCTGGTGCATGCTGGACAACTTGTGACTGGACACCCTAAACCACTCCTCTTGAACCACTGACTGGTTGGCATTCTGAAAACACCCACACACAATTTATAAACATGTGTTATTAAATCCAAAATAAATGTGACTGCCCGCATTCAAGCAAACAGGAACCAGAAAAAAACACGAAAAAAGAATAAGAATACGTATTTAATACAACGAGACAAGACAGGCGCAAATTTTCGGCCAACTGGCCTTTGTCAAGCATAGAATCACAAACAACCAACCACCAGATACAAAAATTAGAAGAAAAAGACTGAAACTTCCCTGCTGCTCTGTCCAGTGTCAGAAAAGGAATAAATTGACTAAAATGACATCATGTTGAAAACGGACTCATAGCACTTAGACATTTCCATCATTTCCATATGCGCTCCACCCAAATAAGCCAGTAGTTATCTGGCAGACTCCCCGAGACTGTGCGAACTAAAAGCTGGCAAAGTCCTGAAATGGGGGAAAAAAAAAAAGGGGGGGGGGAGAAGGATCTATGAAACACTAAGCTGAGTTGATGGCAATAATAAGATAGGCAGCAAACAGGCTAGTTTTTAATAGTGCTAGCTGGGATTGAACTCAAGACATGAGACCTGGAGTCCATGGCTTCTGGAATACATCGTCAACCTGGTGGTAAATTAGAACAGTCAATGCCAGGGGCATATCGTCACATTTTTTCTGTTTTTTTTTTCTTCTGGTTCCTATATGTTATTGTTTAACCACTCCTCTTGAACCACTGACTGGTAGGCATTCTGTACACAAATACAGAACTTATAAATTTAAATTTATGTGTAAATAGACTATCCAAAGTTCAGCAGTGATGCCTTACAATCTTGTTCTTCTGCGTTCATAGCTCCCATATATATATATGATTGAGTTTTTACACGCATGTGTTAGAATATTGTTCCTTCTGCGTTCATGGCTCCCATATATAATTATGAGTGGTTTTTACACGTATATGTTAGAATACTTTTTCTTCTGCGTTCATGGCTCTCATATATAAATTATGAGTGGGTTTTTACACGCATGTGTTAGAATACTTTTTCTTTCTTCTGCATTCATGGCTCTCATATATACTTATGAGTGGGTTTTTACATGCATGTGTTAGAATACTTTATCTTCTGCATTCATGGCTCCCTTATGATCATGAGTGGGTTTTTCATGCATGTGTTAGAATACTTTTTCTTCTGCATTCATGGCTCTCATACCTAATCATGAGTGGGTTTTTACACGCATGTGTTAGAATATTTGTTCTTATGCATTCCAGGTTCCCTGCTATTGTTTTTCAAGGGCTAGCTGGTTCTTTTGACTGAGATATGGACTCAAGGTCTCATATCTTCAGTTCAATCCCAGCCCGCAGTATTAAAAACGGGCTTGTTCACGCCTACCTAAATATTTCAATCAATCTGGTCATGTCAGCTTAGTGTTTCATAGATCCTTCTTCCCCCATTCACCTTTCTCCATTTCAAGACCTTGCCAGCTTATAGTTTTGCACAGTCTCAGAGCATCTGCCAGATAATTGCTCGCATATTTTGGTGGAGCACATATGGAAATGTCTGAGTGCTATGAATCCCTTTCCAACGAACTCTAAAGTCATGGCTCCTACATATATATGAACGGGCTTTTACATATATATATGTGTTACAACCTTTTTCTTTTTATCTGAGATCATGGCTCCCATCTTTCTGTCTATCCATCTTTATACATGCACGGTTTTATGTGTTTGGCCATTTTTTTTATCCCTTCATTTCAGGGGTGTGCATATTGGATGTTCATGTGTTTCCACAAGCCACCAACCACCGACATGGCTTAAAGAGTCTTTAATGTATTTCATTCATTCATTCAGATTCATTTCTTTGATATAAAAAGAAAAAAAAAGGAAAAAAATCAGAACATATTTACATGCGTTTTCGCATATAAAAGGAAAAAAATGGAGAAAAAAAAATCAGCATATATTTACATGCGCTTTCGCTAATACTTTTATAATCATGCTTTTGTGTATGCGTACCACTTTCACACACTTGCTTTTGCACGCATGCGTTTGTGTGTGTGTGGGGGGGGGGGGGGACACACACACACACACACACACACACACACACACTCATGTACACATACTAACCAGTTCTTTCGTCTGGATGGTAGTGGAGTCCACAAGGTAGTTGGCCAGAATTTCACAGGACTTTCTCATCTCCTCACTCAGCTCATATCTGATGACAGACATTTCAAATGATGCCAATGCTTGTCCATAGCTGCACTTGTAATATTTGTGTATATATAGTACCATAATTATATAACATACATACATACATGTACATACATATATGTATAATACAGAGGGAGAGAGAGAAAGAGAGAGGATACACCAAGATATAAATGTATACACAGACATATAATATTCCATCAATCATTATGTTATACCCATGTATATCTTTCCATGAACATCAGTTGTATATTCTCTTTCTCCCTAATGCATGTACATGTACGTATGTATACACACACACACACTCTGTCATATTTCACCAATTGAATCAACACATGCTTATACATATATATATCTTTACGCAAACATCAGTCGTATTCTCTCCATATCTCTTGCACGTAGACATGTGCACACAAGCATGCATGCACATACGCGCGCACACACACACACACACACACACATACACACACACACACACACACACATATATATATCAAACTTGCATAGTCTAAATTACAATACATAATTGTTTTTCTCATCATTAGCTGGAGCTCCAAACAATTCCTACACCCGAGTTACAACAAGACATTATTCTATGAAAAACAGTAAATAAAAGTGTATGTATGATAACACTGATCATTCATGCTCAAAATAAGATGTCTACTACGACCAGAAACACAAATGGATTTGAAAAGATGAATCCCAGCCATGGAAATGAGGTGGTACTGAAAGACACTAACCATCAGATAACACTGATCATATCACCAGTGAACAAGTGCGCCAAACCATCAGTCAGTACAATGGATCATATAAGGATCTATTGACTTCAGTTAAGAAAAGACAACAATGTAGGTATGGCCTGTAACAAGCTCCAATGGCCTTGCTAAATCACTCCAGGGAACTGCTGAGGGAAGGAGACAGAGCGGAAGACAGAAAACACACTGGACTGCCAATGTTGTGAAATGGGCACCCATGTGCAGAGATCCAGGATTTGGCACACACAGAGATCCAGGATTTGGCACACACAGAGATCCAGGATTTGGCACACACAGAGATCCAGGATTTGGCACAAAATCTGCAGAGCTGGAGTAATCTAGTGTACAGTTCTTTAGTGCGTTACCCTAATGACCCTTCACAGAGTTGGAAGTGAAGAAGAAATATGAATGTATGAGTACATCATATTATAATACATAAAATATTTCATATTGTGTGTGGTGTCACAATGTGCTTGCATGCATGCGTGCGTGTGTGCGTGTGTGTGTGTGTATGTGTATGTGCTTGTGTATATGTGTGCATGTGTGTGTGCGCACATGCATGTATGTGTTTTCTCCATGTGTGTTTGTGTGCATTTGGTGTTTGTTTCTTTTGGTTGCGTGCGTGGTGTGTGTGTGTTGTGTGTGTGGTGGTGTGTGTGTGTGTGTGTGTGTGTGTGTGTGTGTGTGTGTGTGTGTGTGTGTGTGTGTGTGTGTGTGTTGTGTGTCTGTGCGTGCACAATATACATCTGCAAGCATGCATGTAGAGTCTTGTAAGCAAATATGCCTGTATGCATGAATAACTGTGGAAACTGCACACTATACATACATGTGAAAATGGCAAACTACATTCACAAAAAGGCCAGTAATGATTGACCGCACTCAAACCACTTACGTTTCCCGGATATTCTGATCGTACATTTTGGCCCCTGGCAAACCCTGAGCGATGGCTTCATCGTCCTGGCACTCGTAAGTAATGTCCCCTTCTCTTCCATCGTATGACCCCTCCTCGTAGCTGGTCGTTGATTCGTCATCAGATCCCGTCCCTTCCTCTTCTGAGCTCGATCCAGTGCTGCATTCCATGTTTGGTATAAAGTAGATGCTAATAAATTTTTCTGAGGACTATTTCTTCATATAACGTATTTAAATAACAACAATCTCATACAGTTGGAAGTTTATAGGAAGCACCATTGTTTGGTTTGGATAGTTTGCACGCATGCACACTCATTCATAGTCACATACACACAATCACACACCAACTCTTGAACACACAATCAGACCTACACACAGTCACATATATGCACACACACATATACAAACACATGCACACATACACACACACATGGTCATGAACTCTCTCTCTCACACACACGCACAGATATATATATATGCATACATATACATATATGCATGGTCAGATACAAACTCTCTCAATTCCCCCCACACACACATACGCATATATATATACAAACATTTACACATATACGCATACACACACACGTTAATTCAAGACAGCATTTTAATAAACTGCTGTTAATGAAACACAGACAAAAAATACAACATAGTAAACACATGCAAATATCACACACACAATCAGTAATTTTCATAATTATACTACCACTAGCGGCTATGTCATAATGTTCTGGCACTTGAAACAAAAGAACAACAAACTTACAATATACTCCTACAAGAACAGAACCACCCATTTCAGACATTGCATAGAAGCACAGGACTGAGTGCACTCCCATTCAGAATGTATAACTTTCAGGCTTCTTGTTACAAGACATAATGGCCTGGCTAAATCAATCCTCCAGGGAACTGTTAAGGGAGACTGAGGAGGACATGAAAAAGAAAAAAAAGGAAATGGACTGATAACATTGTGGAATGGACAGAGAAACATTTACTGAGACCCAGGCTTTAGCACACAACAATCAGAGCTGGAAGAATCTGATGAAGGGCTGAACTCTTCAAGACAGCACTCCAATGATTCTTTTGCAAACTGAGGGAGAAGGAGAAGAAGAAGAAAAATGCCAGGCACTGTGATCTTCCAACTAAGTTATTTCCAGCTGAGATGGGCAGCGTGTTCTGCTTTCCGTGAATCACTTGAACCCTCTGCATTACTAGTTTAACACTGAGTAAACTCAGCATGTATCAAGCAGAAAAACACAAAAATAGAACCAGAATGCATATTCAATACAATAAAACAAGACAAGCCATATTTTCAGCCAACTGGCCATTGTCAAGCATACAAAAGACAACAAAGAATAAATGCACAACACTTAGCTGGAAAAACAAAAACCATAGTAGACAACTTCCCTGTATCTTATGGGAAGTTGTTCATCATTTTCTAGAAGGTCTGTTGGCAATCTACACTGTTGCAGAGCAGTTCTCTTAACATTGCATTTTTTTCATCTTGCATGAAAAAAAACCCATAAAGCAAATCAAAACAAAGAAAGAAACAAAACAAAATCAAGCTAAAACAAACACTAATCAAACAACTACATTTACAACAACAGCAACACAAAACACAGGTGCCTAATGCTGAAATAAAGAGAACTGAATGAAGACCACTTCACTCACCCCCCAACAACGCTGGCAGCAAAGCTGATTCCTTTCTTGGGGTTGGTGGAGTCAGGCTTGGACCTCTTCATGATGGACTTCAGTTCCTTGTGCTCCAGGCTTCCCATGGCTGTCATGTCCAGCCCCTGCAAACTGTTGGACTCGGCCAGACTGTTGGCCATGGAAGAATCTTCATACCCCGAGTCCTTGACTCCCTCGCTCTCCGAACACTCTGGACTTGAAACGTCTTCAGTGTTGTCGTCCTGTGAAAAATCATCACCGCACGCGATCTGGGACAGATCTAACTGACCCATGCTGAGTTTGGCCATACCTTTCCCTTCGGCAACAACCTCCTCAGAATCGCTGTCCTGTTCAGCGGTCATCTCCGAGTTGCTTGAGCTGGTGACGGTTTTGGTGAAAGACGCTTTGGTGGTGCTCTCAAATGATGTCTGCTTTGTGGTGACTGTGCGCGTCACTCTGGACGCAGTTCTCTCCGACTGGAGGCTGTCAGAGTCCACCCAGCCGGCTTGTGCCTTCTTCTCTGACTCTGAAGTGTCCAGGTTCATCAAGCGGCGCATTTCATCAGGCATGAAGTCCTCCACGGATCCCACCCGACGACCAGAATAAATTCCCGGCTTGTTTGCATCTGAATCTTGGGAACTCCGGGCTCCGTCACTGTCTCTGGGTTTGGTCAACATGCTACCACTGACAGACGAGGACTGTTTTGTTTCTGTGATAATGTTACGTCTTCTTGTTAAAGTGTCCTGAAGATTTTCCGGAGAAACAGGCTTGTATTGGTTGTTTGCTTCTTCCTTCAAAAGCTGTCCCTGTGGAACAGACTGCTGCGACTTTGATAAAGTGTCCTTTTTAACCACACTGAAACAATCGTCTACACTAGCACTAACATCTTCAGGCTGTCCACTCGCAGAAGACTGAGCTGTTCTGGCATTAGTCTCAGGTTCGGAGTCTATCAACAGAGGCAGCTTGTTGGGACTGGAGGGACTCAGACTGCCAGAGGAAGAGGTACTGCCCAGAAAGGCAAAGGCCTGACTGGCTCCTCTCTGGATAATGTGTTCTTGCATTGTTAGGGGGCGTTTAGGGGGTGCCTGAACGTCTTCACCATTGACGTCCACACATTCCACTTTGGAAATGGACAAGCGAGGCTCCCGGGAAGGTGTATTGACGGCGATGTCCCTACACTCCTTGGGTGGACTTGGAGGTGTGGTAGGCTGGCTATTCTGGCTGTGGTCATGCTCAGTGGATGTGGTGTTAATAGCCTTGTGGCTAGTGGGGAGGGCGGTGGTGTTACTGGACGTGGTGGTCAGTGAGATGGATGTTGTGTTGCTGCCGGTGCTGTTGACCACTTCCATTTTTTCAAACACACCTTTCTCTGTCTGCAACACATAACATATTTTTTCAAACACTGCGTTTCACTCATTCTCTCTTTCCCCCTCCACACACACACACACACACACACACACACACACACACACACACACACACACACACACACATACACACACACACACACACACACACAAAAAAGTATACTCATAGACATGCACATACAATGATACATACACACACAAGCAACTGAATATGCAATCAGGGTCAAGTATATTTTTTCATTATTTCCTTTTTGGGTTTTCTTCCGCTTTGTCTAAATTTTCTTTTTTCAGTATCCTACTTTCTATTGTGTATACAAACAGATCAGCAATGGCAGATATATAAATTTCAAGAACTTTGTGCTAATATCTATACCACAGGAAAATAAAAATTCTGTTTCAAACTTTCATTTTTTATCTCTCAACTCTCAACACAATCTTCATATAAGACTGAAAATTTGTAATCACAATGCTCCAAGAAAAGAAAACATTATGCTTAATCATTATCACATTAATATTTGGATTTTTTTTTACACAAATGTTTAAGACAATTTATCCACAGAGAAAATAATTATTTTGGTAATTCAGGACAGAGACCTGCTGGGCAGACGGCTTGCTGTCCTGCCTTTCATTTTGAATGGGTGGGTTCAACAAGTCCTACTTAACCCTTTGACTTTCGCACCATACCCACCAACTGCAAAAACTTAACCCTGGTGGAAAGAGTGAGGGAATCAAATGGTTACATTTTTGCTTTGATAGCATGGTTGACAATGCAGAACGCTAGTGGACAGGGTGCAGGAGTCAAAGGCTTAAAAAACGAATATATCTTTGTACACATGACCTAGGGTACACCCAGCTGTGAATGGCCACCTGACCCTGTACAGGAGAGGGGAAGGTAAAGCAGCATGGGAAAGGAGATCAGCATTGCCTTCATAGTGTTTGTGCAAAGAAAAATTGTGTCTCAACACCCTCACTTTCTCCAGCTTCAGGGTCATGGGAGAATCTTTGCCTACCTTACTTTGATTCAGGACTGGGTATACCGAGGTAGTGGTAGGTTTCACACAAGTAAATGAGGGGTGGAGGGAATTCTACTTAAGTCTGGCTCCATGACAAAGACAATGGTGTCCTAAGAACACCAGAAAGAAACAGGGTCTGCTAATCAGTAAGATGACCGCATCCCGAAAGATACCCTTACAGAGAGCTCGCTCTGGGAGCCCTGCCCACAGGGTGCTCACTGTTGTGATATAAGGACATTGCAAATGTGACCTGAAGTCTGCTGATACCAGCATGGACACCTCGGAAGAGACAGTTACACATCGCTGTGCCTGGTACAAGTCTGTACGTGCAGTCATCGCAATTGCAGAGGAAAATCAAACTCGACTGAGGTTAGACAGAACAAGGCAAGCTGTGGCAGTGACCACCCAGCCACAGCCATCAGCCTTCAAGTTCATGTGTATCAGCTGTGCTAAGGACTCTCACTCAAGAATCAGCCTGTCAGGCACTGCCCATGCTGTTCCAGGTCCTGCTAAGTCCTCAACCATTTGCACCCAATGTCCAATCAGACAGATGGAGCCATAATCTGAACTCTATCAAAGTGACCCAGCTATAGTAGAGCCTCCTGTGATGGCTTCATGACACTTAGAAACAATGACAGCTCCTATGGACACTTGGGTACTGGTAGTATACATGACATAAACTGGGTCTGAGGGGGTGTTGCCTG
Source organism: Monoplex corrugatus (assembly GCA_030674185.1). Taxonomy (NCBI): domain Eukaryota; kingdom Metazoa; phylum Mollusca; class Gastropoda; order Littorinimorpha; family Ranellidae; genus Monoplex; species Monoplex corrugatus. Next base: position 47,229,808 of record CM060313.1, read on the forward strand.
ATAGAGAGCCAGAATGAAAGAAATAGGGATAACACCATAAAATAGTGCAGAATTAACCCTTTGCCCCCCATACCCTGTCCACTGGCATCCTGCATTGTCAACCATGCTACCAAAGCAAAAACTTAACCCTTTGACTCCCTCATCCTATCCACCAGTTTCCTGCAGTTTTTTGCAGTTGGCGGGCAGGGTGCAGGAGTCAAAGAGTTAAAACTGGAATTTGAATTTGTTTAACAAGATCCAGCACACTCTGACAGTGCCATATAGCTTCACGCAAACTGTCAGCAACTGAGCAAGCATCTGACAGTCTGCTAGAACCTATACAACACTGTGCAGTGTGCTTTGGTGAAGTCGTGTAATGAAGAGTTTGGGTTTTTATGCCTGATAATTTTCTTTTCTTTTCTCTTTTTTAAATTTTTTTATCCTTGATCAGAAGGATCTTCTCTTTTAGATGTAAATATGACAAAAGCGAGACACGCAATGATGATTCAGTGTTCAAACAATCAAGTATACAATGAGTCAAAATAAGGACGTTGATGGATCCTAACATCTAATTCTAATCTGACACAGCCAGAATGACCACCAAATGAAGTTGGGTAAAGAACAAGCTAGGGTTCTTTTCTTGTGTATCACCATCTTATGCACAGCTCCTGTGTTAGTGTTTCCACATCAGTCATTCTGGTTCTCTAACACACCTCCAGCCCACTGAAACAAGCCATCATGAAAGCGGGGCATGGAAACACGCAGAACAAAGGAAACTTTCTTTATAACACCGTGATGGTGACAATGACAATGACTGTAATGAATCTAGAGAGTTCTATTTTGGCCTGAGACTGCATTATAGGACTGAATTGTACAGTGGCGTTCCAAATATATCTTGGAGTCAACCAAGCTCAAGAGACGTTTACATACACACTTACAATGCTGGTCAGGAAATATGAGCAACACCTTCAATGATGCATCCATGAAAGTGGATGAAAGCGAGCTAGTTTTTATGTAGCAGACTGGTACTGAATTTGACATACTTGATCTCCAGCAAAAAAACAAAATCATACAAAAACAAGACAGTTTAAAAAACAACAATAACAAATTAAACACACACACATGCACACACACACATGAGAACAAAATAACTGTGTTCATACCCTCACCTGTGATGCAAACTCTCCCTGAGAGCACGTCTCTGTGTTAGTAGATGATGCCTTTGTGGTCAAGCTGTCAGCACTAAACGATTTGTCACAAGTCTCCACCTTGACTGTACTGACTCCTGTGTCTGTCACACAGGCACTGTCCGTGTTCACAGACTGGTCACAAGTTTTTGCTTTAGCCATCACGCCCACTGTGTTCTGTGGGACAGGCTGTTGGGTGTTGGCATCAGCAATAGGTTTCTCTCCCCCACAACCGACGCTGACCAAAGCGGCAGTTTCAAGTTGGACCCCCATGTCCATGGTGATCGGGCGGAAGTTGCAGCTGATGCCAATACTGCGGACATCATGCTGAAGCGCACTTTGCAGAGCGGCACACAGCTCAGCCTCCCCTCTCACATCCCCCTTATCACCGTCTGTGTCACATTTCACATTCACACCAACCGTTCTCACTGTCGGTCGAACTTCCTCTGGAGAGAATGAAACCCCTACACTGCGAACAGGGACCTTGACCTCGACCCCAACATTTCGCTTACTGACTGAGGCACCGTCAGTACCGAAAATGACCGTGCGTAACTCCCTGCTATGAAAATGCATCGGAGCTGCGTTGACATCACCCTCTCCTACTCCAACACTGCGTGTGGAGGGTCTGGGAACATTTCGCTGGATGTGGTTGATGGTCACGTGGCTTGCTACAGGTGTTCGTCTCTCTGGCACCACTGTGTCTGAAGATTGTGAAGAGGCTGCTTGCTGATGCTGGACAGTCTTCTTGTTTACAATCTCATTGTCCACCTGCATTAACAGAAAGGAAACGTGATAACTGAAGATTGATGAAATGTACATTGCGTTACGTGAACACGCTGGAGTTTCTTCAAAAGAGATTCACAGTACTGGGACAATGCCATGTATGCTCCACCCAAGACTGCCAGCAATCATCTAGTGGACTCCCTCAGATAGCACAAATCCCTAGGCAACAGTAAGGTCTTGAAATGGGAAGGGGACAGAGGGACTCATGAAACACTAGGCTGACACCACCAGAAATCAGGTTCGAGTCCACAGCTCTACCAAACGCACCAACAATCCTGCAGGGGGAATAACTAATCACATTCAACAGACACTGGATCTACACCACAAGACCGTCGGTCAACGGTCAAAAAGAGAACCAACCAAACAGCAAACCATGCAATTTGAAGAAAGTCTGTGTCAGAGACAGAAAATTGATCAGAAGGAAACCCTTGGTGATTCTACTTGTTCGTGTCCTTTATCCCTTCCACTCCCTCATCCTATCCACCAGCTGCAAACACTTAACCCTTCCGCTCCTTCACCATGTACACCAACGTCCTGCAAAAACTTCACCCTTTGACTTCCTCATCCCAGCCACCAGCTTCCTGCATTGGTGAAGGAATGAAAAAGTTTTAGTTTTTATTTTGCTGTCACGGTTGATAATGCACAAAGTTAGTGAATATGGCAGGTCAAAGGGTTAATCTATTAAATATGGCAGAATCAAGTAATAAGCTATAGTTATACACACGTTATAGTTATACACTTCTGAATAATAAGCTTATGCCTACCAACCTTTTGAATAATAAACTTATGCCCACCAACAAGACCAATATTAGGTGTCCAGATCACATGGTGGCATCTAATGCTATCATGCTGGAACAAACAAGATTTTGTTTCAGTCTTTCTGCATGGACTGGATAATAAGTAGTTTCACAGGATATGCCACAGACATCCCCCAGCCCCCACCCCCCCAAAAAAAAAAGATAATGAAGAAGTGCTGCATCAACAGCCCAAATACTGAACCACTCTGCTCCATACTTGTGCATCTGTAACTTCTCCAGAAAGTACAATGTCCCAGACTGTATTTGAAGGACTATGTCCCAGGGTTAATTAAAAAGGTGAATTATAAACAGCTGAAAAATCTTTACTGACTAGTTTTCTTTGAAGACAGACATCACACACACTGAGACAGACACAGAGGCAAACACAAACACTCACAAAGCTATTCCACCAATCTCCACTTTTTTCAAAGAAGTAAAACTGAAATAATGTTACACACCTGGTTGTCAGTGGTGGTGTAACCAGTAGGCAGGTCTACCTGGAGAAGATAAGGTTCCACAACGCTGTGATCACCCACTCCTGTACTCTTCGTACGCGATGGCTTAGGCAAGGTCGCTGGAGGCGTCTTCACTGCTGGCGACAGTAGAGAGGAGGAAGAAGGGTAGACGATTGAACGATGGACAGATGAGGCACGAGGGGAACCCGCACCGCCCTCACCCACACCAACACTACGTGTGCTGATGTTGCCAGACTTGGCTTTCAGCTGCAGAGCTAGCAGTCGCTTCTCTTCCTTTAGCACAGAAATGCGCACCTGCAGGATAGGTATGGCCTTGACCTGCTCCTCAAGGTCGCGCATGCGCTGCAAGGAAGTGGCCATGTCCTCTCTCATGGCCGCCAGGGAAGCCTTGCTGATGGTCGTGTTAGGCGACATGGGGGAGTTGGGCGGTTCGTGGTTCTCGCCTTGAGGGAAGTAAGTTGCCATGCTGGCAGCAAATGACTCTGAAGTCATGGCCTTGGACCGGTGTGGTTCAGAACGGTGATTCACTGTGGCAGTGAAAGAGTCTAAGGGGTGAGAGCTGTGCATGAGACTTCCATATGAACTAGCACTCAGAACCTGTTCACTAGACACGGTAGACACTGATGACTGTGACGACACACTGTCCTTACGACCTGGCATACTGTCATCTCCGTTACTCTGATGAACGTAACGCAGGCTTGAACGGCGAGGAGGGGGAGCAGGGACCTGGGCAGGGAAGTTGTCAAAGTGCGACGATGCCACTGATGACGCCGACGCCGGCAGAGGTGTGACGGGACTGTACATGAAACCGTCCTCACTGTCAGAACTCATGTAGCGTTGAGAGTAAGAGCGCGGCTGATTGCTGCTGCGTTGCATGCTGTCAATAGACGCCAGGGTGGCGTTCACAGAGGAGTCGATATCCCTCAGCACTTGGTGTGTGGCACTCTGTTCATAATTCACCATGTGGATCAAACGAGACGCTTCTGTTGAGTTCACCACGTCAGGGGGAGGCGTGGGGGCTGGGACAGAGGAGGGGAGCTCATTGACATTCTGCTGTTGAAGCATGAGCTCCATAGACTTGCGCAGTTTCCTTTTGGTCCGCTGGATGCGCTTGAGATTGCTCAGCGCAGAACCGTTGGTGATGTTGTTGCAGAAGTTGAGAAAGTCCAGGTCAATGTGGTAGCCGTAGGGACAACAAGAGCATCTGCCGTCCTCGTAGATGACTGGCTGTGTTGGTGATCCCAAGTCCAGATCACCAGCCTGGCCTTCATCTGCATATACATAAAAGAGGAGTTAAACTGGGTTGAACACTGAGGTGTTAAGTTTGACTGAGTGCTGACCATAGTGTACTTCAGCCGAATATTGAGTACAGAATCACATTTTCCCAACACACACAGTACAGCCACAGCAGTCATGCATAAAGTCAGTTATTTGTGTACTCATAAAACAAGCGTGAGGTTCAGTCACATATTGAGTACTACGCTGTATTTTCTCCCAAGCACATACCTTACAGCTGTAGCAGCCAGGCATGAAGTCAGGTTAACACTACTGTGTAGTTATATCGGTGACCCCATAGGGACAAAATTAGACCTTGCCAACACAGATGTACCCCTTTTCTGTTTACGAAAACACATAAGGCTGGAGCTCAGCAGGAGGGGAGAGGGAGGGAGGAGCATATATACACCCGTTACATTACACCAGACTATATGCCAAATAGACATATGTGATACAGTTGACAAAAAACTGACTAAGCTCTTTTTTCTTGGTTAAATGATACAAAAGACAATACACTTCAAACCTCTCTAACCCAGATGTAAGCGAAGCCACAATTTTTGAAAAGAGATCAAGAACTGAAAAAGGTCTTGGTAAGCGACCAAAATGTTGTCTGTGCGGTGATCAACTAGCTTCAGTAATTGGCGGCAAGGAATCACTTTTATTATATTATATACGACATATGGTGTAGTCAAGGAACAATCTGTTTTCACAAACAGAACTGATTATACACAAAACAACAAAACAATATATGGTGTAGTCAAGTATCAATCTGTTTTCACAAACACAACTGATTATAAACACAACAACAAAACAATATATGGTGTAGTCAAGTATCAATCTGTTTTCACAAACAGAACTGATTATAAACACAACAACAAAACAATATATGGTGTAGTCAAGTATCAATCTGTTTTCACAAACACAACTGATTATAAACACAACAACAAAACAATATATGGTGTAGTCTAGTATCAATCTGTTTTCACAAACACAACTGATTATAATCAAAAGAACAAAACAATATATGGTGTAGTCAAGCAACAATCTGCTTCACAAACAGAACTGATTAACACACAATATATGGTATAGTCAAGTCACAATCTGCCTTCACAAACAGAACTGATTACACACAATATATGGTGTAGTCAAGTCACAATCTGCCTTCACAAACAGAACTGATTATACACAATATATGGTGTAGTCAAGTCACAATCTGTTTTCACAAACAGAACTGATTACACACAATATATGGTGTAGTCAAGTCACAATCTGCCTTCACAAACAGAACTGATACACACAATATATGGTATAGTCAAGTCACAATTGTTTCACAAACAGAACTGATTACACACAATATATGGTGTAGTCAAGTCACAATCTGCTTCACAAACAGAACTGATTACACACAATATATGGTGTAGTCAAGTCACAATCTGTTTTCACAAACAGAACTGATTATAAACAATATATGGTGTAGTCAAGTCACAATCTGTTTTCACAAACAGAACTGATTATAAACAATATATGGTGTAGTCAAGTCACAATCTGCCTTCACAAACAGAACTGATTACACACAATATATGGTGTAGTCAAGTCACAATCTGTTTTCACAAACAGAACTGATTATAAACAATATATGGTGTAGTCAATTCACAATCTGTTTTCACAAACAGAACTGATTACACACAATAATGGTGTAGTCAAGCAACAATCTGCCTTCACAAACAGAACTGATTACACACAATATATGGTGTAGTCAAGCAACAATCTGCCTTCACAAACAGAACTGATTACACACAATATATGGTGTAGTCAAGTCACAATCTGTTTTCACAAACAGAACTGATTACACACAATATATGGTGTAGTCAAGTCACAATCTGCCTTCACAAACAGAACTGATTATACACAATATATGGTGTAGTCAAGTCACAATCTGTTTTCACAAACAGAACTGATTACACACAATATATGGTATAGTCAAGTCAAAATCTGCCTTCACAAACAGAACTGATTACACACAATATATGGTATAGTCAAGTCACAATCTGTTTTCACAAACAGAACTGATTATAAACAATATATGGTGTAGTCAAGTCACAATCTGTTTTCACAAACAGAACTGATTACACACAATACATGGTGTAGTCAAGTCACAATCTGCCTTCACAAACAGAACTGATTACACACAATATATGGTGTAGTCAAGTCACAATCTGTTTTCACAAACAGAACTGATTATAAACAATATATGGTGTAGTCAAGTCATAATCTGTTTTCACAAACAGAACTGATTACACACAATATATGGTGTAGTCAAGTCACAATCTGTTTTCACAAACAGAACTGATTACACACAATATATGGTGTAGTCAAGTCACAATCTGCCTTCACAAACAGAACTGATTATAAACAATATATGGTATAGTCAAGTCACAATCTGTTTTCACAAACAGAACTGATTACACACAATATATGGTATAGTCAAGCAACAATCTGCCTTTACAAACAGAACTGATTATACACAATATATGGTATAGTCAAGTCACAATCTGCCTTCACAAACAGAACTGATTACACACAATATATGGTGTAGTCAAGTCACAATCTGCCTTCACAAACAGAACTGATTATAAACAATATATGGTGTAGTCAAGTCACAATCTGTTTTCACAAACAGAACTGATTATAAACAATATATGGTATAGTCAAGCAACAATCTGCCTTTACAAACAGAACTGATTACACACAATATATGGTGAAGACAAGCAACAATCTGCCTTCACAAACAGAACTGATTACACACAATATATGGTGTAGTCAAGTCACAATCTGCCTTCACAAACAGAACTGATTATACACAATATATGGTGTAGTCAAGCAACAATCTGCCTTCACAAACAGAACTGATTACACACAATATATGGTGTAGTCAAGTCACAATCTGTTTTCACAAACAGAACTGATTACACACAATATATGGTATAGTCAAGTCACAATCTGCCTTCACAAACAGAACTGATTACACACAATATATGGTATAGTCAAGTCACAATCTGCCTTCACAAACAGAACTGATTACACACAATATATGGTATAGTCAAGTCACAATCTGCCTTCACAAACAGAACTGATTACACACAATATATGGTGTAGTCAAGTCACAATCTGCCTTCACAAACAGAACTGATTATACACAATATATGGTGTAGACAAGTCACAATCTGCCTTCACAAACAGAACTGATTATACGTAATATAAGGTGCAGTCAAGTCACAATTTGTCTTATACACAATATATGGTGAAGACAAGCAACAATCTGCCTTCACAAACAGAACTGATTATACACAATATATGGTGTAGTCAAGTCACAATCTGCCTTCACAAACAGAACTGATTATACACAAAATATGGTGTGGTCGAGTATCAATGTGCATTCACAAACAGAACTGATTATACTTTATTTTTCCTTCCTGGGGCCAAGCTGTCTTCACAATCAGTGTCTAAACTCTAGTCCTGGCTTTGAACAGGGATTCGCAAAAAAATTTTCCTCCTCTTTTTCATTTCTAAGCCTATCTATACAGCAGTGAGTATGCAACTTCACCACAACTGTGCACAGAGATCAATCAGTGACTGCTTACTGCTATCTGTACACACCTAACCTGGCCAGCAGTCGCTGCTGAAATCTGACACACACACACACACATACACATATACACACAAAGCATGTCAGAGTCACACTGCTTACTTACCTCATATCTTACACAAACAGTCATGCTTCATGAGACACGAGCATTCATCACAGACTAACATCAAAAGACTGCGCAAATGAAGCGTGGCCTATGAAGCAGCACATACAGCACTGAAAATGGGGGAAGGGGATTTTAACTGCGAAACAACAATTTCATGCGTGTGTGGATACGGTAGTACTTGATTTAGACTATCACTGATAACGACTGACCGCATGGTGGTGATCCCTATGTGGTGAAAGAACAATCACTTCATACACATGCACACATTTACATATACACATTATCACTCAGGCAAACTGACCCCCCCCCCCCACACACACACACACATACACACACACACACCTACCTGTTCTTCCTTTCTCAATGTAGTCAAAATATTCATCTTTACCTTTCTCTTTTCTGCCATTTTATGTGCTTAAAGTATTATTGCTTCACATGGACTAACACACAAATACATGCACACACACACACACACACAACATACACCCACGTTCACACGTACACACGCGCATGCACACAAGCGCACACACACACACACACATGCACGCATGTACGCGCACAACACACACACACGGAGCATGTGAACGCGCACACACACACACACGGAGCATGTGAACACACACACACACACACACACACACACACACACACACACATGCAGCATGTGAAATCTTAATCTCATCTTTTGTTTCTTTTTATCTTTCTGCTTCCGCCTCTTCTGTTTTCAGTGTATTAGTACTATTACTGTTTCACAAGGACATCAAGCACACACACAAGTTGCACTCACTTACCTTCGCTCCCTGCCCCCTCTCTCCCCTACTACACTCACACACACACACACACACACACACACACACACACACACACACTCACTCACTCACAAACATCACACACACATGCACAGACACACACACACACACAGACACAGACACACACACACACACACACACACACACACACACACACACACACACACACAACACACACTCACTCACTCACAATATATCACACACACACATGTACAGACACACACAGACAGACACACGTTTCTTTTCCTAAATGCACTCCAGAAAAAACGTGACACTGGTCAATAACCAAACAGCTTCCTGGGCACATTTTCAAAAATACATGAATATGCATATGACTGCCATACCTTTCTGTTTTAATTAAAAAGTAACAAGTCATCCCACAGCCCTGACACTGTAGAGGAGCAAGACGATAAAAGACCAACTTTTCTGCAGCCCAGTGTCACGCAGACAGTGCCCATCTTCTCTCACTTGCTGCTTTACCTTTCCCAACCATGAAATGGATCAAGGCACTCATTCACAGCTGTGAATGCATAAACCAGACTGAAAACCCGTGGTGCTGAGAACTCTTCAATCCATGCTGCCAAATCAGAAAGTGAGAGCTCTCCCTGTATGTCAAAGAGGCTGACATACTGCGGGTCTCTATTTGACTTTGTTCATGACTCTCCCACAAAGCACTGAACCTGTCGAAGG